>RXID01014901.1:0-324384 GCA_005019695.1 Trichopus zeylanicus subsp. travancoricus
ACGGTAAACCTTGGTTTAAAGTAGGCCAAAGGCAAATTTTACATCTTGAATTAAAATTTAATCCGAAATAAATTGAAATGAATTTAAATCAGATAAAATTATCATTTTATATTTTGGGTTAAAATTTAATCCGAGGTGAATCTCTCAACCGAATGAGAGAGTGTTTTACAATAATAGTCGAACCATCAAAGCCTCTTCTAATCAGGTTAGAGTTATCTTCGTATTTTCACTACATAAATGGTGTCAAACGATATATATTATCTAAATATTATTAATTTCAATATTAAATATACACCCAATGAGATTTTGTAACATATCCAATAATTTAAGAAAAATATATAATTTTTTAAATTTAGAGGAGAAATATTTAATTTGTTAAGATTTCAAGAATTACATGCATTTTTTGAATTTCAAATAGAAGTATGTAATTTAACAAAATTTCAAGGAGTCATATATAATTTTTTAAGTATGAAGGAGAAATATTATGATCAATCACATATAAATTTTTGAAATCTTACCAAATTGAATATTTCTTTTTCAAATTTTAAAATTACATATGACTACCTGAAATTTTGCTAAATTATATATTTCTCTTCAAAATTTAAAAATTTGTATATAACTCCTTAACTCCTTAAAATCTTTTTTAACTACAAATTTCTCCTTCAAAATTTAAAAAAAAATTATATTTTACTGAATGTATTGTAAAATCCTCCTAGGTATAAATTTAATGTTAGAATAAAAAAAATATTCAGAGAATATAAATCATTTGACGTCATGTAGAATGAAGTGAAAAAAAGAAAATATCATAGACTTAGATTAAAGTTAATGTAATAGAGAATATGGAAAAAATAAACTATAGATCTTGTTCACATCAAATCGCAGATTTGATCTAGATTGATCCCTAATTTTGGTTCAAATCAGATCAAAATAAGTTTAAACTATACAAAGGGTAAAATTATCATTTTTATATCTCAGGTTAAAAATTAATCTGAAATAAACCAAAACGGGTGTAAATCAGGATATGAGTAAATTTTGTCATTTTACTTCTTACTTACTTTAAAATTTAATTTGAGATAAATGTTTCAACTGAATGAGAGAGTTTTTTGTAATAATGGTTAGAGCAACAAATCTCTCTAATTAGGTCAAGGTTATTTTCATTTTTTCACTTTATTCTAAACAACATCAAACAATATATATTATCCAAATATTTTAATTCTAATGATAAATTTACATCCAATAAGATTTTTGTAATATATTCAGTAATTCAAAAAAATGTACTTTTTTGGTTTGGAGGAGAAATATACAACTTGACAAGATTGCAAGAAATTATATGTTGTTTTTTAGGTTTAAAAAAGAAATATATGATTTGACAAAATTTCAAGAAATTATATGTAATTTTTTAAATTTAAAGAGCAATAAGTAATTTGACAAAATTTTAAGTAGTTATATATAATTTTATAAGTTTACAAAAGAAATATGTAATTTTATAAAATTTTAAAAAGTTGTTTGCACTTGATAATATAATTTTTACAAAAACTCCACAAAATTTATAAAATTTATTTTTTTAGTATATTATTTTTGCAAGAAACCTCCCATAAATTTTATAATATTTATCATAGTAATTATTTTAATAGAAAACCCTACACAAATTTTAGAATATTTATCTTTTAGTATATATTTTTGTAAAAGTTTCCCTTGAATTATATAAGTTAAATTTAGGATACTAAATTTGATGATACATCGACCTAAAATGAGCTGAAGGAAAAGTGAATGAGGACCTAACATGAGGATTGATCCTCATACCGAAGTAACCGAGGTATTGACATGAAGCAGACATCTGAGATAATACCATTGAGATCAAATTGGCTAAGTGGCACAAATGATGAATGCCCTACAAGTACATATCTCAAGGCCTACAGAAAAATATAATAGGTTCAGTCAATATGTGGATGTGTAGGAATTCAAGGAAACCAAGAAATAAGGATCCTAAAAAGATCCTTAACATAGAATCTGGAAGTGATATCAACCAAATAAGCAGAGTCCAATATAATCAAGACTAAAATTACAAGACTCTCGAATCTACCGAAAAATCTCCTTAACCTATGAAATAGAGGACAAAGCACAAAAGTAAAGGACCTCAACTTCTCTCTCTCTCTCTCTCTCTCTCTCTCTCTCTCTCTCATACTCTTCTAAAGAGAATTGATGGGACTTTTTTTGACTTGAGTGTTGGAGTGGTCATCGTCAGAGAGCTCCCGACGGTTCTTCTTATAGTTCGTATTTTCTCTTACAAATTAGCGGAAGATTGGCTTAGCAGATCTAATCTTGAAGAGTCTCTCGTACTAGAACAAGTATTTGAATAGAGCTCCCTTAATAAATTAGTGCTTTTATTGAGATCTGTTCTATCTCTCTTCTTGGCTAATTAAGAAAACCTTCAATGATTTTCTAACTATGCCTCTGAGGGTAGCATGAGCTTCTTGTCAAAGAACCCACTTGGGGGGCAGACAACCTAGTACCAATAGAGTTGCATAATTTATTCGACAGACCAAGTAGACTGACATAACTAGCCACCTCAATTACTTAGACTCAACCATGCAGAGCCTTGAAACTCGTAACACTCAATAGTAGCAGGTGTTGAAATAGGCTCCATCACTTGCCCAAATTGCTACATCGAATCAACACCATAATTCGCAAACACACTTCGACATTCATGTAGGACATCATCAACAAAGCTTTCATAACCCCTTGCTAGCAATTTCGCTCCGATATCAAGCATCAAGGGATTATAATGGACAAGATTCGACTCATGATTTGGCTGACGAAGCCACTTATCAAACACACACTAGGTAGGTATTAGACGCAATAGCATTGGAATTCCTAAGGGACGCTATGCTACATCCAATTCGGGGGAGGTCATAGACACCAAGTCAACCTCATTATCTAATGTATGATACTCCTTTAATCTCTAAAATAGCATACTCACCCGTACAGCTGAAATTTCCCTAACCTCCCTACAAATTGTACGATGGCTTGAAAGACCCGGTAGATCATATCAATGCCTTCAGGAATGTCATGATTTTGCAGAGGGCCTTGACTCAACCATGTGCAAAGCATTCTTGATGACACTACAAGGCCCAATCAGAGCATGGCACTCCAAACTCTAAAGGTACACAATACCTTATTTTGATGACTTGGAAGACAAGTTTATTGAATAATTCATCTTTTTGGTCTTTCGGTGAAAGGACCTATCCCCTCTCCTCATGTTGAAGCAAAAAGAAGGAGAAAACTTCAACGATTATCTAGCCTGATTCAACAAAATATGGATAGAAGTTATTAAGTTAGATAGCTCCATTATCCTTGCCGCCTCTATCAATAGAATCAGATAAACTCGAGTTGCCTATAAGATGATTCGCCGACCCCCACATAACCTAAGAAATTTTATTCAACTAGTTCGTGAGCACATAGATGCTGAGAGAGTAATTCAGGTAAAGAAAGAGTCTAAAGGTAAAGACAAGAAGAGTCTTGAGAGAATAAACCCCCAAGCCAAAAGAGGTAAAAAAAAACAAAAGGAGGGAGTGGAGACCTAAATTTCAAACCTATACTTCACTGAATAATTTAAGGTCTAAAGCCCTGGTGCAAATTGAGCACTGGAACTTCTTACTAAGGCCCCAACATATCTGTATTACCAAGTCAAACCTTGATAAATCAAGGTACTATTATTGTCATTGTGTTTATGGTCATGATACAAAAAAATACAAGTACCTCAAGGATAAAATTGATAGGCTCATCAAAGATGGTCATCTCGAGCAGTTTATCCACCGAGATGAATGAGCTAGAGAAACTTGCATGCGGGAGAACCGTCAATGCTCCCCCTAAAGGGATCCTGCTTCCAAACCGCAAAACCCTTCAGTCAAAGGCAATCTCAATATTATTGGAGGTGATTTTTTTCATAATCAAATTTAGTTGAAATATGATCAAAATGCAGATTTATATGCTACTAAATTATAGCTCAAATACGAGTCTTAGTTAGACTTAAATTGCGATCGAGCTTGACTGAAAATTGAACTCGATTCATATCTAAATTATTGAGAAATTCTAGCTCAAACTAAATTAGACTAAGTGGGCTGAATATTTACACCAAAATCAAACCCAGAATTCATCTAAAATCTAGATTAAAATTAAAAAAATATAAGCATTTTACAAATAAATTCTTGGGTCAAATAAATCTTTAATAAAAGGTCCATGACTGAATTTTTTATAAATAAATCTCTTAAAAATTTTATTTATAAATAAGTTGAAAGTTTATTCAAAAAGTAACTTGAAAGTTTCAAATTTTATAAATAATTTTTTTATAAAAAACTCCTAAATTTACAAAAATTATAACTTGGTCTAGATTTTCAAAAAAAAAAAATTATAAATAATCCCCTTGAAATTTGGATATCGCAAGTGAGTATAATTTTCATCCATAGCAAACAAATCTAATTCTCATCCATATCTTCATCCATTCCAAATTTGAATTGGAGAATCTAATCAAGTCTCTTCACCCACAACAACTTTCCAAGCCTATCGATTTCTCAAAAGAAAAAAGGGGAAACAAATAAATGGAAAAGGAAGAGGAGATAGGCCATTTTTGAAATGGATCTAATCTGATCTAATTTTGCAAAATAAAAGGAAGAGGAGATTAGATCGAAATAGAGGAGAGAGAGGGGAGGTGAGGAGGGACAAAGAAGAAATCAAAAAGATCTCTAGCTAACTTCTCGAGCTACTCGAGTTTGGGCAATTAGACTCGAGGGCCTGGTTGTCTAAACCCTAACTATCAAACCTACTACCTCAACTGCAACCTCCTCTATTCACAAAACCACCTTGCGCCATCTCTAGAGAGCGGCTCGGATTTCCATCACTAGCCACACACCTGCTTCAACCTCCTTTGTTCTTGAGAGTGATTTCTTGGTTGCCTCCTCCTGCTAGATCATCATTGGTGTCAAGTCATGCATTGCCATTCCCAGCTTATGTCGGCCACTGTGCTTGCTCACAGGGAAGACTTTTGCATTGGCCATTGCACCTGCCTACTTTGAGCTCCTTCACACCTGCACTATGGCCACACCAAGCTCCTCCACTGTCAAAGGCTAGCAGTGCCACCATGGTAGCTGTTACCCTAGCAGTGAGTGGCGGATGCCACCACAATAAATCATATAACAGAGCTCACGATTTAGAGAGATCCGCATATTATCTCCCATGTACATGTGTGTACAGGCAGCACACATGACACGAGTGGTTGGTACCATTATGGGGATCATGTAACAAAAGCTCATGATCTTGGGAGGCTATGAATGCCTCCAACACATATGTTTATATGGGCAACATGCATGGATGGAATGGGACAATCCCAATGAAGTTCTGCAGGCAAGAATTCAAAAAAAGGGGTAGGTTAGCTTATGGTGTGTTGTAGAAATATATAACCAGCAAAGACACTTGGTGCTATAGTTAGAAGACACTTGGTGCCATAGTTAGAAAGCACATGACATGCTGGACATGTGGCCTATAGGGAGAATTTTGTTGGCATAAAAACCAATCAAGGTGTTGGGGAGCCGTAAGAGTGTCAAAAACTCAAGCTCATGGGATATGAATCTTTTTTACTATATCTATTGGACTTTATCTATCCAATATCCGATGTGAGACTAATTCATCATACCTGACATTATAACAATCTCCCCCTTCTGGCGCCCACACTTGTGGGCTCATCATCCTAGCGCCAGCGCATGCGCCCTTTCTCCGGCCTCAAGCAAGCCTCACGTGAGCGCCTGAGCCCTTAGGCCTGCACGCACGCCCTTACCGACCTCGCGCCCGCGTCCTCTCGCTGGTCTTTGCCATGAGACTAACATGTGACTCAATTCAGTCGCATCATCGCGGTAATTTTGATCTTAAGAGTTTGCACAGCTTCGAACCTGAAGCTCTGATACCACTTATTGGGGAGTCACAAGAGTGTCAAACCAGATCCATATAATAAGCCATACACCAAACCATCGCAAAAGCTCAAGCTCATGGGATATGGATCTTTTTCACTATATCTATTAGACTTTATCTATCAAATATCCGATGTGGGACTAATTCATCATACCTGACATTATAACATCAAGGAATATGTGGCTTAATGTTGTAGGCACAAGAACCAATCAAGGACATGTGGTTTGATGTTGTGAGTACAAGAATCAGCCAAGGGACATGCGACTTGATGTTGTGAGCACAAGAGCTGATCAAGGGATATGTGTACTGTAGGGAGAACATTGTAGATATGTTCTTCATGAAGCACTCTCAGCCACTTGCATGTAATATAAATAGACAAGCGGTCTATGAGGCTGCACACTCAAGTATTTTAGCTTGGTATGTCTCTCCAAATATTGATTGTATTCTTTTTTATGTGAGCAATAAAAAGATTGGAAAAGTTTGCTATAATCATGCATTCCCTCTTTATACATATCTTTGGGCTTGTGTGTGAGATTGGTGAATTGAGGAGGGTGAATCTTAGTGCCATCATGGGCTAAAATTTTAAAAGAGAAACTTGGTTGTATGACAAGTGGTACCAAAGCTTGATTCAGCAGAAACCAAGTTCAACAAAAGTCGTGGTGACCCAAAATGATATTTGGAATCAGTTGGTTTGCATGAAGGAGATCGTAGGGAGTCCTCCAACGGATGATGTGAGCAGCATGTGGGCACAATTGGCTTGGCAAGAAGAACAAATTAAGGCTCTCAAGGAAGCCCTTGTAGCAGAGGTGAAAGACTCGAAGGAAAGGTACACTTCTATTTTGAATTCAGTGAAATCTTGTCTAAAGTCCTTGGAGGAGGACTTGCTATTGGTGAAGAGAGTGGTGACAAACTCCACAAGTGAAGGCGGAGCTCTTTCAAAGGTAAAAGTTCTGAAATCCCATTTTTTTAATGGTTGTAGAAATGTCAAGGAGTTGGAGAACTTTTTATGGGACGTGGAGCAATACTTCAAAGTTACTTGTGTCACCATCATCAGCATGTACTTAGTTGGGGATACTAAGTTGTGGTAGTATTCCCAAATGGCTGGTAATACACGAGACCGAAGGGCCCAGATAGAGGACTGGGAGACCCTCAAGAAGGAGCTGAAGGAGCAATTCCTTCCATGCAACACGACGTGGATTGCATGAGAATCCCTGAAAAACTACGACATTCGAGGACCATATGGGAGTATGTACGAGAATTTAGCTCGTTAATGCTAGACATAACCAACATGTACAAAGATGACAAAATATTCAACTTCTTCTCTGGCTTGCAGCTATGGACTCAAGGTGAACTCTGATGACAATGAGTAAGGTATTTGTCTTCGACAAAGCAAAAGGCTTGGTAGACTTTAAGATAACATCAACCACCAAGAAGGTCGATGATGGCAGGAAGGTCAAAACTACAGGTAAGGATGGCAAGAAGCCTGAAGGTAAGGGCAAAAGATTGTAGAACCTAGTCATGTCAAGCCACAGTCTACCAAAAGAGATTAGGGTTGCTTTATATACAATGGATCCCATCGGGCAAGGGAGTGTCTAAAAAAGGAGACGTTGAATGCTCTGTCTTTTCAAGAATCCGAAGAGGAAGGACATGATGTTGGTATGACACCACAAATGAATCCTTTACAGCTACTCAATTCCATGATGATGGAGAGGTAGCCATCTTGCAAAGAATTGATGTATGCTTCAGTGTTGGTGAATGGGAGGCTTGTTTGGGCGATGTTCGACACAAAGGCGATTGGTAACTTCTTCTCCCATAAAATAATGTCTGAATTCGGCTTGCAGGTGCAACTGAGCTCATGCAAAGTGAAGGCAGTAAACTATGGGCTAATCCCCATTCATGGTATGACTTGTGCATCTCTCAAAGTTGGTGCTTGGGAGGGAGAGATCAGTTTGATAATCTCAGTACTTGATGAGTTTGAGTTTATCATGGGAATAAACTTTTCATGCAAGCGAAGGCTAGCTTGATACCTCACTTATCAGGTATGTTAATTTCTATTGAGGACTCACTGTGTTTTGTAAAGGTAGCAAACATGAGAAAAACTGTAGCAGCATTGGGCATGCAGTCTCTTCAACAGTTGAAAATCAGAATCAAAAGGGTGAGATGACTTATGTTGTAGCCCTAGTAGAAATCCAGCCGGATCAGATCATAGAGGTACTTAATGAAGTTGTAACAGTCTTGGCAGAGTACGCACATATAATGCTGTCAAAGTTGCCTAATGAAGTTTCCCCTCGGAGAGCAATTCACTACAAGATTGAGCTGAAACTTGGAGCCAAACCTCCTTCTCAAGCTCCTTATCAGTTAGGTCCTGTAAAGCTTGTAGAGCTAAGGAAGTAGCTCAATGAATTGCTAGATGCAGGATTGATCCAGCCATCCAAAGTCCCATATGGCGTCCCGGTGCTATTTTAGAGGAAATAGGATGGTTCACTTTAGGTGTGCGTGGGCTATCAAGCACTAAACAAGGTGACTATTGAAAACAAGTGTCTAGTGCCTAATGCAGCTGACTTGTTCGACTGATTGACTAAGGCAATATATTTCATCAAGCTTGACTTATAATCAGGTTATTGGCAAGTGCGAATTATAGAAGGGGATAAGTCAAAGACAACTATTTTGCTTTTGGATGGTTTAAATCAGTTTTAATTCGATCTCAAATTAAATTTAAAATCGAGATGTAAAATAATACTTTTACTATGACGTAGTTTAAATTTGTTTCACTTCGATCTTAATTAGAATTAGAATTTAATTTAAATCATAACTGAGGTTTGATATTAACCAAACCTAAAATTAGCTTTTATTCATGTTCTCCATTATATTAATCAACACATGACAGAAATTTTTTTTTTATTTCAACTTAAACGATATCAAACAATATATATTTTCTAAATATTATTAATTTTAATGATAAATTTATATTCAAATTTTTTTTCAATATATTAAATAGCCCAAGAAAAATTATAATTTTTTAAGTTTTGAGAAGAAATATATAATTTGAAAAAAAAATTAAGAAATTATATATAAATTTTAATTTCAAAAAAAAAATGTAATTTGATAAAATTTTAATAAACTATATATAACTTTTTAAATTTTAAAAAAATTAATAAAATTTTAAAAAGTTATATGCAATTCATCCTTGCTATGTTTTATTTTTGAGTAAAGGGAAATTGCAGATATTTTCAGTAAGAATACCTATTTTTTATAAACAAACACATCAAATGTAGCAATCAGTGTCCATTTTCCTGATCATCATCTTCTCTCCCTGTCATGTAGTGGGGGCCGCGGAGAGCATGACGGGTACAATAAAGCTTTATCATGATAGCTGTTTGGAATCTCGTAAATATCAGAGTAGCGAAGAGATTGTAATTATGACTCTTTTCAGGGGTTACGTGAAAATGCCTTCTTTGTTGTAGGTAAGCTTACCTCCCGTGCCGCATCTCCTTGAAGCCCTAGAAACCTCGGCGAGAAGACGGGGAATCTCAATCCAGAATTGCAAGAGTCCATAAAATTTGACGACTTGATGGCCGTCGCAGCCGGGGAAGGAGATGGCGGGAGCTGGTGGTGGTGGTGGGCGGCGAGCTCGGCCTAGTAGCGGCCGGCATCGCGGCATTCCGGCGAGGAAGCAGCGAGGGGGCCACCGCCTCCGCCACGATGCCCTTTATGGCCTTCGCAATCGCCACTCTCTTCGTCGGGGGCGGCGCCACCACTGCCGCCGGAGCGCTGAACGGCGCCGGCATCCGGTCGGCATCTTTTCTACTATGTTTCGAATTTGCTCGCAGCTCCTTGAATTCTCGATATTTACAAATTGCTCGCCTCTGTTATTCCACACGTGCCTCGCACGTGTCTCGAGGAGCAGGTGGCCGACATGAGAGAGGCCGGCTCGCGTGTTCGGAGGTGGATCATTTGGGAGCCTACCGAGTCTGATTAATCCGGACATTTTCTTTTTTTATTTTGTGCCCGTTTTAATTTGTTGTCATTTTCAATATATTTCGTTTCAAATACTAAAAAAAAATTAGTTTCAATCCAAAATGTTGTTAAAATCGAGTATCTTGTTTTGTCAATTCTGTAATTTGCTATAATACATTAATTAAAATATTGTATAGTGAATTATAATGAATTACAATAATATGTTTAAAAAGATATCTAAGCCCTTTAGCTGAGAAAACAAGAAAAAGGTCCATTGCCGTAGAAAAAGAATTCCAGTCAGATAATGATGATAGCAATTTTCTAAAGTAGAGCTCCTGCAGAGCCAACAATAATAAGTTCCAAAATAGATTTAGATGAGCTCTAAACATATCTTGCCTCAAGAACTGCTTGATTTTCTTGTATAATCAACTCGAACTTCTAACTACCAAAAAATAAGAACACTTGAAATTTCTCTACCAAAAAAAATTTGAAATTCAGAATTTAAATAAAAAAATACTGCATGTTATTATTTAAGACAAATTATTCGTACTAGTGACATAAGTATCTATAAATACCAGAAGAAAAATGAACAAGTTATATCACAAAAAGGAATAGGCCAAGATCGATCTTCAGGCTTGCTATCCTTATCAAAAGAGCTTTTGAAAACAAGGGTGTCTCGATGCCCTTTTGATATCTTCTTTTGATAGTGTGACCCTGTTATAATATCAGGTGTGATAAATTAGTCCCATATTGGATATTGGATAGATAGGGTCCAATATATATAGTAAAAAAGGCGCATATCCCATGAGCTTAAGTTTTTTGGATGGTTTGGTGTCCGGCTCACTATATTATTCCGGTTCGACACTCTTTCGGCTTCCCCAACAAATGGTACTAGAGCTTCAGGTTCGAAGCTGTGCAAACTCTTAAAACCGAAATTACCGTGATGGTGCGACTGAATTGAGTCGTATGTTAGTTTCTCTTAAAAAAATAAAAAAAAATGAGACAAAAATCCGTTGATGTGGGTCGCACGGTGGAACTGATCGAGTAAAAAAGTTCTTGATTAAGAGTGTTAAAATTGATGTGGTCAAATCACACCTGAAGGGGGAGATTGTTATAATATCAGGTGTGATAAATTAGTCCCACATCGGATATTGGATAGATAGAGTCCAATATATATAGTGAAAAAGGCCCATATTCCATGAGCTTAAGCTTTTGGGATGATTTGGTATCCGACTCACTATATTATTCCGGTTCGACACTCTTTCGGCTTCCCCAACATGACCCCTCTTTTAGACAGCAACAGGGAAAAAGAGAAAGAAGTACAAATATTTGTTTCCTCAAGGTAATTATTAGGCATCAAAACCTGCTCAACATAAAACCCCCAAAGATTGAAATTGCTCCAGCGATCCAGCTATCTGTTTAGATCCACAAGAAAGGCAAGAACCCTCAGCAGACACACCAACCCTGTTCAACAGTCAGCAGGAAAACAATGAAAAAAAATCCTTCTTAGCATTGTTAGTGAAAAGCTTAGTCAGAAGCCCTGGATTCAGGAATAATTTGTCAGGATGGAAGATTTGGGAATGAGGAAAAATTCATATGTTCAGATGAAGTTTGAAATTTCATGGAGTGTGAACTTCAACTGCTGCATCAAGAGTTTCTGGAGTGCTGCCAAAGCAGACTCAGCATGTACTGTGTTTGTTAGAGGTTAAAGCAAAGTTGCCAGCCTTTTCTTAAAAAAAGATAAAAGATATAGTTTGAAATTACTACAGAAAAATCATAAAGTTGGCAAATAAATTTAGTTTTTTATAATTTATATTTGTGACACAAATAAATATTTATAAGTAAAACAAACTATGAGTACACTCATGAACTGTTAGAATTATGCTAAAAAAGGAAGAAAAAAAATTGAAAATGTAAAAATAAATGCTTGGAAAATTGAAAATATAAAAATAAATGCTTAGCTGTTCCTTGACATATCATTGTGTTAGAAATTCTGAATCTCAGGAATCATGGCACACTAGCCTTTGGACACGTCAAATGCAGGAACATATGATTCCAGCATCAATTGTTCACGTGAAGGTGACTTGATCTCCACAATCAGGTACATAAACTTCCATTTCTTGTCAGCATCTTTGAACATTTCGGCATAAACCTTCCCTGCACCATTTGGCCCACGGATGTAGAAGTTTACCTTTATATATATCACATGCTGGTCAGTAAATCTGCAAGCAACTCACATGTACCAATCAAAAAAAATAAAAAAATAACCGCTGTTCCAAGAATCACCACATGAGCTAATAATTTGCTGCTATATAATGTCTGTCAAAATACAATGATTTGGTTAAGTTTAGTAGGATCTGCAGAATTAGAAGGTACTAAAGAAGAATGAGGTCAACACCTTTCTGTGGCAAGGAATTCCTCCAACTAATGGAAAAACATGTTTCTATTTTCTCAGGGGGTCATGGATATACAACTACATTGTTCTAGATGGATGGTGGATACACATATGTCCAAACTCATATTCTTCTATTAGCTTTTACTAGTCAAAAAAGATTGTTCCTTTTGTTTGTTCTTGAAATAGAGAAGCAGTACAATTTTTCAGCTTAGCAAACTTAACCTTCAGGTGGAGGCAATCCTCTTACTTAAACTTGAATACTGTACCATAGGAACCTTAATAGAGAGGATTGGCGTTAGACTAATAATACAGGATGGTGTTAATGGCATTGGCATTGAAAAACCTCCAAAATATCAGTGGTAAATTAAGCTCAGAATAGCGGACAAGCATGTAGTTGATGGACTTTCACAATGAAAAACTAATCAAACACAAGCATGCGAACAAAACAAATATACTACTAAATAGGCAATGGAGGGAATACTCACTCACGCTATGTTTTTCAAAGGTTTAAGATTTTCTTTATTCTCTGCAAACTGCTAGATGTGCAAATCATGCTTTACAAAAATGCAGAAATTTTAAAATTAGATCTCCATTTCATCACTCAAAATTCTAACACTGTCTAACCTCAACATGCTCGACACCATCTTCATCTGTCCAGACTCTGTTTGCAATGCGTTGCCTAGCAGCACGGTTTCTACTTTCTCGGCCATAGCCAGTGACAGGAGAGCCAATCCTCACTGTAACCTATATTTGTTTTAAAGTGTTCAAGTTTTAGGTCCAGAAAGACAAACTGATGAACAAGCAGAATGGATGGCACCCAGCGAATAACAAGAAAACCATAATGCATTGTATGACTACCATGCTCATAAAAGCACTATCAGGACAGGCATACACTAAGAAAATGGGTTTTACAACAGACCTGGTTGTCGCTCTGAACTCTTTCAAGAGCCTTTCCAAAAATCTTGTACCTATAATAGTGAGAGGTTGAATGAGAAAATGCCTTCTTCAACTAATACTAAAGCAGCAATAAGCAGCATAAATATCAAGGGAAGGAACAACTATCATGAAGATTATTGAATTAACAATTCTTTTAGCTTCAAGGATGTGGTAGAGCAAAAATTTGAAATGTCAAGGAAGTTCCATATGCACATTAGATAGGATCTACCCACCAAATCTGGTTTGCCTTCCTGATATGAACCTAAGTATAAAGTTATGAGTACTGACTTAACAAGTGAAGATTTCATTTTGAAGATTCTTTCTCTTTCTTTTGTTTTCTGGCCAAAAGGACAGAGCCACATTTCAAGAGATGTGCCCAATACTGTGAGTTAGGGAAAAACCATAAACCATATGTAAACATTGCAAAGGAGGCATCTTTCTTTGTTACAGTATGAGCTAGAAACTTGGCATTTCTCTGCATGCACCATGCCTATGGGAGTGCCTTGTACCAAAGCCAGCTGTCAGTATTTTTTTCACATCTGACAATAGTCAATACTATTCTTCCTGAAGAATTCAAAAATCAAAATCTCCATCTAAACTGAATATTTCAAAATAATTCAAAGCCTTTATTAAATAGTTCCAGAATTAATAATTCAGTTATTCAATGAATCATTCATGTTTTTAATCAGTTTTTACTAAGATGTGTCATTATAATAACCAATAAGACTGATACATATTTAAGCTATATACAAAAAACTCAACTTAATTCACTTTATATGATTCTATTCCTGAACTAGTCCTAAACCTTTCCCATATTCAGAATTTTTTTGTCCCAGCCAATTATTCATGAAAGTAGTGGTGGCAACTATGCACCTGATATACAGCTATCCAATTAGCAGACCATTTTAATAATGTGATCTTAGACTGAACACACGAAGTTTGTCAAAATGACACTGAATTTTCAATTATTTATGAGCTAGAAAATTGCAAATTAATAGCTTACTCTTTTGGTTCAAATATTAGCTCCTTAAATACAGCATACACAGCCAGAGCTGCAATTCCCAGCCCCGCAAGAATAACAATGCTGTATGAAGCACCTTCTACAAATGTGACTGGCTTCTCTGGAATATTGTACGTTATATCATCAAATGGATCTTCAATCTTGGATATATCTTTTGCTGTTTCCTGGCCAAAGCACAAGATGGATAACCATATTCATTGGGGGCACATTAAAACCAAATTACATCAGAATAGCTATGAAACAGCATGCAAAATAATATGAAGAAACAAGCAACACAAACATGCAGACCCACTAAAGAATTTGAAAGAAATTGAATGACCAGAAACATATAAAGAAGATGGATGAATTTCCTCACTACAGCCATACATTCTATGCTCATCCTAATCTAGTTACTTTTTACTTTATCTACTTCATTTTTCATAAAAGCTCAGCATCAGGTATTGCAGCAGAAATCCATGTAGACAACCATTATTAAATTTACAATAATCTAGTCCACCTGTCAAATTCTTGCTATTTGGCATTAGCATAACCATAACAGGGTTAGAACCTTAATCAAAAGTAATTGCAAGAAGCACCACCCAAGCTGATAGGAAGTATTCCTCCTGCTTGCTTGAATAGAAAATGGTTGTGAGAATCATATGCAGCAATGTAGACTTTGTATAGGGTGAAAACCACAAGCTAAAACACATGCCATTCAGGTGATTTAATCTTGTTCGAGAAAATAACCATGTGCCAATTATAAGAACTAATTCTGCAATTGCTAGATCATTATTGTTACAAACACGAAGGTTATCATTGCCAAACTAGAAGAAACATGTACTAGTATGTTTTTAATGATATTAACATAAAAAATGATATAAAGCTGAATAATATTTAAACCTTTTTAGCTGCATCTCCTCTTGGATGCTGTGAAGTTTCTGAAGAAAGTGTTCTTGCAAAATATGGAACCACTTTGCACTTTCCATAGTAGCTATTGATATGATTTGAGGATCTGAGAAATGACAACTGTTTAAAGTTTCCAACAGACAACATTGATATGCCTGGACAACTCATCTAAATCAGTGAGGTCTTTCAAAACTAATGAATCATATTCAAAGGTAAAATCCTGAAGTATAAAAACTGCTGCAGAATTGATGCAATAAAAACAAAAGCACAAAAACTGACCTCCAAACCTTGTCAGGCCCTAAAATCAAAAGAAAAAGATCAATTTTACCAACAGCAAAAATAGTCAAAATGTGATGATTATCAATTATCATAGGAAACCCACCTTTATCATCCTGCTGCTATCAGATCCTGAACAGTTGGCTGCACCTGAACTATTTAATAACTGCAACAAGATAAACATGAAAAATAACAACGAAGGCTAAATAACTCAACCACGAAGTATAAAAAAAAAACAGCTAGAATAGATTTCATTCTCTCCCCACAACAGAAACTGAAAATATCCATAGAAAATACAAACTAAAAATAGTCTGCCAGGATTTAACGCAGTAAATCCTTAAACCAGCTAAGGTAATCTAGTGCTTCAGTTCCAATTCAACCTGCTGACGGATGACTAAACAGCAACCCTACACATACAATGAAAAATAAATAAACAGAAGACAAAATCCAGCAACCAATCCCGAGGGACTCCAAGAAAACTAAAAAAATAAAATTTCCAAGAAATTGCAAACCAGAAACTATTTATAAAGCAAAAAAACCACTTAGATCCTGCTTATCCTGTGATACATGAGATCATTACCATTCCAATGGGCTCACGCAACCCGACCGCGGCGGATGAAAATCCAGCCGATCCCGCGACGTCGTAAGGGTTTCGCGCCGGAGAAAGCGACCACCTGGTCCGGATTAAGTGTCCGAATTCCTTGGCCTTGTACCTGAGATTCCGCATTGTTCCGGATTGCCAGACAGCTCACAAATTGCGATATTATCGGATCAGATGGAAGAGAAAACCCTAAAGATCGATACGGAGACCGGGAATTTGGAGCGAATTAGAGAGGGCTCGGCTGAGGAAATAGGGTTTAGATAGACGATGGTTACGCATTGGGGCAAATGGGACGAGAGGGTTTAGAGACGAGTTTGCTCTCAATGGGCCGGGCCATTCTCGGGCCTTAGGCCTATTTTCAGAAATTTTCCATATACCCCCGCAAACTCCCATATATTGCACAGTACACTTATGTCGCGCGGGATTAGATGGACGCGAAGTTCACGGTTCATTAAATCGATCCAATAAATGACGACCAACTCATCAAATTCTAAACAATCAAATCAGTCTCCATGTTTTCATTAAACACTTATTAAAATACAATTTAATACGTCGAACATTTTTCAAATGCCGCTACTATATATTGCAAGATCATAACTAGACTTCAATCATCTCCAACTCCAACCTCAATCAATCGAGGCTGAGTCATCCTCCAGAGCCACCGATCCACCCAAACCCAACCCTCTCCATTTGCTTAATCGGCAACGCATTCATCTCGGCTAGCAGAGAGAACACAAAAATGGCATCACCACGATCCACTCACCACTACAACACAACAGATTATTGGTCGCGGTCACAAACCGTCATTAATAATGAAAAATTAATAATAAAAAACTGATAAAAAATGATGAAAAATTGTGGTGTTTTTAGACTCTGATAATAATCTTTATTGATATTTTTTACTATGGTTTACAAGTGTCGACATTATAAAATCTTTTTCAATATTTTTTGAAGAACACGGGTGTAGATTTATTGAGTATATTATTATTGAATTACTAGATATATTACAAAAATATACTTGGGTGTTTCTATTTTCAATGTTTTTTCAACAAACACGGGTGTAGATTAATTGAATATATTATTCTTGGATTATTGAGCATATTACATAAAAATATTCAAAAAATATATCGTTCAATGCAATTTAGCCTAAACTGAAAAAAGACGAAAATGCTTCTGATTTGGTTAAATGAGGCTTTGGTTGTTACTAGCACGTTAATAGATGTTTAAGCTCCATTAAACTAGATAAGCCTAACATTGAATTTTCAAACGGTTAGAATTGATTTGTACTTAATAAATATCACTAGACACTTTCTAAAATGTAGATAATCAATAATATCTACTTAATTCTGATGATGCATTAAATTAAAATGTCAATGAGAGACGATCTCTAAATTGAACCAAAAATTGATGTTCTCTATTGTCCTTTATAATTTTGATGATTAACAAACTATATATTTGATCTATTTTTTGAGTTATATGTAGCTAGCAATTAAGTTGTACTTACAATGAAAATCAAACATGTTCAAAAGTCTTTGGGTATGGATGAATATGTAGATATCATTGAAGATGAGATGTGATCAATGAATGAATCTTTTAAGTCGAAGATTTATTATTTGAATTTGTGCCTTAGAGCTTGTTTAGTGCTTAATTTACCTTAGAACACCTTCATCGGCCCATTATTAACTTAGGGTAAGCTTGAGATGATGTCAAACATTAATTGGAAAGTCATAGTAAAATAGAAGCTTTTCCGTCTTCAACCTCTCGACGTCTGAACTGGACTGTTTGGATGCCCGAATACAGAAAAAAATAGCTCTCTGGATTACTAACAGTTTCGGATGTCCAAACTCACGGTTTAGATGCCCGAAGTTTGAAAGCCGTAACTTCTGAGAAAATTTATGTTTAGGGTTCAGTCGTCTGATGATTTGGTTGGATATCCGATGTTGAGTTTTAGGTGTCTCGAACTCGAATTAGAGTTTGAGTTAAAGTAGAAATCCAAAGTTGGATTTAGATTTATGATTGATTTGTAATATTAGGAGTTGTAATTAGAATAAAACTCAGATTCAATAAGGGTCTATAAATATACTATAATACATAGGACTTATGTGTGGCGTAGTATTGAAGTTGAACTAGAGAGAAATAAAGAGAGAGGAATAGAGAGAGAGGAATAAAGAGAATAGAGAGAAGAGAAAGAGAGAGAATGTTGGCTCTCGTGTATGGGTCTTTCTAGTGCTTCTCGGTGGTCTCTCGTGATGGTTCCTTGTGGTGCTCTCTTGGAGATTTTCTCTGAAGGTGGAGGCATTGCCGAGACTTGGTGAAAGAGTTTAGTTGAGTAAGAAAGAGTGAAGTCTTTCTTATAAACTCTTGTAAAAGTTTTTTTCTTTTGATAGTAGATCTCTCGTTGTCTTATCTTGTTATTTTCTTTCATCTTGTATTACTTCTCCTTTTTTGTGTTGTTTGAGAATAAGGTGTTTCGTGAACCTTCCGCTGCCAATTCCAATAATCCGAAACTATTTCGAACATTTGATCGGGCACCCGAAGATATGATATCAGCTTCAACAGTTAATAAAAAATTAACCGTTGGGAGGCTTTGGACGTCCAAACAAGTAAGGTTTGGATACCCGAACTCGATAGACTTAGCCTAACGGCTAGTAATATCTCCAACTAGTATTTAAAGACTTGGAACATATTTCTTAATAACTTTTACACATTCTTGAGTAACCCTTTTCAAGGATAACAAGTTTCTAAAAGCTCTCTAACCTCTAAAAACTCTAATCCTTGCATTTCAACTTTCAAATCTTCAAATTTTTTATTCTCACATTGAGTGATCTTTGTAGTGAGATATTAGAGTATTTTTCTTCTTCTATAATTAATTGTAAGCGCTCCAAGGTTATTTGGAGGTGTCGAAAGAGTAAAACTCTGATTTAGAGTTCGTCTTACTGGTTGAAGCAAAAGTAAGTGTACCGGATTGGCTTCACCAATGAAGCGTCGTACTAGTCAAAAGTTAAAATTCTCAAGAGCGAGACAAGAACAGTAAAATAGAAGCAATTGACCTCTGAACCACTTTACATCGCAGTACATTCTTACTTTGTTTGATATTGCTTTATATTACTAATACTTGCAATTGATTGTGTTTGACTTGAAATCACTTTTATTATTAGATTGCTCATAGTCTTACTCAAATACTCTAAAAAGTGTCATTATTTTCTCTAAAACCTAATTCACCCCCTATTTAAGTGAATAATTTACTTTTAATTAGTATCAGAGTTTGGTACTCTATTTATTGGTTTAATCACCTAGAGTTTTCGATCTATTGCAATGGCTACTTTTTGTATATCTTTATTCTTCCAAGAAGCGTAAGTCGCAACTAGACCTCCTCTATTCAATAGAACTCATTTTAACTATTGAAGATCAAGAATTATAATCTTTATCAAAGCCATAGATTTTGGCATATAGTGGAAGAGGGATACACTCCACCCATTAAATTAATTGATAGCGCGAGAGTTCTCAAGTGTAGAATGGAGTAGAATGAAGTAGATAAAAGAAACAACTCTTTGAATGCTAAGGCTATAAATATTCTTTATCGCGCCCTTGATCCTAATGAGTTCAATAGAATTAGCATATAGAAAATGACTCGTGAAATTTGGCATTGTCTTGAAGTCACCTATAAGGGTACAAGGTAAGTCAAGGAGTCTAAGGTGAATTTTTTGATTAATCAATATGAACTCTTTAGAATGAAATCTAATAAGTCGATAATCAAAATGTTCACTCATTTTATGGATATTGTAAATACTTTGAAATCTCTTGAAAAAATTTACACTAACAATAAAATGGTGAAAAAAAATCTTAAGGTGCCTTCTAAATTCATGAAATCCTAAGGTGATCGCAATTCAAGAGATAAGGAATCCCAACAAGTTGCCCTTGGAAGAGCTCTTGGAATCTCTTATCACTCATGATATGACTATGAAAAATAGGAGCTAAGAGGAGGATGAAGACAAAAGAAGAAAGGAATAGCTTCCAAAGCAAAAGAATCTAGTCATGATAAAAAAGATAATAATGAAAAAATGACTCTCATCACTATAAAGTTCAAGAAATTTTTAAAGAAGAGACACATGGCAGGAAGATCATCAAGAAATGAAAGGAGCTACAATGATAAAGAACAAAAGGAGATGCTCACATGTTTCAAGTGCAAAAAGCTTGAGCACATAAAGACTAATTGTCCTCTTAACTCTCAGTCGAAGAAATTCAAAGGAAAGAAAAAGAAGACAATGGTGGTAACTTGGGATCATTCGAAGGAGGAAAATGAAGATATCTCATCTGATAAAGAAATTGCCAACTTGTGTCTTATGGTTATTGAGGATAAGGTATGTAAGTTTTGATGAATTGTAAGAAGCTTTTGAAGACTTATATGCTAGACATGAAAAATAACTTCACAAGCATGCTTCTTTGAAAAATAAGTTTAATTTGTTTGAAAGAGATTTTAAATCATTGAAATTGTCTACTAACTCATGTGATTATAATGAGAAAATTGTGCTCTTAAAAAGAAAAATCATGTTTTAAAAACCCCTATAGCATTTTCTGGCTACAAAATGAGTTTTGAAAAGCTTCAAAAGAAAAATGTCATTTTGAGAAAGACTCTTGAAAACTTCTTCCATATAAATTCTACTTTAGATATAATTTTTGAAAAATTAAAAAAATATTTTAAGTAGATTTGGACTTAGTTTCATATCCTCTTCCAAATCTAAAGGTACCAAGTTCATATTTGTAAAGGCCTCAAGTTCTATAATTTTGAAATTGACATTTAACTATTATTGTCAAAAAGAATATATCTCCATAAGTTGCCCTATTAAGAGAAATTATTCTCTTAACAAATTTGGGTATGTAAGAGGACACTTCCTAAAGCTAAGAAGTCCAAACTTGTTTGGGTTTCTAAAATATCCTTCACTTAAGTAGCATTAGTTGGCTAGAAGTGGCCCATATAGTTTACATTTACTATCTTTACATGGCCATCTTTCTACCTAATTCAAAAATAGGATTCACTATTTTATTATACATTGTATTTTTTTTATCATCTATTGTAATTACTTTACTCTTAACCGTATAGATCTATACTTAGAGTTGGTTCCATCCTAATATTTTTGACTATTTTTAACTATGCTTCCACTCCAAAAATTAAAGGAATAAAATGGTTTCTAGATAGTAGTTCCTTAATATACATAACAAAAAATCTATCCATATTTGTAGCAATAAAAAAAAAATGGAGGACACGTCATTTTTAAGGATAATAGTAGAGGTAAAATTATAGATATTGAAAATATTTCTATTGAATCCTCTCTAATGAAAAATATTTTTTTGGTATAAGGTCTCAAGTATAATTTACTTTTTATTAGTCAACTATATGACAAAGATTTTCATGTTATTTTTAAATAAAAAATTTACATAGTTTGACATGATGATGATAATATTATAGCTCATATTAATCATTGAGATAAAAATATTTACACAATTGATCAAAATGACTTAAAAAATGAGAAGTGTTTTGTAACTCAAGATCGCAATAGATAGGTTTGGCATAGAAGACTTGGATATATAAGTATGATACTATAATAAAAATCTACTAGAAGGAGTTAGTAAGGGGTCTAATTAAAGGCAAATTCATTAAGGATCAAATATGCCAAATAGAAAAATAAGTCAAGGCCTCCCACAAATTCAAAATATTTGTCACAAATTGCTACAACTCCTCCATCTGTACTTGTTTGGCCCAATTGCGACAATAAATTTAAGAGGTAAGAATTATGTCTTCATAATTATAGATGATTATTCTAAATTTACTTGGGTTTTATTTCTTACATATAAACATAATTCTCTCAATGTCTTTGTTACTCTTTGCAAATGAATTCAAAATGAAAAAGGTTATATAATTTCAAAAATTCATAGTGACTATGGAGGTGAATTTGAAAAATATTTGTTTAAAAACTATTGCATTAAAAATGACATTGAACATAACTTCTCCGCTCCATACACTCCACAACAAAAATGAAGTAGTAAAATGGAAGAATAGATCTTTTCAAAAAATGACCAGAATCATTCTTAATGAGTACTCTCTACCTAAATATTTTTGGACGGAGGTCGTTAACACGGCTTACTATATCTTGAATTGAGTTTCTAGTCACTCGATCCTTGATAAGACTCTATTTGAATTGTGGAATGACAAAAAAAAAAATCCAATATTGTATGTTTACATATCTTTTGTTATAAATATTTTATCTTGAATACAAAAGATCATTCATCCAAATTTGATTCAAAAACTTTTAAAGAAATTTTTCTTGGCTATTCAACTACTTCTAAAGCTTAAAAAGTCTTCAGCAAGCCTTCCATGGTTATTGAAGAATCTATTAATATCATATTTGATGAAGCTAGCCCTCTTTTGGATAAAAGCCTATTGATGATGATGTAGATATATCAAAAAAATTAGATGAAATACATCTTAAGGAGAAACAAGAGGGTGAATCAAGCCAAAGTTCAAGGAATGAGAAAAATAAAAAGGAAGATGATTGACACAAAGAGCAAAATGAAGTTAATGAACTATCCAAGGCATGAAAATCTTGAAAAGCTCACACGAAAGATCAAATCATTAGTAATATTGATCAAGGGGTAAAAACTAAACATGCTATTAAATACATCTTCGTACCATTGCTTTTCTTTTTCTTAAGTTGAGCTCAAGAATCTTGATGAAACTCAAAAGAATAAAAGTTAAATTCTTACTATATAAGAAGAACTAAATCAATTTTAACAAAATTAAGTTTGAAAACTTATTTCAAGACTAAATGATTACCCAATTATTGGCACAAAATGGGTCTTTAGGAATAAGTTAGATGAAAATAGTGTCATGGTTCGAAATAAGGCTAGATTAGTGACTAAGGGTTTTAACCAAGTTGAGGAAATTAATTTTGAGGAAACCTTTGCACCCTAGCTCGTTTGAAATCCATTTGTATTTTACTTACTTTTGCATATTTTAAAAGTTTCAAACTATTTCAAATGGATGTCAAGAGCACTTTCCTAAATGATTTTCTCTCCAAAGAAGTTTATGTTAAATAACCACCAGATTTTACAACTTTTAAACCATATTTTAAGATTGAAGAAGTAACTATATGGTCTTAAGAATGCTTCAAGAACTTGGTCTGAATAGTAAGTTCCTTCTTAATTTTAAATGATTTTACTCAGAGTTGTATAGACACCATATTATTTTTATTGGAAAAACATAATGATTTATTAGTTGTACAAATTTATGTTGATGATATTATGTTTGGTGCTACTAATGAGAATCTTTATAAAATATTTATAAGAACCATGACAAAGGAGTTCGAGATGAGTGTGATGGGAGAAGTATACTTCTTTCTTGAACTTAAGGACAACAAATGAAGAATGAGATTTTCATCAACCAAGACAAATACACCAAGGGACTATTCAAAAAGTTCAACATGGATGAAGTCAAGGCAATTGGAACTCCAATAAGTCCTTCAACTAGGTTGGACAAGGATGAAAGAGGTGAAAAAGCTAACAAAAAGTGGTATAAATATATGATTGGTAGTCTAATATATTTTAGCACAAGTAGACCCGACATCATATTTAATGTTTTTCTTTGTACTAGGTTTCAAGTATATTTTAGGAAATCACATCTAATTGCTGTGAAACGCATTCTTAGATATCTTAAAGACACACTAAATTTAGGATTATGGTATATTAGAAATAATTATTTTTATTTAATCTATTTTTGTGATGCAAACTATGACAATTGTTATGTAGATAAAAAAAATACTAGTGGTACATGCCAGTTTCTTAGACAATATCTAGTTTTATGGAATTCTAAAAAATAAAATTTCATGGCTCTTTCCACTGTCAAACACTTAGTCTCATTTTTTTTTTGTATCTCTTGTGTTCTTTTTCTATGCATATGTGGATATGTGGATATGTGTGAAACTTGTGCTATGTGTTTTTTTTATGAATTGTGTTCCACTTGAGATTCTTGTTGTTGGGGCATATAGCATTTGCTTGGTGGTTATGTTGAATCCTGACTCTTCCTCTTCATCTTTTGACCATAGATGTTTTTCAAACTTTTGATTATGATTGGTTTATAATTATAGCTTGTGCTTGTGGTTATGTCTTTATTTTTTGCTTATTAAGTTCACTCTTATAATGTGACTTGTGGTATACTCCTTTATTACCCTTTTTATTAATGTTAAAAGGGGAGGAAAAAAATTTGACTGTATTAATAAGGGGGAGCAATTAGTATTAATATGAAATTATAATTTATTGATATATGATGTGAGCAATTATTATTGATGTTAGTAATATTGATAAATGTATTAAAAAGGAAAAGCCTTACATATATTGATACTGTGATCTATGCTCTTACACATGTTGATGTTTTAAAAAGATTATATTATGCTCCCTTTAAATTGTAAAGGTTTGTCATCAACAAAAAGGGGATATTATTACCCTTTATAATTTTGATGATGAACAAACTATATATTTGATTTATTTTTTGAGTTATGTGTAGCTAGCAATCAAGTCAAACCCATAATGAAGATCAAGCCCATTCGGAAGCTTTAGATATGGATGAACATATAGATATCATTGAAGATGAGACATGATCAATGAACAGATATTGAAGGAATGAAGATTGGCTAGAAGAAGGCTTAAGAGAAAACTCAATAGGTTTAGCTTTTTTATTTATTTTGAGTCAAAGATTTGTTATTTGAATTCATATCTTAGAGCCTTAGCTAACACTCAATCTACTTTTGAATACTTTCACTAGCACATAATTAATCCAAGGTAAGCTTGAGATGATGTCAAACATGAATTAGGAAGTACAGCAATACAGAAGCTTTTCTGTCTTGAACCTTCTTACGCCCAAACTGGACCCTTTGAATGCCTGAACACAACAAAAATAGCCCTCTATATTACTAACAACTTCAGATGTACTAACCCACGGTTTGGATGCTTGAAGTTTGGAAGTTATAACTTCTGAGAAAATTCATGCTCAAGGTTCAGTCGCTCGACGATTTAGTCGGATATCTGAAATTGTACAGTTCGGACATCCCAACCTTTGATCAGACGCCCGAAGCTATGATATCAATTTCAATAACTTGTAAAAAATTGATCATTGGGAGGCTTCAAAGGTTCTGATGCCTAAATTTGTAAACTCGGCCTAACAACTAGTAATGTCCCCAATTGGTATTTAAGGCCCTAGAATATATTCTTTAATGACTTTTGCACATACTTGAGCAATCCTTCCCGGGGATAATAAGTTCTTAAAAGTTCTCTAGCCTCCAAGAGCTTTAACCTTTGCACTTTAACTTTCAAATCTTTAAAATCCTTGTTCTCACATTGAGTGATCTTATAGTGAGGTATTAGAGTATTTTTCTTCTTCTATAATTGATTGTAAGTACTCCAAAGTTGTTTGGAGGTATCAAAAAAACAAATCTCTAGTTTGGAGTTGGCATTGCCAGTTAGAGCAAAAGCAAGTGCATGGGATTGGCTTCACTAATGAAGCATTGTACTGATGAAGGATTAAAATCCTCAAGAGTGAGGCAAGGACAGTAGAGTAGTAGTGGTTGGCCTCCAAACCACTTTACATCATGATGCATTCTTACCTTACTTTATATTGCTTTATTTTACTTATACTTTTAATTAATTATACTTGACTTGGAATCACTTTTACTATTGGATTGATCATAATGTTACTCAAATATTCTAAAAAGTATCATTATTTCCTCTAAAACCTAATTCACCTCCCTCTTAGGTGAATAATTTGCTTTCACTCTCATGCCAAAGACTTAGTTCAACATCGAAATGTGAGAAACTCAATGTCTTTGGCTAACTTAGTTCACTAACATGGATAAATGGGTTCCGAGGTGAGTCACACCGAGCTACCCTAGACTTGGGTATCTCAGTTTATGCATGATAGAGACTAAATAATTACGAGATCTGATACTAATATCTCCGAGAATCAATCCCAAAAAATTTGGTATTCACAGTTACATGTTACAAGGAGTCCAATACGATTATGGTTCTAAGATCCCAAAATCCCATATACGATGAATCACCTTCGCACCCTATATATAGCACAATATCCAAAAAGCTAAGGACTAATATCAATTTCCATTTTTTACTATTCTCATTAATATTTTTGGTAACTTGAGTGTCAAAACCACTATCACCGGAGAGTTCATGGTAGTCTTCTTTATGATTTCTTCTTCTTACATATTAGCAAAAAAAGTGGTCTAGCACATATCTATAATTTTCTTTATATACATTTTTTTATGTGAGTTGCTCCATGGTATAATCTACAATTTTTTCTATACAAAATTTTTATGTGAGCTACTCTGTGGTATGATCTATGATTTTTGCTAATACAAATTTTTAATGTGAGTTGCTCTGTGGTATGATCTATGATTTTTGTCTATACAAATTTTTAATGTGAGTTGCTTTATGGTTCATGATAATCAATAAGTTTTGGGTAATTTGTTTTTCTCTATTAAACTCTAGTTTTTTTATCCGTTACTTCATTTGAGTAGAAGAAATAGTGGGTGTTTTTTGCTTTGGAATTTAGGGAGTATATGTCAACATAGCTACTATTGGATTTGTCGACCAACTGGGATTTTTGTTGACTTCTCATAATTGGTCTATTCATTGATTCAACTCTCTTCTCCTTTCTTTGATCACAGTTCTTTACTTTTGGTTCTATAGTTATTTCAATGTTGAACACTGAACCAAGCAATGGCCCATCCAGCATCAAATGAAATGGTATGTATCACACTTTCGCTTTCTCTTGCTTTGATGACTAATTTGTTTCTCAACTATATTTTGATTTTGATTCTTGGACTTGATTGATGATCAGTTGTGAATCGCCAAAGACATGTAGGTAAGATATCCCCATATTAAGACCCATTTCTAGCCTTACAATTAGATATTCATATTCAACTTCATTGTTTGTGCATGATTTTTAGAGGGAACAGGAATATCGTAAAATGCCCCCATTAGGAGTAGCATAAATGAGTCAAATGCCTACTTTGATTTGAGGAAGCTTTGCTCTAATTCCTAGTCTAATGGATGACATCCATCAAAGTATAGCTTTAGTGAGTTTCTTCTTCTTCGACTAAAAGGATCTCTTCATCAAGGAGTTCACAACTTAATGGAGAATTGTCTGACACTAGATGATCTATGAGAAAATTAGCAAAGGCTTGCCCTTTAACCGTCCTTTGGATAGTGAACTTGATATCGCATTTCATAAGGATTAAAGCCCATTTTATTAGCCTTATATTGAGTACAAGTCTAGTCATTAAGTACTTTATAGGATCAATCTTTAATATTAAAATGATTTGATGAGAAAGCAAATAATGCTTCAGCTTATTGACCGTAAATATGAGCCCTAGACAATACTTTTTGATGAGAGAGTAGTTACTTTCTACCCTTGCTGACATTCTACTTGGATAGTAGAATATATTTTCTTTACCCTATTTATTATTCTGGTGAGAAGTGCCACCAGAGACCCTTTTCTTGTGGTCATGTAGAGGATCAAGGATTTGTCAGGTAGGGGTATTGTCAAGATTGGTGGCTTTAAGAGATACTACTTGATTTCTCTAAAGGCTTGTTAGCATTTTTGATTCCAAATGAATGGAGTGTCCTTCTTCATTAATTTGGAGAAGGGTTTACATCTCCTAAAGAGATTTAAGATGAATCTTCAATTGTATGCAAGCTAACCTTGGAATGACCTCAACTACTTTAGATTGCTGCGTAGTGGCATGTTCAAGATTACTTGATTTTAAATGGATCAATTTTAATTCCTCGATGTCAACAATGAATCTAAGAAACTTCCCAGATAATACCCCGAAGGTGTATTTCATAGGATTCATCTTTAAATTATATTTCCTAAGATAGTTGAATACCACTCTTAGATCTTGAATGTGCTTGTCTTTGAACTTGGTTTTAACTATTAAGTCATCCATATAGCATTCCACCACAAGTGCATGAGGTCATAAAAAATTTAGGCCATGGCCCTTTGATAAGTGGCACTTATATTCTTGAGCCCAAAGCACATCACCCTATAGTAGTAGATGCCCATTGGTGTTCTAAAGGCTATATGCTTCTCATCATGAGAATGTATTTTGATTTGGTTGTACCTTGAAAAATTATCACAAAGGAGAATATTTCAAAGTTAGTCATATTGTCAATCATGATTTTTATTACTAGCAATGGGAAGTCATCCTTTGAGCATGCTTTATTCAAGTCCCTATAATCTATACAGATGTAGATTTGGTTATTTTTCTTTGTGACTGGTACAATACTTGTCACCCAATCTGGGTGCTTTTCTTTTCTGATGAAGCTTGTTTTGATCAATTTTTTCGTTTCTTCTATTAGCTTTTATTCTAGATTGAGTTTCATCTTCGTAGGTGTTTATTTGACAAGTGGAAGCTCGAGATTGATAACTAACTTATGGACTACAACTTCATGATCTAGTCCAAACATCTCCTTATATCTCCATGCAAAGCTATTAATGTACTCTTGGAGCACTTTTGTGAGTTGAATTTGGCTTTTCTCTGAGAGTTGTGTGCTAATAAAGGTTGGTCATGGGTCCTACTTTGAGCCTGGTTGATTTTTATCAGTTCATCAATTGTGGTTGGCCCCCCACCCTCGAGCTTTGGCGGAGGCTCTTTTGGTTTAAGGATATTTTCTTCACCAAGGGGTTCATCAAGCAGAGTGAGATTCGATAAAGATTTGGCTGAGTGTATTTCAACTACATCATGCCATCTTTCCTCTAGTCTTGATGGAATCTTGCTAGGGTCATCACCTTCTTATGATGCAAGAAGATTCATGGCTACCTTGGTGCATGTGTTAGCGTATGCCAATGTTGTTTGGTCATCCTGAAAATCAGATAGAAGTCCAGTGGTGATCGTGAGGTATGTGTGGATGTTTGGAGTGATGTAGCCTAATTCTTTGGTATTCTTGTTTCCTCTTCTAGGAATGTAAGCATGTCCTTGGGGTGGATCTTATAAATTCTTGAAGAAATGACTCTCTCTCTCTCTCTCTCTCTTTCTCTCTCTCTCTCTCTTTGTTTATGGACATCCATAGTCAAATTTCTTGATTATTTGATGAAGCTAATCCAAAAAAAATTTAGACATGACTACTGATTGATGGTCACCATCATCTGCTGGATTTTTGGTTCCTAGAATTTCAGCTTGGAGTACAAGGGATTGCCTTATAAAATATTTCTTTTCTATTTTGTGTCATAGAAGAATATAGAAAGTCATTAATTCTTGCACGACATTGATTCTTAGCTGATCTAATGACTTAAATAAGCCTCCTAGAACTTTGGTAATAAGGAGAATATTTTCTATTTAACCTCTATTTTCACCTTCTTCAAAAGTGTAACCACTTAGGCAGACTCATAGGGCTTTCTCATCTGAAGAGTCTAGGTTAGAGTCACTTCCTAGGTGAGGAAGAGCGAAGACCATGCTAGCAATTTTCTGATTTACTTGACTAATGGAAGTAGATCCTCTATCAGCATGGGACTTCTGGTAGTATTTTGTATTATCATAACACACCTCATGAATATCAAAAGAATATACATCTCCATCAATTTAGTATTCTTCACAATTTTCGAAGTATTTGAGGTAGCACCACCCTATTTTCATGTAGCCATGACTTCTCTAGTAGTACTTTGTATTACGCATCAATATCGATCACATAGAACTTGATGTTTGTCATCAACTCACCTACTTTCAAAGAGATGATTATGACTCTTAGAGTTCTTTGACCATTCTGCTTGGATGGTTATAATCTTAAATGATAAGTCGCACACATCTAGGGTTAGAGCTCTTAGAGTTTGGAGAGTCATCAAATTTATTGATGAGCCTGGGTCAATTAGGATGAGATTGATCTTGATCCCATCACTATTCCTATGACATACAATGACCTATTATGGTTTGTTATTCCTAGTAGCAGATCATCATTTATGAAAGTAATGGTAGGAGTTTGATATACATCAAAGACTCCTTCATCTTCTTTTCAGCAAAGTATACTTGGTAGTTGGCTGGATTCTCCAAGATATGTACCAATGTCTCCTTGAGTTCTTACAACATCATTAGGGTATCAAACACACTTATCATAGTAGGAATTTTCTTGAGATGGGCTACCATGTTGTATTCCACCTTCTTGTGTGCAGGTTCAATTGAAGGCTCGATATCTTTATTTATTTAAATTTTCTTTTCCTTGTCCTTGGAAATATTCCTATCTCTAAGTATTGGAGCTTACCTTGGGGGTAGCACCTTTCCACCTTGGAGCTATAACTAGTTTGTTCTCTTTAGTTGAAATATGGTATCATGAGACTAATAAGTTTCATCTTCAGAATCGCTACCGAGGCTAATAATGTGGTAGGAGGTAATGAACTCTTATCTCCGGTCGATAGTCCCCTGGATATCTTTAGAAGGTGTGATTGGCTAATAATCATCCCATTCAATATCAAAATTAAGCACGTGGGGATTTCCTATAGAGAGATCCTCAGAGACCCTTTGAATGAACACTTTTATTTCATCTATTAGCATGACCTTCTTTAGGATTTTATATTTAGGACATTTCTTCCATGGATGTTCTGATTGACTTAATGGTGGAGCAGAATGAGCTTTAATATTAGCCTATTTGATCCTCTCCCAGAAGATTTGCTTCTTCATTTGGCACTTATTGGTGTAGGGCTTACCGAAGTGGTTATAACATTGCTCTAACTCAAACATAGAGTCATATTCATTGTTCGTGCCTTGTATGCATAATTTCTTTAAAGTTGGTAAAGTACATTCCTCCATAGATTCTAGAACTGGGACCTCACCAAACCTAGTGGGTTGAGCATTTACTGCTAGATTGCCTAATGGATGCTAGGATAGCTGCTCGTTAGTATTTAGCTTAGATGTATGCATCACTATGTGACAAGAGGCCATATGCTTAGATAATTCTCTTTGAAAGCACCTAGCTTTCTTGACTCATCTTTAGAGTAGGCGACATGAGTAATCATTCTGATCCCGAGAAGGGTTGGTAAGTGATTCCCTGTCATCTCTGTAGGGTCTTTTATGTAGCTTTGCCTCCTCTGCTAACACTCTTTTTATCTTCTCGACTTCCTTGTAGAGCATAATAGTCATATTTAACATACTTTGCATATAGGCAACCATAGCCTACACGTGTTTATTCAACATTTGTATTTGGCCCTTGAAAACTTCATGTTATTTGTAGCTAGCTCCTTCATAGCATCTAGTTGAAGTTTGAGCATGACATAATCATATTCACAAATGAATCACTCTCTAAGATAGTCATTTCAGGAGTAGCCCTCAAAGAGACCCATGGAATTGTTTATTTCATCAATAATACTCCTAATAAATCTATTCATTTCTTCTCACTTCGTGTCCTAAATTTTGTCATTATTAAAATAATGAGGCAGGGAATGGCTTGGTTATAAACTTTCGACAGTAAATATGGCCAGGCACGTTGCCATTGGAAGTTTACTTTCTTCATCTTCGGCATTAAGGTCATTTAGGAAAGCTCTGAGTTTGTCAAGGAAGAATTCCTCGAGAGTTACTTAGCTTCTTTCTTTTTGAACATACTCCTCCAGAGTATCAATATATTCTTGAATAGTTGATTTCTTAATATCATATTCATCCGACCGAACTAGTTTCTTCTTCTTGCTTCAGTTTTTTCTTCTTGATGCTTCGAGCAGGTGAAGTAGTTTGCTTTGATAAGGCTTTCTTCATCACTATCCAGGTTCCTCAAAATTTCTAGTCATTTTCCTTATTAGCTCCTTCAACCTCTTTAAAATATAGAAATTTTATAAGTGCCCTTATTTGGTGGTATGTTGTGCTTCTTTCCTAAAGAAGAACTCAGCAAGTGGTTCATGGTCCTCAAATATAGTAATATAATTGATGTGTTCAGTGGGCATTTCAAATAAGATTGTCTTTAAGAGAGTTAGCTTGCCCCCTCGGTATTGCTTTTCAACTCAGTCCTTGAATATATAATAGTTTTCAATGGTATACCGCACAACTCTATAGTAAGGACAATAGTTCGAGTAATCTATTTTATTGGTCTCATTTGGCCTCTTGGATTCTTGTAATTGAAGGCCTAATTTTTGAGCATCTTGAAAGATTTTACCCACTCTCTCTCTTTTGAAGGAATATTTCTTTCTGAACCTTTATTGAGAATTATTAGATCATTCCACTTTCCCATCTCTTTCAAGAGTTTGTGGTTTCTAAGAATTACCCTTGTTTATGATAGAGTTTAGAGGCTTCTTCTACTCGATTACTATGAGCACTACCCTTATATTTTTGGAAGGTCCTTTACGCTTTACGTTATTTTTTTTCCTAGTTTGAAATTTTGTGAAATAGGTAAAATTGGTGGGCCAATCTTTTTCAGTTTCTTGACTTGTATAGTAAGGTCTTGGAAGGTATGGATAGAAGAAGCACTTAAGTAAGGTGTCATCCACTCTCCTCTTATATTACCAAGAACTAGATTTAGCACCTAGAATTGGCTCATGATTTGTTTATACTTAATGCTGAGATTTCTCTATCATATGATATATTATAGGATTAACTTATTGTCATGCTTCAGTGTTGAGATAAGCTTTGCAATGGTCACTTTATCGCTAATTCCTTTAAACCTGATTCAGAAAATATCTTTCATTTGTGCCCAAGTTTGTATAGTTTTGATTGCAAATTGGCATATCAGTTGAATGCTACTCCTATTAAGCTTGCCGAAAATTGGCAGAGTAATAATAAGGGACTATTACTTAAATTCTCACACAGAGTTATAAAGTGAGTTATATGCTATTCAGAGTTACCCATACCATTAAACTATTTGAAGCTAGGCTCCATACAACCTCTGGGATATGATACTCGATCATGATAACTAGGATATGGTTTATTAGTATTATTTATCCTACTTGTCTCACTACTCTGTCTCAATTATTCAGCCATCATCGTTACACCTGTCGTTGTATGTATGTTGATAATTTTGTATTATCAAGGATCCTTAAAATCAAGGATTGGGGATCCCTTGTTAGAGGAGGTGTTTGTAAAGGGCCTAATTTTTGTGGATCTCATCTATAGGAAATGCACCTCCATTATCGCTGCTACTTGAGATGGTTGTTGCGATTATTCCACCTTGACAAGCTTTTGGCTCGTTTATAGTATTATTTTTTATCAACTCTATAACTTTCTGTTGAGCTTTATTTTCTTTTTCCTTATTGTCTCAATTATTCTTGCAAGGCTTCTACGGTCACTTCTTCATTAGAGTTTCACTTATGATCAATGCTTTTGTCAAAATATGTCCATATCTTGAGGATCAGGTCTGGGCCATGGGTTGAGGCTAACTTCTCTCACCAATCGGGTAGCCTCATTCAAGGGCCTGCTCATGGAGCGGGTCGCAATACCTTCTCTTCAACGTGGTAGCAAGAATTGATCCATGAGGGCTTTTTTCTCTTAGATTTCTTTATTAGTAAACCTCAATCAGGCAACCTTCTTTTGACATTTGGCCGGTTGGGATGCAGGCTCATGGTCCCTCCTAGGATTATGATGAGAAATAACTCTGACAGTATGGGTGGTCTCCTTTGGTGAGTTCCCATGTTAGATTGCAGTCTTATAATGACTCTTGTTATTTTGTTTGATGATTCATCCCTTTGCCACAATCTTAAGATAAGACTGTGCCCCTCTATTATTTGCTTTTACTCCTTTCTAATTTGCTTAATAGGAAAAAAAATTACAGGTGAAAATAGTAATGATCAACTTCATTTGAGGGTAGGCTTTCTAAGCCGGCTGAAAATTTCAGCAACTTTTTCCTTACGTACGATAGTCAAGATGAGTTCTTCATCTATGCATGTATCTAGACTTGCTTTTGAATATCTCTTGTCAAGAGTTGAGTGAAGGTGATTAAAGACTAAGCTTCATTTCGATCCGAGCCTATAGAGGATAATATCTTTACTAGTTGAGGCTTGGCTTTTGGCTCTTCATCAGCTTAACATTTCTCATTTGAAATGATGATATTGGGTCTCTTTCTCCTTGATAGAATGTGAGAGGCAGACTTTTCTTATATGGCAATAACTTTAGTTGATGTAGTAGCAGGTGCATTCTTAAACTAGACAACCTCAGAGATGAATTCAAATTTGATTTGAACTTTAGCTACTTCTATGGTGACCATCAATTGAGGTAGATGCATAGCCAATCTTACCCCCAAGATGATGGTATACCTCAGGGTGGAGATGTTCCTCGTTGATGTCATTTGATATTTACTTCTTAAAAAAAAACACAATTGATCAATATTCAATTGTAATTCTACTTTATCAATATCTCTATCATATTAACAAAGTTTTTACACTTGGAGAAAAAGTCAAGTTCAATCTAGCATGCCAGAATATGTGGGATTTCAGTGGTTCGGGAGTGACAGAGACCCTGGGAGCAAACTCGATGCACAAATCAGAGTTTGTTTTAATTTAAAGTAAATTATCAGGTATTATAGAAATATTGAATTCCAACAGACACAAGTCTCTATTGTTAATTAGTTTAATAATTGTCAAGATCCTCCTAAAATTAAAAATCTAACTAATAAAATAAAGACATAAAAGAAAAGAAGATAACATCATTTGATTGATTTGAGAAAGATGGTATATGTCCTAAGTAAGGACATATCCTCACTTTACAATGAGTTTTAATATAAAATTATGGAGAACATGAGAATAATGAAAGAAAAAAAAAGATAAGGAGTGAGAAAGGAGGCTTTGATGTGCGCTACTGCCCTACCTTTATGTGTTGAATCATGTGACGTCCGACTTGAATGGGCCATGACTTAGTCATTGATGGATATTGATAATGTACTGATGGGTGAGATTGACTACTTTGGCTTATGTCAATTAACCCTATTAGGATTGAAGTGTTACTGATAATTTTTTACTTGTTGTTAGTTGACTTCTTTTGATGTTTGATCTAAGAGAATAATTAGCGGTCTTAGCTTTATTCTAATTATTTTTAATCTGATAATCAAGGGTCTTTTACATATATTGTTGATCAAATTTGAAGTATCACCAATGACCTTTGAGTGTATATTGGATTAGCTTAAAAAGGTGTATTGTCAATGGCTTTTGGGGTTAACTGGCTTGAGAAGTGTGTCATTAATGGCTTTTGAGATTGACTAGCTTGAATGGTGTGTCATCAACTGCTTTTGAGCTTGACTAGCTTAAGGGATGCATCATCAACTGCTTTTGGGGTTGACTAGCTTGAGCAGCACATTATCAACTACTTCTGAGGTTGGTTAGCTCAAAGGATGCGTCATCAACTTCTTCTGAGATTGACTATCCTAAGAGGTGTGTCGTCAACAATTTTTGGGGTTGACTTGCTTAAAAAGTACATCATCAACGATTTTTGGGGTTGACTAGCTTGAAGGGTTCAACTAATTTTGAAATTGACTAGCTTGAGTGATACATCATCAACTGCTTCTGAGATTGACTAGCTTGAAAGGAACATCATCAATTGCTTCTAGGATAGACTAGCTCGAAGGGTACGTCATCAACTACTTCTAGGATTGACTAGCTTGAGGGGTGCATCATTAACTAATTCTAGGGATTGACTAACTTGAGAGGTATGTCATCAACTACTTTTAGGGTTAACTAACTTCAAAGTATGGCCAATGACTTTGAGCGTGTTAGTGTTTAGCTTCTTTAATTTAGTAGCATCACCAACTGTTTATGTGGTTGGATGTAGATTTGAAGTGCTACCAATAATTTTGAGTATGTTGGAGACTAACTCTTTTGATTTGGTAGCATCACCAACTACTTATGAGGTTGGGTATAGTTTTGAAGTATGACCAACAATTTTGAGTATGTTGATAATTAACTTTTTTTATTTTGAAGTGGTACTACCCACTAATTATGGAATTGAGTGAAACCTTAGAATGCTGCTAAAGTCTCTTGTAGCACACCTAGTGTGATTCAATTTGAATTCATCTAGTTTCATTTGGATTAGCTCTGATTCAGGTTGGGATGGCTACATCACCCATTATTCATAGCCTTAGAGTGTTGCCAAGGCTAAGTGTACTTAGTGGAACTTAGTTTGATACTATCTAGTTTCATCCGAGCTAATTTGGGTCGGGTTTGAGTTTAGTTCAATATTCCGAACTCAATTTTAATTTGAGCTTAATTTGATTCAATTTGATATGAAAAACTTGATTAAATTGTGATTCAATAACTCCTTTCCAGAAGATTATAAGATGTTTTCATCTTGGGTTCAATTTGAACAAATTTAAAATTCAAACTTGATTTTGGTTTAAGTCTAATTTAGTTTAATGTTCAAAATTTGACCTAGACTTAGGTCTGATTTGATTTAATTTAATATTTGAAACTTGATTTAGATCAAGTTCAATCTAATTCAATTTCATGTTCAAATTTTAGTTTGGGTTAAATTTAATTTGATTGAATTCAATATTTAAAACTCTAGTTTGAGTCATATTTGAAATTCAATTTGAGCCACTTTAATTTATTCAATTTATATTAGTAGATTTGGTTTAAGGCTCTCATATTGTCATAATGACATTATGGTGAGCTCACAAGCTGGCCATAAGTTGATTGGTTATCGGGTAAAACTGTAGGTTGGCCCTAAACTATTTGACTTTTAGGTGTGATCGTAGGCTAGCCTTAAATTGTTTGACTCTCGAGCTAGACCACAAGCTGGCCCTAAGTCAAATTAGTTGTTGAAAGAGACTGTAGACTGGTTCTAAATTATTTGATTTTTGGATGAGACTGCATGCTAGCACAAGGTCAGATTGGTTGTCAAGCAAGATGACAGGCTGGCTATAAACCATTTGACTTTCAGGCGAGACTACTAGTTGATCCTAAGTCGAATTGATAATTGGATGAGATCGCAGGTTGGCCCTAAAATATTTGACTTTTGGACAATACCACTAACTGATCCTAAACTATTTGACTTTTGGGTAAGACTATAGGCTGACCCTAAGTTGGATTAGTTATTAGGTGAAACCGTAGGCTGATCCTAAACCATTTGACTTTCAGGCGAGATCACAGTTTGGCCCTAAATCGGATTAGTTGTTAGGTGAAAATACAGGTTAGCCCTAAATCATTTGACTCTTGAATGAGACTACATGTTATCCCTAAGTTAGATTGGTTGTCGAGTGAGACCATAGACTGGTCCTAAGTCAGATTGATTGTCAGATGAGACTGTAGGTTGACTCTAAATCATTTGACTTTCCGGTGAGTGTTGGTCCTAAGTTAGGCTAATTATCGAGTGAGACCATAGGTTCCTAAACCATTTTATTAAAATAATTTTTTACTATTTTATTTTGTTCTTGTTCTTATTCTTGTTCTTGCTCTCCTCATTGTCAATCCAAGAAGTTCTCATCATTAATTCTTCTTCAGCATAATGCCATGTTGATAAATGAGGTCGTGAGTGGCTGCGATGGTGATGGAGATTTGTTGGCATTCTAGACTATGGATGTCCATGGTATGAGTGGAGATTCGCCATCATATAGAGGGCCATGGGTGGCTGTAGTGTTGGTAGAGATCCGGTGTCATACGGAGGGCTGCAAGTGATTGCGGTGTTAGTGGAGATCCATTATCATGCAGAGGGCCACAAATGAACATAGTGTTAGTGGAAATCCACCATCATACAGAGGACTGTAGTTGGTTGTGACATTGGTGGAGATTCACCGTCATACAAAGGGTTGTAGATAGCGGCGATGTTGGTGGAGATCCACTAGCACATAGATGGTCGTAGATGGTTGCAGTGTTGGTGGAGATCCGTCAGCATATGGATGGCCATGTGTTGGTAGATATTCACCATCATGAAGCTGTAGTTGGCCGTAGTGTTGACAAACAAGAAAAGGCCCATAATGGGGTTTAAATGCCCAATTCTTTCAGATTTGGCCATCAGAACTTAAGCTACTAAGAATGTATAGTGGTTGGTAGAAAATGAGGCCTCGGGTGGCCACAAACTTTGAAGAAGAGGGGACAGTAGTATCAACAAGCCCAAAAAAATAAAGACCTCATAGGGGATGAAGAGAAGAGAGGATAATAAAAGAAAAGACGAAGAAAGGGATAAAATCTTACATCTTTTTTATCCCTTATTGACACTTTCTTACTCTCCTCCTAGATGATGAAATCTTTTTTGAAATTTTTTTTTCAATTCATGCAAAATTTGCCCAAGAATTATCTCTCAATTGTTTTCTAAATTCATGTGACCTAGCCCCCTTTTTATAGGGTTTTGAGAGAATCTCCTATTTTAGCTATTGGGATTTGATTAGAAGATGTGATGAGTATTTTCTTACCATAAACTTCATATTTGAATCTCAAATTGATATTCTTTGAGATTATATTTTTTTGTTGAAAAATCAAATTGATTTTGATGGATTTTGGGAAGAATTTCATTTCTATTCCTGCAGATTCACGACTAAATCAGATCCCAAGTTGGAAACCGAACACCCAATAGCAAATAGTGTTCACAGAATCTAACTGTACCAAACATCTGGTTACAATCAGACATCTAACTATGAGCTAGGGTCCATGCAGTCGAATAGAACCGAATGACTGGTTGAGAACTGAACGTCCAATTGCGACTCAATTCAAGTTTTAGGCCCGATTTTCTAGCCCTTTCATATCGAAGTTAGCCTTGATCATCCTAAATCAAGCTCAAAGTCCAACTCTAACTTAAAGTCAAAGTCGGATTACAAAAACTACTTAAACAATTATCTCTAACCTGTCCTACTATTAATCTAGTTACTACTCCACCTACCGAGTATAAATCAACTCCTCGCCTTCCATCTAGTGGACAAAGACTAAGTCCACCTCGGGGACAAAAGATCAAGTCCATCAAGGGATCAAAGACCAAATCCACCCAGGGGACAAATGGCCAAATTTTTTTATACCAAATCTTGATGATGAAATAGAGAACCCATTGATACAAACTAAGGCAACAACCTTTCAAAGACTAGGAAATAGACAAAAGCTAATTTTGACTGCCTATAACTTGCTAAAGGAAGGATTAGCAGGGCATTTAGTTGACTTTGGAATGTTAGATCAAACTTAAAGCTAAATATTATAATCCCTACCTCCAACTCCTTGACAACACTACAAGAGCTAGAGAAGAATAAAGGAAAGATGTATGTTCAATATTCTTCAGCTGAGAAAGGAGTAATGCTATCATCTAATGCTAGAGTAATTAATGTCAAAGGATAAGATTACTTATGCCAAATTTATAGCTTGGAAGGGTCAAATAGTTGCATGAACCTCAAAAGCACAAAATAAAAAAAATGTTTAGCCTATGATAGAGCACCTAGTCAAGTATATATATTTCATATTTCTCGAAACAAAAACAAAGTTTTCTAAAAAGATATAAAATAAAAAGTTCTTTTAGTATTCGAGTAAATCACCTTCTGTCTTAGACATAATATCTCTGAAAAATGTAAAGAAAAATGTTTGAAGGTAAGGATGGTTGATGATAAAATATGGTGGAGTTGAAATCTCTGCACCTCCCCCGCCCACGAAGGCCCTAATTTAATTTTAGAAATACAAACTTAGAAATATGGCGACTAATCTACAAGTAGCTAGAACCTTATTAGGAAAGTTTTTTAGAGACAAAAATACTAAGGTCGACAAATAACCTCTTAGGAATCTCCTCCGAGGGGTAAAATATCACCCTCTAGATGAATAATGGGAAATAAAGTCCTAAACGGACAAATCTCATATGGAAAGCTAAAGCAAGAGAGACAAATTCAAAGAGTAAGAATCAATTGGTATTTGTAAGCCTGTAAACCTTGGATTCTCAAATAAGAATGAGATTACTAAGTCAAAAAAAGGAGGAAAAAATGGAAAAAAGAGAAAAAAGGAGAAAAAGAAGAAAAGAGGGAGAAAATTGGATCGCATGCTCGAATTAGGAGGAGTTAGCTAGCCTCATCTTGGTATATTATCAAGTAAAAAAGACCACCCAAAGAATAAATACTAGATGACATTTGCAGGTGCATAGACCTTGAAAATTAAGGTCGGGAGACATCCAAGATTAAAGTCAAACTCAAATAGCAACTAGCTAATAGAAACATGGTCAAAGTAGTAAAATTACCAGAAAAAGAGGTTCCTAAAGAAATTATCGCACTAGTAAAAAGGTGAAAGAGAAGGTCTATCAATGACCCACCACATTCTGAGGCAAAATCAATCTTAAACTTTAAAAACCAAATCAAGTAGGAGGTCTTAATCGAAAATAAAAGAATATATTACCTGTTTACTAAAAGAAATTTCTAAAAAAGATTCTCTTTCAAAAAAAAAGTATAAACACAGATGCTCTACATTGTTTATTTCTTCAAGCATCATAATTAAAAAAGAGAGCAGACATCAGTTGATAAGGTTACTTCTCTCAAAGCTCATGTGCCAATTTGACATTCTAAAAGATGAACTATCAACCTGAGATACTATAGTTCAACATGCACCAATCACAACATTTGATTGTTGATTTAATTAACTATTATGGTGTGTCCTATTCCAATGTGCCAATAACACATTCTAGAAGATGAGCCCTATGAAAGTAGTAACTTCCTACTCGCTCTATCTCTCTGTACATGGCAATAGACGCTAAAGCATGGTATAGACGACAAAGTTGAAGAAGCTGATAAACAAGATGACTAAGAATCCTAATAATCTAAAAAAATGATAGTGACTATCAACCAATGGTCATATCTAAGTACTTTTAGACTAGCCTCATCAAATAACCAAGAAATCCAGCTGTAGACTTCAACAAATAAAGGTAGAAAGCAACTTCTTCAAGGATCTATGGGATCTATCTCAAATGCATGCTTATATCCCCGAAAGAGGAAATAAGAATCTAAAAGGACTAGGTTATTTCACTCCAAATATCCATGCATATCTTATAGTCACCATTGAATCTCTATTTGATATTAAAGTTTATCAAACATCCTCAACGCCTTCTGACACACAAATCATATGCATCGAGCCAGCTACAATTCTCCATACAGCACAAGAAAGTGTAGTTCTCTGCAAAACTCCATCAAGACCTGAAGAAATAAGGTATGATGTAGTTAAAGCACCCTCAAGATAGGAACCTTTACCAAGTCTCATTCAACATGATAAACCACTTGATGAAAAAATGATCCTCAAACTAATTGAAGCCCCACCAAAACTCGAAGACGGGGGTTAAGTCATAGTTGATGACTCATGCCGTCGATCAATGCCCTATTCCTTAAAAGGTACTATGCCTAAACCTCTCAAGGGGACAACAACAAAAAATGTCTATGTTTTGTCTATAACAGAACATCTGATACTCAGTTAAACATTCACTCCATGTTTCTCAAAGCAAAACATAGACACAAAATCCTGTCCATTTTGTGTGGTGGTTGAGTTTATGATCCCATGACAACTCAAGTTCACTCCTTGTGGTAAACCAAGTCCACTCCATGTGGCAACTCAAGTCCACTTCTTATGATAAGTCAGGTCCACTCCTGTGCCAAACTAAGTCACTTTATGTGGCAAATGAAGTATACTCCATGTAGCAACTCAAGTCCACTCCTTGTAACAACTCAAGTTTACTTCTTGTGGCAACTCAAATCTACTCCCTATAGCTAATCAAGTCCACTCCTTGTGTCAACTCTCATGACAACTTAAGTCCACTCCTTATAGCAACTCTAGTTCACTCCCTATGGCTAATCAAGTGCATTCCTTATGGAAACTCAAGTCCACTCCTGAGGTAAATTAAGTTCACTCTATCCAGCAAATCAAGTCCACTCCATATGGCAACTCAAGTCCACTCCTTATGGCAATTCAAATCCACTCCATGTGATAACTCAAGTATACTCCGTGTGGCAAATCAAGTCCATCCTTTATGGTAACTCAGGGCCACTCAGTGTGATAATTCAAATTCACTCAATGTGCAGCTCAAGTTCACTCTTTGTGGCAAGTCAAGTCCACTTCCTGTAGCAAATTAAACCCACTCCATGTGGTAGCTCAAGTTTGTTCCTTGTGGTAAACCAATCCCACTCAATGTGGCAACTCAGATCCACTCTGCTTAGCAACTCTTAGGCCACTCCACATGGCAATTTGAACCTATATAGTTGACTCCTAGAATGTTGACACAAGGCAAGTACCCGAAAATTGTTCATACCCTCTTCTCTAGTTAGGACTTGAAAGGAGGATGTGAAGGGAGCATTTGTTTGAGTCAATTTTGTAACTTGATTCTGACTTCAAGTTTGACTAGGATTAGAGTTAGACTTTGAGCCAAATTCATGGTGAGTAGGAGTTCAATTTGAAGTAAAAAGGGGCCCAAATCAAATAGTATTCGAGCAATGGAACCTAAGAGATTTGGGCGCCTAAACCTCACAAGTTGAGCATGACTATTCTTTGCTGAACAACTGATTTCTTAATTGATTGTCTAATTCAGGGCGTGGTCTATGAATCTAGAAACCAATCTTTCTCTGAATTCATCACTAATCAAGAGGATCTTTGGTTAGCAATTAAAATCTTGAGATATATTAATTAAAGATCCAAATATGAGATTTATGATAAAGCCATATTTCATCAAATCTCAACTTTCATGTAGAATTCAATCAAATCTTGAAAGATCCTCTTGTACACTTATAGAATTCTCAAGTTGGAAACAAATCCTCATCCAATCTCATTAGAAGCAACAAAAATTTTTATTTAAGGGAATTACAATCTCAAATATATCAATCAAAGATTCAAATCTAAGATTTTATTACAAAAAAGGAAAGCATGATCCATTCAAATATCAAATTTGAATCAATCAAAGATTCAATTTGAAAATCTCCTCAAAACCTATAAAAAGGGGGCTACAACATATGAATTGGAGGAGGATTAACCATTGATTCTATAGGAACTTTGCATGAATTGAAGGAGGAACTCTAGATAAATTGTGAGGGAAAGGAGATATTGCCGCTAACAAGGAGACCAAAAGGGTGTCATCAAGGAATCGAAGAGATGTAAGGCTTCTCCCTTTCTTCATCCTTTCTTTTTCTACTTTGTCCTTCCTTCCCTCTTGCTTCCCACAAGAGTCACTGCCATTGTTGCCCCATACTCCTGCCACCTCAAGCCCTTGTCACTTTTGTGTGTGTTGCCCCTACAGAACATGTTGTCATCCTTGTTCGAATCAACAAACCGGAAAAAAATGGGTGCCCGAACCTAACCATGGGTGCTCCGCCTCTTTGCCCCATCACTACCATATCCACCTACGATTTTGTGCATTAACAGACTCCATCACCACCACAGCCACCTGTGGATTTGCACATTAATGGATTTCATCACCAACATGGCCACCTGTGGCTTGTTGCACATCGATGGATTCCATCACTACTATGGCCACCCACAGCTTTGTGCATTGATGGATTCTATTACCACCACGGCCACCTATGACCCATTGTATATTGATAGATTCTATCAATACTATGGCCACCCACAACTTTCCACATTGATAGACTCCATCACCACTGTGGCCACCCACATCCATCCTTATGCATTAATGGATTCCACCACCACTGCAGCCACCTACGGCCCTTTGTGTACTATGGTGCTATCCCTTGCGGAGAAACCCAAATCTTGAAGACCCATGAAATTCTTTGAAGAGGAAGAGAAGACGGTGACGAGAACTCAATTGAATTAGAGCTAGCAAAAAAAAGAACTAAATAATTATAACTCACCACCAAACTATAGGCTAGTATTCAAGCTCACTGAATCAAGTCAGTCATCAGGCTCACAACCATAGGCTAGCTTTTGGGCTGACTGAATCAAGCTAGCCTTTGAGGTCATAACCATAGTCTAGCCTTTAAGCTCACCAAAACAAGCCAGCTATTGGGTTTGCCCTAATGTCATCATGACAACCTATGGGCTCTCAAATCAAAATCAATAAATATGAAATTAATTTAGTGATTCAATTATATTGAATTCAAGCCAATGTATCCAAAAATAAATAAATAAAACCAAATTGACTTGAGGAAGGCATTAAATAAACTCAAACGATCCAAAATAAATGGACCAAAACTAACATAGATAGACAAAAAATTGCTTTGTTGGACAATCAGTACCGAGACTGATCATTCAATTCTACCAAACCGAAATGATGCCTACTAATAGTCAATTGACCAATACTCCAATCAATCATCCATTTTAATCAAAAAATTAACAATTTTGGTTTAGATTTAGTCCAAATTAATTTAAGTCTTGATCAATCCAAACTTGGGACAAGTCAGAACTAGACCAAGTTAACCCAAGACGAAGACAAGGTTTGAGCTAGGTACCAATTAGATCAAACATCATTTGAACTAAATCAAAAGAACAAATTTGAATTGAAATTACATTTGACTCAACTCAAAGAAAATTTGAATTGGACTCTAATCGAGTCAAATCATATTTGAACTCTAACTAAACCAAGTCACATGGATTTGAATGAAGTTTGAACCAAGTCCCAATTAGGTTAAGTTAAGCTTGGACCAAGGCAATTAGGTCAAGACAAGTTTGAACTAAAATCCAACTGGGCCAAATCAAGTTCAGACCGAGCTAAATCAAGTTCAAGACATGTCTGACCAAGCTAAATCAAGTTCAAGACATGTCTGGAAGAAATCTAACAAGATCAAGTTAAATTCAAATCAAACCTTATCGAGTCAAGCCAAATTTGAGATAAACCCCAATCAGGTTAAATTAAGTTCAAACTGAACCCAAGTCAAGTCAAGTCAAACTCGAGTCCAGACTAAAACAAGTTTGAATAGAACTAAATTAGGCCAAACTGAGTCCCATTGGATGTGCTAAACCTCTAGTAGCACTCCAAAGCTATGCCCAACCTTATAAGCAATGCCCAACCTTATAAGCAATGGATAATGCTACCACCATGACCCAAATTGAAACAAGTTTGAATGGAACAAAATTAAGTCAAACTAAGTCTCATTGGGGGTGCTATGAAAGCCTTTAGCAATACTCCAAGGTTATGCCCAAGCCCATAAACAGTGGGTGATACTACTGATCTGACCAAAAATAAAATGAGTTTGAACAAAACTAAGCTGAGTCAAACTGAGTCCCACTGGGTGTGCCACGAAAGCCATCAGGAATACTTCAAGCCCAATTGATAGCAAGCCAAGAAAGACCATCAACTATCAAATCAAAGATGATTAGTACAAGACAAGATCTCTATGCACTTTTCAAATTGACTAAACTAAGGTAGACTTGAACTCATTTAGTCAATCAACCAAGAAGATTTTTCTAATAAGATCAACCAACAATACACTCAAAGTCATTAGCGACACTCCCTCGACACGCCCCCCCTCCCCCTCTCTCTCCTCCTCCTCCTCTTCCCTCAAGCTAGTTAACCCCAAAGTAGTTAAGGACACTCCCTCGAGCTGGTCAGCCCCGAAGTGGTTGGTGATGCTCCCTTAAGCTAGACAAGCCCCGAAGTAATTGGTGACCCTCCCTCAAGCTAGTCAACTCTGAAGCAATCGATGATGCTTCCCAAGCTAGTCAACCCCAAAAAAGTTGGTGACATTCCCTCAAGGTAGTCAACCTCGAAGCAATTGGTGATGCTTCCTCAAGCTAATCAATCCCAAAGTAGTTGGTGATGCTCCCTCAAGGTAGTTAATCTCGAAGTAGTTGGTGATGCTCCCTTAAGCCAATCAACCCCAAAGAGGTTAGTGATGTGCTCCCTCAAGTTAGTCAACCTTGAAGTAGTTGGTGATGCTCCCTCAAGCTAGTCAATCTTGAAGCAGTTGGTGACCCTCCCTCAAGCTAGTTAACCTTAAAGCAGTTGGTGATATTTCCTTAAGCTAGTCAACTCTGAAGCGGTTGGTGACACTCCCTCAAGCTAGTTGACCCTAAAGCCATTGGTGATGCTCCCTCAAGCTAGTCAACCCCGAAGTTGTTGGTGACACTCCCTTAAGCTAGTCAACCCCGAAGCGGTTGGTGATGTTCCCTCAAACTAGTCAACCCTGAAGTAGTTGGTGATGCTCCCTTAAGCTAGTCAACCTAAAGTAATTGATGATGTTCCCTCAAGCAAGTCAATCCTAAAGTAGTTGGTGATGCTTCCTGAAGCTAGTTAACCTTGAAGTAGTTGGTGATGCTTTCCCAAGCTAATCAACCCCAAAGCAGTACCTGTGGACAACTTCATCTCAGATGTGTTAGCTGACCTCAACCTCACATTAGACCAACTAGTCCCAAATGCAATGAGGTTCATCATCAAGTTTTGAGCTCCAACAATCATGAAGGGTTTTACCCCATCAATGGAAATGTTCCACAATGTCTTCTAATGTGGTTGTAGCTCAAGTTCAAATGGGAGGTGGTACCTTATGCCAAGGAAGGGATGACACTTATTTGGAGCCAACCCTTCATTAGAGGTTCATCAACTCTTGGTTTCATGATCAACCAAGCAGCAAAAATAAGGTCCACTCCCAATAGTCAAGCAAGAAGAAGCTCTGCAACCTCAACCTCTCGGTAGCTTGAGAGTTTGGTATGATTCCCAACTCCCCATTTCTCTTGTCAGTTTCCAAAATTTTTACTGATTGTGTTACCTTGGTGTTATATGCAAGCCTCAATAGGATTGCTTTCATGAATGAGGCCCTTCTCCAACAGGCCCATGGCCCCCAAGCTACCTCTCCTCAACCACTTGGGAAGACTAGGCAAAAAAAAAATAAGGAGCTAAGGAACCTTCCGAATTGGCTATTTTGGCAAAGAAGGAGAAGAAGAGGAAATCAAGGCCTTCAGGAGTTGAAGGTAGCAGCTTGACCCTATCGAGGAGCAAGAAGGAGAAGAAAAAAAAAAGAGATGATATGGAGTCCCTCTCCCTCAATTCTAGTGAAGGCCACCAAAGTACCAAAAAGGAAGCTGCCTGACCGTAAGCCACCATAGGAAGTTGTAGACCTCTCCCCCTTAGTTTCTCCTTTCTTGAGGTTACATCGAGTTGTGCTGAGTCCCTTAAAGCTAAACCACCATGGGAAGGAGAATGCTAGTGAGGAGGATACCTCAAAGGGAGTGTTCGACCCAAGATCCTAAATCACCAAGCTATCAGACAAAAAACTATTCCTTAGTGGGATAAGCGCCTCTTGTGACATAAATCCCATAATTCATTTACTTCCTTTGGACTTCCTTACCTTTTTTCTAACTTCCTGTTTGGTTGGTAGATGGCAAAATACTTTCATCATGTTGAGAAGTGTCTCCTAGGAGCAAAAAAGGAGGCCTCAACCTACCAATTGAAACTCACCTCTGTCGATGCCAACTTTGAAGCTCTCTAGCCCAAACTAAAGGCTCTTTGGTTAGATTTGGTTTAGGCTCGCTCCTCCATTGATGTTGAATAGGAAGCCAAGAAGAAGGCTATAGAGGAGAAGGATTTTGCAGAGGTGAAGCTAAAGAAGGCAAATAAGGAGTGGGATCTAGCTTGTCATGAGAACGAGAGGCTCTAGAAGCTCTGAGCTACTAAGCTTTTTAAGGCACAAGAAGACGCCATCACAATCTTCCGAGGTGGAAGAAAATTCTAGCTTATCCTCAACGAAATAAGGCACTTGCAATCCTCGAGTACGAGGAGAGTGAGGCCTACTTGATGAGGGTACGTTGCCTTAATGTTAAGGCTTTTGAAGATGGCTAACTAACCTACTAAGATACGATAATTCATAACTTGTCAAGGCCAAACTTCGACCCCCACACCCTCTATGTGGAACTGTATGAGGTGGACTGAGTTGAGCAGGTTTATCAAGAGTTTAGGGGAGTTATCAATTTTAACCCACTCCCAAGTGAAGATCTTGAAGCTCCAACTCACTCTAGCTTAGACAACACCATAAGTTCCTCCAAGGATGAGGGAGGGTCAGTGGAGGCACAAACCTACCAGAGGGCAACTAGGATAGTTTCTCGAAAGAGTTCAGACTTATTTTTGTAATTTGACCTCTGAGTTGATGTAATGACACTTTTCTAATATCAATGAACAAGTTCTTTTTTTCTAGCTTTTTAGCAATTGTTAGCTCGGATGCAAAAATTTCCCTTGTGAGAACAATGTTCAACTAAACCATTCAAGCCCAAAATCGATCCAAATTAAATCAATTGATTGTTGAGCCAAAAAGGCTATTTTTATCAAAAAAATGACAAGTTTTAGCTTGGATTGATGATTCGCATGAGCCAAAATTAGACCTTGTTATTTTAGAATTTTACCTCATGATAATCAATAAGCTCGATATGTTCTATGGCTTTGTCCACTTCCCAATAATGGATATGCATGCCTCAGTTAGATTATCAACCTAGGTTTGAGGTCCTTTTTCCTTGATAAGCTTTACCTAGAGCTAGGTCACTGTGTCTTGGTTAGGTACTTAGATCTAGAGCCGAGATCTTACACCTAGTGTAAAGTCAAGGTCTTCTACCTGACTTAGAACCAAGATCTTATGTTTGGCTTATAGCCGAGGTCTTATGCTTTCCCTCCAAACTGTCATTTGACCTTGGTAATGACAAATTTTCAAGTAGATAAAAGGGTCATAACATTATTTAAATATAAAATTTTTTGAGATTGTTGACATGCCAAGTTCTTGAGGGTATCTTGCCATTTGAAAGCTCAAGCTTGAATGCTCCTGGTCCCATACCCCAAGAAATCTTGTGTGGGCCTCCCCATTTCAGAGACAACTTTCATGAAACTCGATTTATGAGATTAGCTCAATGAAGTGCCTAATCACCTTGTTGTAGCTTTTGACTCTGAACGTAAGCATTGTAATACAAGGCCACTCATCACTGGTACTCAATAATCCTCTTGCAAGCCTTCTTTCAAACTTGTAAGACAAGGTCCTCCTCAACTAGGAATTTCACTTCATTTACCTCAAGATCGTGGGCTTTGACTCAAGGTGAAGTGAGGCCAATTCCTACGAGTATGACTGCTTCAACTCCATAAGTGAGCATTCATCAGTCATCATCTAAGGAGTAGTTCGATAAGACCACAAGATATATTGCAACTCTTGAACCTAGGTACCCTGTGGCCTGTTGAGATGCTTCTTTATCCCTGAGAGTAGAGTTTAGTGTGTTACTTCAACTAAGCTATTAGATTACGGGTGCTTCTTATTATTTGTGACAAGCACTCGCGATAGCCCAAATTGACAAATGATATTTTGCTAGAGAAACCCTGGATCTTCTTCTCAATAATTGTGGCCAAGGGTTCCACTTCTACATACTTACTGAAGTAATCGATCACGACTACCAAAAACTTTCTCTACCCCAAGGCTAATGAAAATGGACCCAAAATGTCCATCACTCATTAGTCAAAGGGACAAAAGACCAATGTTTGTTGGAGCTAAACTATTGGGTTGTGGTATAATAAGACATGCCTCTGACATTGTTTGTATTTGAAAATAAAGTTTGCCTCCTTGGGAGCTATGTTGATCCAATAATAGCCTTTTTTTGAGGAGCTTGTGTGCTAAGGTTTGACATTCGCCATAACTCCCACATATTCCTTCATATACTTCTTGGAATACATACTCAACTTCATTAGGCCTCAAGTAGCAAAGGAGTAGTCAAGTGAATGGTTTTTTATACAAGACTTCATCTACTAAGATAAAGTTTGGTGTCAGCTTCTTAATTCTTTGAACCTCCTTTGGATCCTCAAGTCCTTCTTTGAGGTAGGTCATTATGGGATCCATTTGGCAAGGTTTTTCATTTATGGCATTCACCCCAGTAGATTTAGAGTAGCTCGATTGTTGTAAATTCTCTATGAAGATTTACCTCGACCTCAAATTTGAAGAAGCCGAGGCTAACCATGCGAAAAATGTCTATTTCCATGTTACTATTCTAGGGTACTCAATAAATCTCCACTTAATCCATCTTTTCTATGAGCTTTTGTGCTTCAACCAGGTACTAAATTATAGTCATATCTTTCACCTTATACTCCTCATTAACTTATAAGCACATAAGTTGAAAATCATTGAATTCCTTTAGTTTTTTGGCTCCTATCACTAATACCATTCACAAACTGAGGAGAAAAGCTTTGTACTCCATAGTATTATTGGATGCATTATACTCCAACCAAGCTAAGTATTTATCTACTCTGCCATTCGGACTAAATAGTATGGCACCAATACCACTTCGCAACTCACAAGATGAGTCACCCACCCAAACTTTCAACTTGAATTTTGGCCTAGTAGCATATAATATAGTTTCTACCAAGAAATCCATCAAGGCTTGGGCCTTAATGGCCTTTCGAGACTTAAAAGTAACATCAAACTGACTAAGCTCAATGGATCACTTGAGCAATCTTCCCAATGTCTTGGGCTTCTGCAACATTTGCCAAAGGGCAAGATTAGTAAATACTATGACAAGGTGTCCTTGGAAGTATGGTAGGAGCTTCTGAGTCACCAACACCATGGCATAGGCCAATTTCTCCAAGGGTAGATATCAAACCTCCACCCCAATAAGTATATGGCTCACATAATATATGAGGTAGTGTTTTTAATGTTAATAACCTATCAACACTAAGCTACCTGTTTGGTTTAAAACCACTACTTCAAGGAATCATACCTTATTTGGCTTATGTGTCACCAATAGGGGAGGTTCGGCTAGGTACTTTTTAAGAACTTCAAAGGCTTGGTCATAATTCTCTATCCTCTCAAATTTGGAGCTATGCTTAAGTACCTTAAAGAAAGGTAAACAATTCTTACATGACCTAGATAAAAAGTAGTTTAGGACTGCAAGTTGACTCGTGAACTTTGCATCTTTTTGATAGAGCTTGGAGGCTTCATTTGCAAGACTACTTTAATTTTTTCAGGATTTGTTTCTATTTCCCATTCTAAGATGAGGTAACCAATAAACTTTCCTAAGCCTACTCCAAAGTAATATTTCTCTAGATTTAGTTTCATCTTGAATTTTCGAAGTATATTGAAAGTTTCTTCTAAATCTCCCACATGTCTATCAGCACGGAGGCTCTTTACTAGCATGTTGTCAAAGTATGCCTCCATATTCCTTCTAAACTGATGCTTAAAAACCTAGTTTATCATTCTTTGGTATGCTTCCTTGTATTTTTTTAGTTTGAAAGGTATTGCGATATAGCAAAAAGTACCTTTGTTAATGATGAAAACTATTTTCTCCTCATCTTCAGGGTGTATCCAAATCTGATGATAATCCAAGAATATATTCAGGAAGCTAAGAAGTTGATGTCCCATGATAGAATCAACAAGCTAATCTACCTTTGGTAGCGGATAGTTGTCCTTTAGGTAAGTTTTATTCAAATTAATGAAATTGATGCACATTCTCTATTTATTATTGGATTTCTTCACCATCACTATGTTGACTAGCCATCCGTGATAATGAACTCCTCTAATGAATCCTACATTGAGAAGCTTATTTACCTCTTTCAAGATAGTCTTCTATCCCTCAAAAGCGAAACGCCTCTCTTTTTGCTTGATTGGCTTATAGTTTTCTGCCATGGCAAGCTCATGTTGCACCATCAAGGGCTTTATGCCAAATAGATCTTATGGGGACCAAGTAAAAATGTCTTGACTCTTTCGTAAGAAATCCTCAATTTTGGTGCATAAGGACTCCGCGAGATTTGCCCCAAGATTTAATATTCTCCCCAAATCTTTATCAGCAACCAAGTTGACGAGTTTCTTTATAGGTTCAACATGCATCTTTTTTGGTTTAGCAATAGACTCACTAATTTTTGTAACCTCCAGACCCTTACTTTTTTGGTTAGGGTTATTCTATAGATAGTTTGATTCACACTTCATAGCAAGGCTCTGCTCACTCTGTACTCCACTTATGTCATTTTTAGTTGAAAATCTTATAACTAAACAAAAAGTTAAGATTATTGCTTGGAGTTGGTTGAGTGCTGGATGACCTAAGATCATATTATAAGAAAATTGAATCTAGACTAATACGAACTTAGACTTGATTGTGGTGCTCTTGGGATTCTCTCCAATTATAAGATGTAAGTCAATTACGCAGAGTGGAGTAGCCAAGTCTCTAGTGAATCTAGTGAGCATCCCAATATAAGGTTTCAACTTCTTCTCTATCTTTATTTAATCATAGGCTCGGATAAACATGATATTTATCGAACTTTTCATATCTAACATGATATATTGTGTGGTGTAGCCATCCAAGATCACTAATGTATTATTGCGAAGTGCTGAAATTTCCTCTAAGATTTTTGTAGAGAAGGCTATGTTTCTAAATTTTGGTTTGTGATATTGTCTCTTCATCTTCTCCTACTCTCCAGTAATGATTTGATATTTGTCAGTTGACACTGAGACTTCACTTTGAGTTAGTGGACTTGTTAGGATCATATTGAGATATTTCTTTATTAGAAGGTTATGGAACTCAAGGATGGGATTCCTTTGGGGAGAGCCTCATTGGTTTGCCTCTTGTACACAATATTCTTTAGGTCATTCACCTTGTTGGATATATTATCCAAGGTAACTCTCTTTAATAAGTCTTAATCTTATTCTTGAGGTAGTTGTATTCTTTAGTGTTGTGACCATAATCCCTATGGAAACAATAGTACCTTAATTTGTTTAGATTCTAGCTACTGGTATGAATGGGCAAGGACCTCTTCAGGAACTCTCAATCCCCAATTTAAGCCAACACCTTGGTCCTTGAATTATTCAAAGGTGTGTGGGCTGAAACTCAGTTTTATGGTCCCTTCGCTCGGTTCTTTGTTTCTTTGGCTTGGGGGTTTATTCTTTGGTAGGTTCTTTTTCAGTTTGCTGCTACCCTCTGACTCTCTTTTAATCAAAATTATCTCTTCAACATCGATGTATTCTCTGGCTAGTTGGGTGATTTTTGTCAAATTTTTGGGTGGTTGATGGGCCATCTCATAGGCAACTCGGGTTTGGAGGATCCCATTAATTGCAGCAACAAGGACAATTAAGCTATCAAACTCGATAACTTCTAGTGTATGTTAGTTAAATCGAGCCAGGTATTCCCTCAAGCTCTCCTCTTCTTTCTGCTTTGGTGTTAGGAGTGTGGAGAACTCCTTTCACCAAGATACTAGTATGATAAATTGCTTTATAAATCTTTCAGCAAAGTCATCAAAGCAAGTTATGAAGTACCTTGATAGTCTAGGATATCAAACTCGAGTTGGATCTCATAGTGTCATCGAAAATGCTTTACACATGGTGAAGTATCATACTCCTTGTAGGATCATAACATTTCTGAATATGCTAACATAGTCCACTGGGTCCATCAAACCATCATATATCTCACAGGGAGGCTGACTGAATTTTGGTTACACCAAAGAGTAAACTATATCAGGAATTAAGAGGGTGTTCTACCTTACTTGATTCAGGTGAACTATTGTTCGAGACTTCTCCCAAGTTGCTTGTGACATAGCCTCTCTTTGGCTACCTTCTTCAACCCTGACCAAGGCTCTCCTAGTGTATATATAGTAGGTGGTATTGTTACAACATAGTGGGGTCGTGCCCTTCAAAATCCCTTAAGGCTTAATACTAAAGTGAAACACCTACCGAGGGGCTTGATAACTCGAATGGTGTTATCCGTTAAGATGTGTATGGCTCACTGCTTGTGATTGCGACTCGTACTACTTGTTCTGTATGGTGTCTTAAGCCGAAGCTCAAGCTTGTGCCTACTGTTGAGCATATTGGGCTTGGAGATTTTGCATTATTTAGGCCTTTCTCTATAATTGCTGGACTTGAAGGTTCTACATGGCTTATACATAAGCCCCTAACAACTTAGTCATCTATTAGATGACAACGATTAAGGTCTGAAACTCCTATTGGCTCACTATGTGGGAAGGGCCAAGTGGTACCCCCCCCTCTTCCTCCTCCTCTCTCTCTCTCTCTCACACACATGACATTGTTGCACTAACGGTCGAGTTGCCAAGTTGGCATGCTGAGTTAGCTCACTTAGTTTGTTAGAGAAGTTATGCGATTCTATCAGCCCTGAGGCTAACTATCTCGCAACTGGTTCCTGAATGACGAGATTCTTACTGCCCTTGGTGGAATTATTGGAGAATTGCTAGAGATTTTCTAGATTAGTAGAGAAGAATAGTGGAGTGAATCTAAATGAAAGTATCATTGTTGATGGAACTTGATTTGTTATCGATTTCAGTTCGAGAGACTCCTTGCAATCACGATCCATTACGTCATTCCCTCCGCTAATCTGCAAGAAGAAAAATCGTGAAAAATACTATCAAAAACTCTCAAGCAATGGCTGCTTTGACGTTCAAATTAGTCAAGATCTCAATATAATTAATGGAGAATAAAACTAGACATTAATCCTTACCTTTATGAATATTGTGCTATTTATAGGGCATAAAGGAGGTTCAGCTTATTTAGGATTTTGAAATTTTAGCTATAATCCTACCAAACTCTCCATAATAGATTACCTCAAACCTGGATTTTTTTGATATTGGTTTCTAGAAATAAACACATGTTAGACCCTATAAAGTTTTGGTCTCTCTCACCCATAAGCCGAGGTATCTGAGCCTACATGTTTGATTTGGTGTGACTTCCCTCGGAACCCACTAAACCACAACAATAGAATGACATTGAGCTTCTCGAGACTTGACGCTGAACTATGGATTTGGTTTTGGTTCTCTAACTCAGTCAATTTTCTTTGTGGTATCATCAAATATTATTGTTTTTATAGTAGGTATGCATGCAAAAAAATTAGCCAACAAAAGCGAAATATGGTAAATCTCTTTGTATTTTCATAAAATTAAAAATACAAAAAATGTAGGGAGATATATGCAAAAAATATTTTCTTTGTATTTGCATAACCTTAGCAAACACATGCAAATTCTAACTTGTGTTCTAATTTGAATGGGTGAATTATATATAACTCTTTAAAATCTTACTAAATTACATATTTTTCCTTCAAATTTAAAAAATTACAAATAACTTTTTGAAATCTTGCCAAATTATATATTTCTTCTTAAAACTTGAAAAATTACATATAATTCCTCGAAATATCTTCAAATTAAATATTTCTCCTCTAAACTTAAAATTATTGTTTTTGTATTACAAGATATATTATAAAAATTTTATCATATATATATATATATATATTTATTATTAAATTTAAAATTATTTTAAAAATATATATCGTTTAACATCATTTGAACTGAAGTAAAAAAACAATATACTCTTGACTTAATTAGAGAAAACTTTAATAGTTATATTATTATTGTAAAATACTCTCTCTTATTTGGTTGAAAGATTTATCTCATATCAAATTTTAACCTAAGATATAAAATTATTTTTTTTCTTGATTGGTTTAAATTGATTTTAATTTGATCTCGAATAAATTTAAACCTGAGATGTAAAATAATAAATTTGTCATGACCTGATTTAAACTCATTTCAGCCTGATCTTAATTTAGAATTAAAGTTTAATTTAGACTATATTTGAGACCCGATATAAACTAAATCTGAAGCTAATTGTTATTCATGTTCTGTATTACATTAATATATATCTAATCGGAAGTATCTTCTTTTTTTTACTTCAACCTAAACGATATCAAATGCTATACATTTTCTAAATATTATTAATCCTAATAATAAATATACAACCGAAATTTTTTTTAATATATCGAGTAACTAAAAAAATTATTATTTTTTAATTTCAAGGTGAAATATGTAATTTGAAAAGTTTTTTACAAAATTATACATAATTTTTAAAATTTTAAGAAGAAATATATAATTTGATAATATTTTAAGAAATTATATAATTTTTAAAATGTTTAAAAAATAATTTAAATAAAATTTTAAAGAATTATATATAATTATTCTAATTTAAAAATGAATTGGACTAAAATTTTAGGTTGGTTTTTTGAAACAGGAAGAAACATTTAAAATAGTTACATGGTCGGTAATTGTTTTTGCTCAGTACCTTGAAGAGCTCTGACCGTACAATGGGCGCGATTCGCGGAACCTGCCTCCCCATTAGCAGCTATTTTATCTCATTCATGGAGGACCATCCTTTTCCACAACCAGTGTTGCCTCCAAATCTCATCAATCTTCTCCAATGGCACATTCCTCGTCTCCGGCAAGAACAAGTAGACAAACCCCGTCATCACAAACACGAACCCAGCAAAGAAGAAGAAGATTCCCGACTTGAAATGGCAAAGCATGGCAAGCAACACCTGAGCAATGACAAACATCATTGAGAATCCGAATGCCACAAAAATGCTCTGCCCCGCCGAACGTATCTCCAGAGGGAATATCTCGCTCGTCACCAACCATGGCAACGGTCCCCAGGAGCACCCAAAGCCGGCTGTAAACAGGCACACCAGCACTATCACTATATATGCATAGCTTTCGCTCATCCCGCCGTGCTCTCCTAGCTGCGTGGTCAGAATGCTACCGACGGCAATCTCCGCCACTAACATTTGGAACCCGCCGATGATGAACAATTTTCGTCTGCCGAGCTTGTCAACAGTGAGTAAAGTAACCAAGTTGCAGAAGCTCGCGACGAGCCGCGTCACCACGGTGGACATAAGCGATGCACTTTCTCGGAATCCAATGGTGCGAAAGAGTATCGGCGAGTAGAAGCTGATCACGCCAATTCCAGTGAGTCCTTGAAAGAACGGTATGGCGATTGCCATGACGAGCTGCGGACGGTAACGACGTTGAGAGATGGTGCGAAATTGGTGTTGGTGAGATTTGGCGACGATGGCAGTTGGGGCGGTGATGAGGTCATCAAGTTCTTGTTGGACGTTGTCACTGCCGCGAAGCTTTTGAAGGAGGAGAGTGGCCTTGTGGATATCGCCGCTGCGTTGGATGCTGCTGCTGGGGGTCTCGGGGAGGAAAAAGGCACCGAGAAAGAGGATGGCTGAGGGAAAAGCAGCGAGGGATAGGGAGAGGCGCCAGCCCCAGCCAGACTTGATCTTTTGAGCGCCATAGTTGGTGAGATTGGCGAAAAGGATTCCCGAGCCTATGCATATTTCAAAGAAGTTGTTGATGGCACCACGGTGCTTGGGCGGAGCAAGCTCTGAGAGGTATAATGGAATTGACTGTAACACAAATAAACAACAATAACAACAAATTTTATCAAACTAAAATTTATTTAATTACAATGGATAAAAATTATAATTGTAAATTATCGATTCTTCTGTTTGTGTCATTTTATTATAATCAAGCAATTTTTAGAAGTCTCTACGTTTAGCTCAAGTTAAACAATTTGCCAAGCAATGAAACGGGAGGCTGGTCCTGCCCAAATTGATGTTCTTCCAGTTAGGGGCTATTTCGAAAATTTCACAATTCAACCTAAACAACAAAGCTCTTTAATTAATATTTTTTTGAGGATTTAATTGACTTTGTACTAACCGCACTGAGCTCGGAATCTAATTCTCCATTTCGAAGCACAATTATTGGGTCGTTTAAGTTCTAAAAAGTTGTTTATTCTTCAGAAATTTGAAAACCATCAATAATTTGATCCGCAGGAACACTAACCTGATTCGTGAACCCGATGCCGACGCCTAGCATGAGTCGGCCCAATATAAGCATGAACACATTGACGGCCGCGCCGCAAACGGCGGCTCCGGCCAAGAACACGGCGCCACCGATGAGCATCGACGACTTGCGGCCGAAGGCTGTGGTGACCGACGACGCGAAGAAGGATGCCACGAGCCCGGCGATGTACAGGGACGACGTGAACGCGGTCAAGAGCTGGCTGTCGAACCTGCAGTAGTTGCTCGCTGTCGACTTGTCCGACATCTTGGCCTCCACCTCCGGGAAAAACCTCCTCAGAAATGAATCAAGAGAAGTGACTCCACCTGCAGCTTTTATGTCAATATTTTGTCGGATCGAAAAAGTTGCGCTTCTAAGTGAAATTGAGACCTGTGATGCCAACATCATAGCCGAAGAGGAGTCCACCGCTTGCAGCCACAGCACTGGAGAGGAGCAAGAAGGCAGTAACCCGGCCGCCGTAGACGCCCGAGTCGCTCCTTCGGGGGAGCATGTTTGCCATGAGTTACACTCGAAGGTGACAAGCTAGCAAGGGGTCTTCATAGCGCCCGGCCAGCGTGTCATAAAATGGACCTGGCCCATCTTGGAGCGTTGTCTATCTGTCCGAATCGATTGCATGAATCGAAAACAAAACCGAAATGATGGACAACGTGGGCTGAGGAATGATGATGATCATGTTGGAATACGGAACAAAAACGTCGGCTCATTCAATGGTGCAAATTGAACCATCACAAGAAGCTATGCTTTATTGTGCATCTTTGAGTTCTTTACCAAAAATTATAAGCAGCACAATGAGATGAGGTTTGATGTATTCAGGGACTTCGATTCCTAATCTAATATTAAAGACATTGAGCTTGTGGACCCATTTAGGAGCTGTTTGGATAATTTCTGATTTTGAAATGGAGGGAATTGTCAATTCGGTCAATTACGGGAAATTGAGGGAATTGACCGAATTGGATAATTTCGGTGTTTGAATGTACTTTTTGAGTGAAGAAAAGGAATTGTCAATTCAGTCAATTCCGTGAATTCGGTTGTTTGGAATGTAAATTGAAATCAACGAATTCCGCTAATTCCCTCAATTCCAGTGTTTGGTTAGATTTGGAATTAGAGATATGGTCACCCAATTCTTAATGGGTGAAATTATCGGGCTCGGGGACGACGAGCTTGGGCTCGGGGACGACGCTCGGGCTCGAGGTTGACGACGCTCGGGGACAACGGCTCGGGCTCGGGGACGACGAGCTCGGGGTTGACGGCGCTCGGCCTTGGGGGAGACGAGCTCGGGCTCGGGGAGACGACGCTCGGGCTCGGGGACGACGCTCGGGCTCGGGGACGACGCTCGAGCTCAGGGCTGACGATGCTCGGGGACGACGGCTCGGGCTCGGGGACGACGAGATCGGGGCTAACGGCGGACGACGCTCGGGCTCGGGGACGACGGCTCGGGCTCGGGGACGACGAGCTCGGGGCTCATGCCGGACGGCGCTCGAGCTCAAGGACGGTGACGGGAAGAATTCGGCGGAATTCTGCCGAATTCGCTGGAAAATAAACGGGTGAATTGGAGTTTCAGGTAGCATTGGGATCCACTCAATTCGAATCCGGAATTGCGAATTCGGCTCCTCTGATCCTGAATTCAAATCCGGAATTGGGAATTATCGGAATTGAGAATTTACCGAATTTCAGATTTTTATTTGATTATCAAACAGTCGAATTTGGGAAATTGAACCTTCAATTCCTCCAATTCGGCCAATTCGCCCCATTCGAGCAGTTACCCAACAACCCCTTAGCATTTCGAAATGTGCATATTATTTATTATGCCAAAAAATATTTTATTTTTATATGCGCATTTCTTCATCACAAGTTTTGATAATAACATATTAATGGAAAGAAGTTATGATGATAAGGACAAAACACATAATTACAACTAATTATATATAATTAAAAAATAATTGTTATGATAAACAATTATTTTACGACAATCATCATTTTAGGCATAGGCTTTATCATTGATGCCTACAACCTCTTTTACATTTAATTCACCGCACGTAGTACCATGTCGACTGCTCCCCAGCCTTGCGTCCTTTTCTGATATCGCTGTTGCTATCAATCACATCATTTTTTGCAATTCTCTTTAAGGCTGTGCGTTATCGAATCGAATAAATTCAATTAAATTTTTTAATTTTAAAAATTAAATTAAACTTAAATATTATAAAATTAAAATTAAAATCGAATCGAAATACTTTAATTCGGTTCGATTTAAACTGAAAATCGAAAATTTAAATCGATTTTATTTTTTTCAATTTAAATTTAATTATATTAAAATTAAAATTAAAAATTAAAATCAAAATTAATATATAATTTGGTTCAGGTTTTTACGATTTTTCAAAATCAAAAATCGAAATTAAAATTAAATATTAAATTTTTTATATTTTAAAATCAAACCGAACAAAAAATGGAATAACCCAAATAAAATTAATTATTTAATTTCAATTCGACACATTTATTTTAATTTAAATCAAATATTGCACGATTCTACTGTGAACCCTTTTTATTCAATTAGTCAAATGACAAGATAAATGAGAAAATATATGGTGTGATTACCCTTTTTCTACCACCATCTTATTTGAGTAGGCAAAAGAGAAGGCACATGATGCATCGTCCATCACCGCCGTCTTTGCAGAGCTTCTTCGTTACATGATTGGTATTGTCTTCACCGCCCATTCAATAACGCAATCTCAAAGCAGGACTCGAACGCGAGCAGAAATAGGAACGAAAGAATGGGAGAGTTGAATACTAACGTAAGAAAGCCTCGGACCAAAGTATAACTTCGCCGGCAAAAAAAAAAAAAAAAGCTAAATCCTAAAATAGCCCTTTTAAAAAATTAAAAATGGCAAAATCGTGATTTTTGGCCCCCACTAACTCCCTTATTAATGGACCTCTTTTTATATTGTCATTTGTCAGAAACATGATTAGAAAATCCAAAGAGAAGAGGGGGTTCTTGGTAACTTTCAAATTTTGAGAGGGCTATCGAAAAATTTTGTCGGGCATTTTTCACAAGTTAGTTAAATTTGATAAACTATGGGAGTTATATGCAAAAATTCTTTCTTCTCCGCTCTCCTTTCGCCATTGACGTCGGGATCCAAACCCAAAATGGATCTCTCGGTCAGCCGGAGTCGGTGGCGGAAGCGGAGCCCGAGGAGCAAATCCATCTTCCTTTTCGTCTCCGCTGCTCTTCTCCTCTTCGTATCCTTCGTCTTCTTCTTCTCCACCCGCACCAGCTTCACCAAAGCCCCCATTCCCGACTTCAAAACCCTAGATTCGGTCCCATCTCAATGTGACCCTGAAGCCCTAGCCCCCCTTTCCGGACGTCGGTTTCTTTGGTATGCGCCGCACAGCGGGTTCAGCAACCAGCTCTCCGAGCTCAAGAACGCCATATTGATTTCTGCGATTCTGAACAGAACGCTGGTTGTGCCGCCGGTGCTGGACCATCACGCCGTGGCTCTGGGAAGTTGTCCGAAATTTAGGGTTTTGAGTCCTTCGGAGCTCCGGGTGAAAGTTTGGGATCATATCATGGAGCTAGTTCGGGATCGCAGGTGAGAGCTTTACTTCCGCCCTCTTTTTTTTTTTTTTTTTTGTATTGGTGTGTTTAATTCAGGAATTGAGTGAAAAAGCATTTCTATGGAGTCACTGCGATTGGCATGCTTTCAATTAACTTTCCCATCGTGAAATTGGTGGTGGCAATGGAAATAATAGCTAGAAGTTTTGAGCTTTTAACAGGGGCAATTCGTAATCCCATGAAAAATATCCATTTTTCTTTAAGGAAGTTTTGAAATCATTTTGAATGAATTTGTATCACGGTATCTTTTCTTATGATCAACTTTTTAACTGTTTTTGCATCATATTTACTGCTTACTCCTATCTGATTTGGTTCTGTTTGAATGAGCGTAGAAATATATGGTTATTTGCTTTACTTGATCATTCTATGCTGCTATAAGTAGCAAATGCATTTTGAAAAGAATATGAAAGTAAGTTTGGATATATGGAGTTTTCAATTCTGTTCATGGAGCGTGCATATCATCTGTCCAAATCTTTCTGTCTAGCAGGAATTGTGATCTTTCATATGGCCAGTGGGAAAGCTTGGCTGTCTTGTTTGATCATTAAACCTGTATAATTGGTTCTAGAGTTTTGTGTATGTAAAATTTTCTGGTGGGATTTCTTGATGATTTCTACCGCTAAAAGGATGATCATCTCACCAGACTTGCCTCATGTATTTTGGTGTATAGAACTTTTGAGAGTTCCATGGACTTATAGCTCAGAGATGGAAGGTAGCAGTTGTATATCAACCAAAACAATTGAAAAGTGACCCCTACAGAAAAACCCAATGAGCAATATCTGCAATTCCTTTTGAGTTCTATCTCTTGTCCTGGCCTACAAAGATAATAATAGAGATTCTAACCTGACAAAAGCACCTGCAAGCTATTTACGTATTCCATGTTTCTTTGATTAGGTTAAAGTGGCAATTTGTTTAGTCTTCCTGTCCTCTGGTTTCCCATGCCCTTCATTGGCTTGAAACTGTCACTATGTACCAACAAACTGTAAAACAATAAATTCTGACATAAATACTTTTGACATAGCCGGTCAGCACTGATGAACATTGTGCTATAACCTGCTTTCTGTCATGGTGATCTGGTAATGTTGTATTGCATATTTGTTATGTTTTGTCTGAAATTATTATAAATTGTTGATGATAATGCTTATGCTGCTGCTAATGGTAAGACCCAGTTGCTCAAAAAAAGTGATAATAATAAAACAAAAGAAAAGACAATACTTATGCTTCTTTTAGTTACTAGGACTAAGAATTTGTCTTCTGTGTTCTTCAGGTATATATCCATTGCAGACATTGTTGATCTATCATCGATAGCCCCTTCAATGGTTCAAATAATTGATTTTAGAGTTCTTGCTTCAGTATGGTGTGGCATAAACATGGATGGCAGTTGCTCCTTAACCAATGGACCTTCTCAAGGTAGCACCAACCATTGTAGATCCCTCCTGGCTGGTTTGCTTGGAAATGTAGATGGGTGTGCATATGCTCTACAAGAAGACTGTAGAACCACAGTTTGGACATATCAGCAGAATGATGATGGAGCTCTAGACTCATTTCAGCCTGACAAAGGGTTGCAGAGAAAGAAGAAAATTTCTTACGTTAGGAGGCGTAGAGATGTATACAAAGCTTTTGGACCTGGGTCTGTTGCTGAATCAGCCACTGTTCTTGCTTTTGGGAGCCTCTTCTCAGGACCTTACAAAAATTCTGAGCTTTATATTGACATTCATGAAGCATTGGGAGACTCCCGGATACAATCATTGCTGAATATGATAGAATACCTTCCATTTGCCCCTGAAATAATTGAGGCAGGGAAAAAATTTGCCGCAAGCAAGATAAAGGAGCCTTTTCTCTGTGCACAACTAAGATTACTTGATGGGCAGTTTAAGAATCATTGGATGGCTACATTTGCATCCTTGGATCAGAATTTACAGTCACTAAAATTGGAGGCAGACGGTAAATCAACCAGTCCTTTTCACATTTTCATCATGACAGACCTTCCCACTGCAAATTGGACTGGAACTTACCTGGGAGATCTTGCCAAGAATTCCAACTACAAGTTGTATACCCTTGATGACAGCAATGAGATTATAAAGCAGACAGCTAAGAGACTTTTGGCATCGGAAGTTGGTCTGCACTCTAGCTTTCTTCCAAGTATTCATAGTCAAGACAGAAGTAACGAGAACTGTGTTACCGCCATGCTACCGGATATCTTGTTGTACATAGAGGAGTCTGTTTGTAGTTGCGCTTCGTTAGGATTCGTCGGAACTGCTGGATCAACTATAGCTGAAAGCATAGAGGTAATGAGAAAAAATAATGCTTGCATGCAGTCGCAGCCCTCATAGTTTCTGAACATTATCTGCTCCAACTTTGCTGCTGGAAAATCATCACGCATTCTACACGCATCATCAACTTGACAAGGTGATCTCTGTAGTAACTCGTTTCATTAATTGAGATTATTGGAACAATGAAAAATAAAGGGATGAAAATTGCACGCATTGCAGTGAATGGTCTGGCATAAATTATCTATCTACATTGCTGCAGTTCGGCACAGATCAGCATTTCATTCATACCAAAGACATTGGGAAGGTGCCATCGTCTCATCTTGCATCAGTTTGAAGATTGAACTAGGAAAATGAGATTCAAAATGTACAAAAAAAAATTTGTTGCTATTCTATTAGACCCAGTTTGGTTTCCGACAGGAATGGTATCCTCCCAGAATTGGCTTTTATTATTTAAAAAAACAGTAATTAGTGGAATAAATAAGGTACGTAGTTATCACATCAAGAAAATTGTTAAAACCTTAAAAAAATAAGCTTCTCTTAATATTTTGCGTACCGCGTTTAATAATTTTTTTTTTCCTGACAGAAGACCCATCCAATCTAGCGGTAATATATCGATAACCATAATAATATTTTCTAAATTTACTTAAAAAATTTCATTATTTCTTGTATTCCAAGTCAACTATCGTTTATAAAAGAGATATTAGATCTGTTAGGGTGCACTTGATTCAGAATTAGAATCAGAATAATTATGTCTTAATCAACCTATTATGTAAATACTAAAAAAATAATCAAATTATCTTTATATTATCTTTATATTATTTTAAAAATTAAATTACTATACTAGCCACATTAGCATCTAAATACAAAAAAATTGATTAAATTATTTTTTTATATTTTAATTTTAATTTTGAATTTAAACTCTATTTTAATCTCCAATTAAATGATGTCCTAAATTCCAGCAAAATAAGTTCAAATTTGGTCTGCAAATGAAACGTCGAACAAATAAATTTCAGTTGTCTTCTCACCTGCTTCTTAACAGAGATAACACGCTCTAATCTTTCCATTTCATCCCTTAATTAGAAGATTATATCGGTTGCAGGGATGCTGTCCTGACACGCTGTAGCCGTTTGCCTTTTCACTTTTTTTGAAACTGATTTTTAAGCTGATTTATGTTTTATTTATCTATTTTGGACCATGTGTCACACGTGATTGGAATCCTAGTCCACACACGCAGCCGTCCTCACCGATGATGTGATCGAGCCATGTTGCAACAATACCGTCGAAACCGACCGTGACGCGAATTGCCATGGCGAATAAATTCGGCTTGACAATTAGGATCCGTTTCTTTCATATGAATAGTAATTATAATCATTACGAATAATATAATTAGCATTATGAAATATATTAATCACAAGTAATATGATTATTATTGTGTGTTAATTGTAGTATTTGTCATCATCATAATATTTGTCACTTACCTTGATGAGCCGTGCCTGGCGCCAACCCAAATGTAACCAGTTCGAACCCAACACCGAATAACACGTTCACTCCAGTCGGCGCCCCATTGCTTCGAGAAGCTCTGCCGATACACGCAAATCTATTGAAAAGTCGCTGCGCTTTCTGAATTCCGGTCAGTCATCAGCATTAATTATTTCATCAAACTAAATCGCCCATAATTCCTTCCGTATTTACAAACAAACCTCATTTGAGGAGCCATCCTTCATAAGGGTATTCCGGTAATATCACGTGAACGGCATCTATATATAATAAAGATGAGCAAAATCAGTTTAGCTTAACCATTTTATTGATTTTAGAATGAAAATCAAATTTCGATTTTTAAAAAATTTAAAATCTGAATCGTATTAAGAACTGATTTTAATTCTAAACCAATTTAAAACTAATTCTAAAATTGATATATTAATTTTTAAATTATTAATTTTAATTTTAAATGTACTGACATATGATTTGTTTAAAAATTTTGTATCATTTATTATAATTTTATAAAGATTTAATTTTAAAATATAGTAACATATATATAATAATAAAAAAATATATTTTAAAATTTATATATATATAAATATATTTTAATTATTGATACGGTTTTCATTCATCAGTTTTTTACAAAATATTAAAAAAAAAAATCCAATTTTATTGAAATTAAAAAAAATAAAATTATACTAATTTATTTTAAAAATTCTCAACCCATATAATTTAGTATATGAAAAAATTTAAATATATCACAGGGTGAGGCGAAGGCACCAAAAGAGACCAATCTGTGTTACCCTCTTTCTTCCTTTGTAGTTGCCCTATTTGTTTTGATTTTTTTTCTCTTGATTACCGGTGAATTTTGGGGGCGTATTGGTGGAGGATTTTGGAGATGGAGGTTCTAGATCACTTGGCAGACGAGAGGAGGACGGCGCAGTTCGATGTGGACGCCATGAAGGTCGTCTGGGCGGGCTCCAAGCATTCTCTCGAGGTCTCCGAGCGGATGGCTCGGCTAGTCGCCAGCGATCCTGTAAGTGTTTTGTTTTTCTGGGTTTGATCTCCTGTTTTTTGGTGTTTCTCGTTGGCGATAATCTCCTTTTTTTGGTGTTTCTTGTCCGCGTTGTTTAGTTTTTTGTTCTGATCGATTGTCCGATTTCAGGATTTTTCTCGGATCGTGTAGCCTTTTTTTCCTCATGAAATTTGGGTTTTTACTGGGTCTTTGGGTGAATTTCTATCCTTAAGGGCGTGACTGATGCATTTGAGGATTTATTTTGGCGACTGTGGGGCTATTTTGCACACTCATAACAAATCTGATAAAAGATTGGAGATTTTAGGTTTCCTGTTCGTTCTGGACGCTAAGATCGGATTGGTAGAAGATTGAAAGCTCGTTTTCCAAATCAAAATTCTTAATTTTTTGGTCGTAATTTGCCTAAAATTTTAGTTTTAAACCTATCGGTTTTTCTTGTTTTGTGTTTTGTAACTAAAATAATAAATTTCTTGTGTTAAAATGACTTGGCTGCATCAAGATTGTGTTTGAGTGAGTTTGTTTGTAACGAAACTGATGTCGGTAAATAATGTCTTGTCAAACAGGTATTCCGGAAGGACAATAGAACTACACTTGACAGGAAGGATTTGTTTACCGACACCCTGAGAAAAGCAGCACATGCCTGGAAACGCATCAATGAACTCCATCTTACTGGTAGTTTTTCTATAATTCAGTAATTTTTTTGAAAAAACACTAGCAGGTGCATCTTCCTATAGTTTTCCAAACGTCCTGGCAAATATCAAGATTTCCTCGAGGTTTTTTTTGTGCTTCTCCTATGTAGAGAACAATGCTCAGAGAAATCTGGAATATCACCTTTTTCTATTCGTCTTTGTTCTCACAATCAGCTTAATATTGAAAGTGGCATCTGTACTCCACCCCCAGAAGCTGCACTTTAAAGAACATGGGTTTCAACTAAAAGTCAACGGCCAAAAAAATGGTGTTGGTGATCTCTGAAGAAGCCTGTGCTTCATAGAGTGAATGGCTTATCCAGGAATCTAGTTAAGAAGTGATCTTGCTATGCTATATGTCTCATGTTGGCCGTAATACTGCATATCGACCATCATCATGACTCAATATCCAAAAATATCTAATAATAGGCTTTTTACATTAACAGCTAGTAAAAAAAGTTTTTTTTTTTATATCAACAGATTCTATCAAATCTCATGTTAGCTTTTTTTTTGTCACAATTTGCTTTTACTAATGGTTTTACTTGTATTGAGTTTGTTGCCCTTTCAATATATAATTTGGTTCATTGTAATGGCAACAGAAGAAGAAGCATCAAAGTTAAGGTTCTATATTGATCAGCCTTCTTATGTCGATCTCCACTGGGTATGTTACCTTTTAATCTTACATGTTTTTGTACTGGTAACATTTGTAAATGGGCTTATATGTATATTCTGATACAATTTGATTAAAACTCTTGAACATTGGACCAATGTGGGCATCCCTTATACTCACCTAAACAACAAAATAACACCCCCCTTCTGGAAAAAAGTTAAATGTTAAACCCTGCTGCTCATATTTTTACAGTTTCAAGATGAGATAATCTCTTCATGTGAAAATAATATCAAAAACTCATCCTGTTGCCAAGTAATTTTTCCCCTACAAGAATGAATGTTTTTCAAGGCTCATGTCCAGCGTAAGCTAAGTTAACATTTACAATTTTACATGGAAAGTATCATATAATTTTTTGTTAACATTTGTTCAATAATTAATTTCTTTGATTTATGCACATTTAATATTCTGTGGAGATTTATTCAGTAGTTTTTTCTAATTGTTGTTCATGAATTGTGTATATGTGTTTGTGTTTGTTGCATATTATATGATGGCTTGTGCTTCTTATATTCTTATTTCCCTGGAGATTTACAAGTCTTAGATATGGAGAGTCATAGGTAGATTCCTGGTAAGAAAGGTCTTTTCATTAAGGACTTATATGGACTATTTGTTTCTTGTTTTAGGGCATGTTTGTACCTGCTATTAAAGGCCAAGGAACTGATGAGCAGCATAAAAAGTGGTTGACTTTGGCATATCGGATGCAAATTATTGGCTGCTATGCACAGACTGAGCTTGGTCATGGGTCAAATGTTCAAGGCCTTGAAACAACTGCAACTTTTGATCCTAAATCTGATGAATTTATCATTCATAGTCCTACACTTACCTCAAGCAAAGTATGTAGAGTTTATTATGAAGCTGTTCTTGATATTCATTTGCAATCAATTACTCAAAAAGTTTCACCTGAACTTCAGAAATTGCAATTGGAGATCTTCCTCCATACTTATTTTCTTGCTTTAACTAAATTCATCCTGCATATTTCTGGAAGGTGGGTCGAGGAGAACAAGCTCATAGTGAAATGCTGCTTTCTGTTGCTTTTTCTTGTGACACTCATTTGTTTTCCTTCCTTGACCAGTGGTGGCCTGGTGGCTTAGGGAAAGTTTCTACTCATGGAGTGGTTTATGCTCGTCTAATCACAGATGGACGGGACTACGGTGTGCATGGTATTTTATCCATATTAAATTTGTACCAGTTATCTACGTATTTTGTGCAGCATAGACTCCTAATATCAGTAGTCCTCCAGGTTTCATTGTTCAGTTAAGAAGCTTGGATGATCATACACCTCTCCCTGGTATAACTATTGGTGATATTGGAACCAAATTCGGAAATGGAGCATATAACAGCATGGACAATGGTGTCCTGAGATTTGATCATGTCCGCATACCAAGAGATCAGATGTTGATGAAGTATGAGATATTCATCCTTTCCTTATCTGGTTATTTCACAGGTTTCTTTACCAAACTGTATCCAACAACTTAATATGTTTTGCCTATGGACTTGGTCTGGATAATTATAGGAAATGGGGAGGCAGCAAAATAGAGAATGAAAATTTATTGGAATATCAGTTGAAGAGAGAAAAGGGGTGCCCACCAAGAACAGAGCAAGTAGTATGATTTTAAAAGATGACTCCATTTGTGTAGGATAACAGAAACTTGGTTTGATACTGGTTATGATGAAGGGCGAGTTTGAAGAATTCCAGATAGTGTTTGCTCTCTGCATTAGGGACATGAGGTCTAGGGACAAAGTTGGAGGCTAGATGGTTGATCATACCTCGTAAAATTTGGGGGTTTCTGTCAGATTGATGTATTTTTCCAATTTATTGCTCAAAAAAATGTTTTTCCAATTTCTCAGGTCATTTCGCTTTTCAGTTCACGTATGGGAGGCATATCCTCTTGGTATTTTAAATAGGGTCTGGTCTTTTTTTAAGTTATTTATGGCTATATTTTGGAATCAGATTATCGAACTGATGTTGCTGTACCATCTTTCAGCGAGCTATCATATTTTATATGCCTAGTCCTGGCTTTGTTGAATTTTATCCATCTCTAGTAAATCCATGATTGTTAGCCCCCACAAATCTCATTTTTCAGAAATTTGTCATGACCTGCTGTTATTTGCCCTAGGTAAATAAACTTGGTCATAATTGGACCAAATGGCCAACTATAAGACTGATTAACTGATATCTAGTAACATGCTGCAGGCTTTCACAGGTTACAAAGGAGGGAAAATATTTGCAATCTAGTGTGCCAAGGCAATTGGTTTATGGGACAATGGTCTATGTTCGCCAGACCATTGTCTCAGATGCTTCTAATGCTTTGTCACGAGCTGTTTGTATTGCTGTGAGATACAGTGCTGTTCGTAGACAATTTGGCTCACAAGATGGTGGCCTGGAGTCTCAGGTATTATTGGCTTTGTATTTTTTGTGAAGATCACTTTCTATTTGTTAGCTGTTTTTCATGCTGCTTTTCATGTGCCGTTGCCTATTATAGGTGATTGATTACAAGACACAACAAAGCAGGCTCTTCCCCCTCTTGGCTTCAGCATATGCCTTCAGATTTGTAGGAGAGTGGTTGAAATGGCTCTACACGGATGTTACACAAAAGTTGCAAGCCAATGACTTCTCAACATTGCCCGAGGCCCATGCTTGCACTGCTGGTTTGAAGTCATTGACAACCTCTGTCACAGCTGTGAGTAACAATCTGTATACAGTTAGGGTCTGTTTGGTAACAGGATAATCTGGGTTAATTCCAACTGGTTACCAAACAACATTGGAATAGGGTTATCCCAAAACTTCCAATATCTAGCCTTATTTATTCCATGTCTAATTCAAACATTATATTCTACTTCTATTCTCTCTGTCTTTATTCCAAACAAATCACGGTTGACTCAACCCCAACCCATTACCAAATGGAGGTTAGTGTATGCCTTTCTGAATTCCATCTCTGACCTTTTCCCCTTGATTTTATACTCCATAGTTGTTTTGGAGCTCTCGACTCCTATTGATGCATTCCTTGAACCATTTTCTTGTTTTCATGCTTTGTCATACGCAATTTATTTGGATGATAATGTGAAATAGCTTTCTCTTGCCCTGACATAGTTTGTCTCATTTGATTTTCTCTCAATTGAACCATAGCTCTTTTAGCCATGTATGTTAAATAAGAAACTGCTTAAAAAAGTAAATTAATTGTTGTCATTTCTGCCATGCTTTGCCCTCTTCAAGTTCATCTAGCTATAGTGTTCCTCATGATCCCATAGATTAACACAATCAGCAGGTAGGAAGTTTTACTTGATAAAGCTGGAACTAGAATTTCTCAATACTCATAATTCGATCTGTCAGTTTGTGTTTTTTTTTCTTTCTTACCTTCTGAACTTAGGATTTTATGAAACAAACATGTAACTTTTTTTTTTTTAAAATTGCAGGATGGAATTGAGGAGTGCCGAAAACTATGTGGTGGCCATGGTTACCTGTGCAGCAGTGGATTACCTGAGCTGTTTTCTGTATATGTCCCTGCCTGCACTTATGAAGGAGATAATTTTGTTTTGCTCTTGCAGGTTAGTCGACTGTAGTACTTGTTTCTGTTAAACTTCTCAATGTATCTTACTTGCATAGTGTATTATGTATTACCATGTAATGAGCTGCTTATTTGGTTTACTTACCTTTAAAGAAATTAGGATTAGTTTATCTATAGATCATGTTAGAAAATTCAACAAATCCTTCAGTGGGACTGTTCTCAGCAGTGCATTTAATGTTCATAAAACTTTAAAACTCAAGGAACAGATATGTTTTTCCATAAATTTGTTTATTCTATTACAGCCTATTTACTGATTTATATTCAACTTGTAGGTTGCTAGATTTCTTGTGAAGACTGTTTCTCAGCTGGGATCTGGAAAACCACCAGTAGGCACCACCACATATATGGGGAGGGCAGAGCACTTAATGCAGTGTACTTCCAATGTTCGCAGAGGTTCATCATCTCTTTTTAGGATGCTTTTAGCTCCAGTTACATTTTCCTGTTCAAGAAGTCAAAAATTTCAGATGGAATTAGGAAATAAATGTCTTAATTGGTTTTCTTATTTGTACAGCTGAGGACTGGTTGAAACCTTCGGTAGTATTGGAGGCCTTTGAAGCTCGGGCTTTTAGGATGGCTGTTGCATGTGCAAAAAATATAAGCAAGGCATCCAGCCCAGAAGAAGGTGCTTCTGATCTCTTAGGTTTAATTTCTAATAAATAGCTAATTTTTTGCATGTTTAGGCGATCTTTGACACCGTTTCTAGATATTTTCTATCTTATTTTTAAAGTTGGTTATTCAGTCAAGAATAACATTTGATTTTGGATATAATTGGCTCTCAAATATCCGAAAAACCATGTTCTGGAAAATCCAATCAAATCTTCTGTTTTGTTTTGTTTTGTTTTTGTGTGGTAATCTAGGTTTTAAATCCCATTCTTATAAAAGTTGGCCTTTTTCTTATAGGGCACCATATGTTTTTATTTGCCAAAACTATTAAAACAAATTTTTAGATTTATCAGAATGGGAAGTTGTATACCTTAGAACCAAAAAGATCATCTTAGTGTATTAGGATAAGTATAAATTACAGATTTGCCAATTTTATTGTACCCTGAGTCATTGATCGAAGTCCATGATCCTTTTAAGTCTAGTCGTACCGTGGCTCATTCTATGCAGAGTATTCTAACTATTCTATTACATAGTTCCCTTTGCCATGTGCAAGAGAAAATGCATGCTTAATCAAATCTATTTTTCTTGGTGATTTTTTGACTAGATTAGAAACAATTTGAGCTTTAACCTCATACTTGACCATGCTAGTTTATGCTTCCAATTTTCATACACTTCACATTTTTGTTATAGTTTGCTGATAATTATTGTGTATTCAGGCTTTGCTGCACTCTCTGCTGACTTGGTGGAGGTTGCTATTGCTCACTGCCAGTTGATCATTGTATCCAAGTGAGTTTTTGTTCTCTTGCCAGATGTTTAAAGACAATTAACTACTACCATATCGCATATGTGGTTTGTCTCAATCAGCCTCATAGATTCAAGTAGCTGGTACCCCAGGTTAATTGTTAACCATGTGTTGTTATTGAGCACAACAAATTGCCACATTTTTTGAAAATTTCTCTTTAACCTCTGACCTATTCCTCAAAATTCTGTAAATTCATAGTCTTACTCCTAATATCCAATTTTAGGTTTATTGACAAAATACAACAGGACATCGAAGGACAAGGAGTTAAAGAACAACTCCAAATCCTTTGTTATGTATATGCTCTTTCTCTGCTTCACAAGCATCTGGGTGACTTTCTTTCCACTGGATGCATCAGTCCCAAGCAAGGGGCACTTGCCAATGAGCAACTAAGATCACTCTACTCCCAGGTTTATGCTGTTTTCTTCTTTTCTCTTTCTTTTCATGAAGAAATCCTTATCATTGGTTCGTGAGCTACTTGAATCTTATGCCCATCTATTTTAGATTTTGAATCCTACTCTGATTAGTTCCAGAAGACAGTACCCTGGATGTTTGAGAAATGCTAACCTAACTTTGGTTATGGTGCCTCACAGGTTCGTTGGAATGCTGTAGCGCTTGTTGATGCATTCAACTACACTGACCACTATCTGGGCTCTGTGCTTGGACGCTATGATGGAAATGTGTATCCTACCCTGTATGAGGAGGCATGGAAGGAGCCACTCAATGACACGGTGGTGCCTGATGGTTACCATGACTACATCAAACCTGTGCTTCAGCAGAAATTCCGCCTCTCAAGGCTATGAGGGTCAAGCTGCCATGTCATATTAAGCAAACACCTATTTATCTTTGGATGTTTGTCTGGTGCTTTCTTTTCCTGAGAAAGATGGATTTTACCTTTTAAAGAGGGTGTTCTCTTTTTTAATCTGGTACTGAAAGAACGTGCACTTGACAAATAAACCATATGCAGTCTTGCCCCAGGCCAAGGGGATGGTGTAAAGCCAGAGTCTAAATCATATAATTGCATGCTTGTGAAATATACTTCTTGGATAGTTGCTTGGTTAATGCAATCTAATTTGTGTTACCCTAATTTGATTTCATATTGTTCAAGGTGAAATAATAGGATTGGAAAACAAGGTGTCCCTACTTAGGGAAATAAACAAATAATTAAACACAAGTACTTTTTAATGTCTAATCTGGTGCATTCTTGCAAAACTAGTTTCAATCGCTACTGTAACAACAGATCTGTCAATATGATAGCAACTGAACCAGCGTTTGATCTAACCCTGACTTGCCTACAATTAAACGGTGAGCCTGAGTTTGGACAGAAAATATTCCACATTTGGAAGTCATGACTTCCTTTGAAAAATGAGTATAAAACATAAAACTATCGTTTGGGATATCATTAACGCAAAGTAAAAGCTTTAAAGACTAAAATGAGATGCCAAAAGAGGGTTTCAAGCAGTGACAGTAACAATTACATATTCTTTATTATCAGAAGGTTCGGCAATTTTATTTGTTCATAATAAATCTTAGAACTCTAGAGGGCACTATGATTGGATTGTGCAAAGGCAATTGTGGTGTGGCCATCACGTTAGTTATTCACTGCTATCCAAACAACCATGCAAATTTGAAAAATATAAGGTTAAAACCCCATAATATCATGTTGCTCACCCAATTAGCTAATCACGATTTTGTGACGATCATCGATTTCCAAACAGGGCTTAGCTGATTAACTTTGATTTTCACATACCAATTGATGACCACTAATTATCCTTAAAATAAAAAAAATACATAACATATAGATTGGACAAGAGATGGCGAGATTAGAAAGTAAATGTGAAAAAGTAAATATTTTATACTGTTTAAGAATCAATTAGAGAAACTTACCGCTTGCCTATCGTCCACAATTGAGGTGGATCAGTAGCCCTTTCTAATAACATATTGGCAGAGCTTAACTATCCAAGTATCTTTTATTCCTTTAAATTTTATATATTTAAAATATCATACATGTTAATTTATTAAACAAATAACGTGATTGTCATTTCTAGAAAAAAACTGAGAAAATAGATGAACTCAAACAAACAAAAGATGAGTCAGTCTATAAGACACAATAATTATACCAATTTAAAAAACAAGGCATTTTCATATTTAAATATGAATTTCATGTCAATTGCTATTTGTTTTTATGTAATGTGTCATCAAGTTTCTATAATATAACATTTTTTATAGTTGGAAGAGCAATTTTGTTTCGAATCTTCAAGTCTCGAAATGCTTTTTTACCTTTCATACAAAAAAAATGGACAGTCGATCGATAGGACATCCGCAACAATAATAATGAGAATATTTCATAATTCATTTTAATGTTTTAATAATGAATACTTTGCTTTTTTTTTTTTTCACTATTTTCAACGTATAAACCCAAATTGAATAACTATGGCAAGAGCTGTTAAAGAATTTTTAATCGAATACTATAGTTCAGAATGAGATTCACGTCAAAATATTTGGCTGTGAGAGATATAGTCAACTTCGGACATTCGATATGGGACCCATGCCTACATAGGTCTCTCGGTGTACCTCTGGAGGATTGTATGACAAACATCATTATACAGAATCTACAATAGATACTATGATATATGCCTAGTTGCTTCTCTTTGGGAGATAATAACTAGGTTGTAGGGTGCTTTTGAGTTTTTAAAGGCTCATATGATCAGTGGATCCACTATTGTTTATATGGTATATATTTTTGTTTAGACAAATTTTTTTCTATTATATACTGTTAATTCGTATGACTACACAAATGTATGAAATTAAACAGGTCCCAGAGAATGTAAACTAACTTGGATTCGAGAGATCCGATACACATGCAAGCTCAAGAGGAAATGATTTGCTCCTTTGGTATTTCAGATAATTTATAAAAACATGATTTACAAATTATAGTTTTATTTCTTGTTTTATAGTTATTGTTTATTTTTTTGTTTTTCTACAAGGGATTGAGAGCTAATTGGCAATATGTGGCTATATGCGAAGGCAAAATCTGATAACAAGAGAGCGTTAGAGATGCTATGACTATAACTAATGAGAATTTGTATGGCTTACCTTGAAAACAATGTATGAAAAATAGGTTTTTGGACAATGGGTGGAGTTTTGTTTTCTCTATTTATGTTGGAGTTGTAACTAATTAGTTAAGAATTCTAATAATTGTATGAATTCTAATTTTCAACATGCGATATGTTAAATTTTTCGTACGTAATGTCATGTCTTTGTAAATACAAAGTATGCATTTTAAAATTCAAAAACTTTGAAAAAGAATCTATATTCTTAGCGTTTGCAATGTAAATGTTAGAAATTTTTTATTATTTCTTTAAAATGATATTTTCTTTATTGTGCAATTTTTGGCATTTATAGCATAAATACTGAGAATTTCTCAATATTTATGGCACAATTTCTAGTGTTTGTACAATAAATATCAAAAAATATCCCGCATTTGCAAAAAATGTTGGAAAATTTTTTTCATTGACATCTATCAACCGCAGTAAGAAAGTGACATGAATTTTTTTGATTTTTTTTGGCATTTCTTCAAAATATTAAAAAAAAATTTCCAATATTTTTGACACTATTAAAATTTTTTTTAAAATACCGGTAATATTCAGAAATATTGTAGTAAAAGCCTTGTCTACTGATCGGTGCAAAACGCTAGAGATGCTTCTCCCACCTAGACCCAGGCAAAACTATGACTGAGGATATATTGGCTGAATGCGAGGAGACCTCTCTCCATGATATGTCAACATGGAGGAGGAGTTGATGCAGAAGCAGCAACAGCATCTGCAAGAATCTTATGACGAAGATGAGGAGGAAGGTCCACGGGTACAGTGTGCCCAGCAATAAGAATATGATAATTCCATTCATCCTGCCAGTTTTTCGTGCTTAATTTCAATTCAATATGCAATGGCGTAAGGATTTATAAATTTGAGGGATTGCAGTCTGTGGTAGTTTAATCTTCCATTGTGACTTGTAGAATCAATGATTAACTCATTATTTATCAGTGGTGATGGAATACGAAGGCCTTTTTGTTTCTGGTATCAGTGTACATGATTAGTCCATACAATGGTGTAGCCTGAACAGACATATTTTAATTCATTATAGTTCAATATGTCCTTCGAAATTAGATTGATGGAATCTCAGTTTTTAGTTTCTAATGCCTGGGAGGAAATTTTGGTTGAAACTTTGTATTCATCTTGCTGGTTGATGTTTACAAGTTTGTCAGCTGCAGTTGGACTTGCTGTGACACCACAAAAATGTATCTGTTTAGGACCCATCTGGAGTCTGATCTTGAAGCCAAACCCAAGATTTTAATCTTTGTTTATATGACTTTATTCAGGCTAGTGAGGTTACTCGGCTTTCAATTAAAACAACTACCATGCCTTATTGAGCTTCGTCCAGCATCATACCAATTTGCTATGGTCCATATGCGTCGTGTTCTTGAGATTTAGCAATCAAAGGGTAGAGACCTCTGAGCACATTGGCACTTTGTTTCTAGAACTGACATGATTCTAGTTAGGTGGAAAGGTTCTGTCCAATAATCTAAAAAATTTATGCCAATTTGAGTATATTCTATTGATTTTCTCACTAGTGGTCTGCTGCTACACTCGAGCTGCTATACTTCTTCTCTGTTCTTGATTTGGACTCATCTAAATATATTTATAACAATTAGTTGAAGTCGGTGCCCTACAACTGACTGCCTACGGCACGGGTCGTGCATCGAATACGCCTCAATCTGCATGCTGCTCTGAAATTTCAGTCATTGAGGAGAAGCTTCCCCATGGTACAAAGCAGTCCTTAACAGTGAAGCACGCCAAATGACTACTACTACTGCTGCTCGTTGACTGGTTTCATTTATTCAACTATGCGAGAAGAGGAGCTCTAGTTGCGGTGTGCTCCTCTCTTTTGTCAAAGGGAGGAAACGTTTTTGGGATATCAATAACAGGACAAAGTCATGCAATTATCATTCCCTAGCTAGCCTTCTCGTTTTGTCCTTGGGATGGTTCGCTACCTTGGTCCACTTCCTATTTCCATACAGATGGCTTTCCACCTACCTCTCTCGAGGGAAGAGCAGTAGAATTCATTATTGCTACGGGAGATATTGTTTGTTTTGATATCCAACTCATTGAGGGAGATGGGTGCGGATGCAATCAAGGGATACCCGCGAGATTGCGCGGTGAACTGTAGCTTCAGAAAATGGAAAAAGAAAAGGGAACTGGAGGAGAAGAAAGAAGCATGATGGAAACATTGTTGCTTTGTGGTATGATTGGATCAGGACCAGACAGAGGCTAGAAGGAAATTAAGCTATAGATGAAGTTGGATTCTTGAGGTGGATCCAACGAACATGTTTGATGTGGTTTGAGTGCGCCCATTGTCAATCACCACTTCTCTCTGGAATGATAGCCTGGATTGGCGAACAGCGAACCTAGATTATTTACAAAAAAGTAGGGTATATATGCAAAAATGATTGGCAAATATCGATTTTGAGTGTGGAATGAGTGCAAAATTTTGGTGTCTGTGATTTCACTGGTATAGTAACGGGGCAATGCTCTGCCTTAGAAAGACCAATGAAGCCCAATAATTGTGCTGTGTTCCCAATGAACAGAGTTTTTCTTCTGTTCTTGAAGCTTCGTAGATGCCAGACATTGGTGGCAAATTTTGTCTCTGCATGTTTACTTCATCACTGGTACATGGCAGTAAGTAATTAGGTCAACTAGATTGGAATTATCTTTTCCTTAGGTCGCTTAATTTTATGCTAAACCATCTAACTCTTTTGCAATAAGCCATTATTTATTATTCATTGCTCGTATCTTATTGAATCTCTTTAACCTGTTTGGAGAAACTGTAGGAATTTCTTCTTCAATATTTTCGGGAAAATAACTTCGATTGACCTAATACATTTTCACTAATGATGGAATATTACTGTGTTACAAGTAGGGTTCTACCTTCATTACCACTTGTATCAAATTGAATGGATGAAAGGGGTTGAACTTACTACACTTTCGTCCACTGCTTCCATCAAATCAAACAAACCTCAATCTTCCATTGTGACACCAACCCATATTGGATTTATGACTAACTGCAGAGCTTGTTCTTAGGGGCCCCTTCAACCTTTCCCTTCCCTTGAGTGTCCCCATCTATCCTTCAATTTTTGTCTCCTTATTCGTTTTAGGATCCTTTTAATTGTTCGTTGTCACAATGAATACCTTTGTCCCGCGAGGGCCGCCCTCTTTATTGGGTCTGTCAAACGTGGACACACCTGTGCTTCACATTTTATTGTAAACGCGAGTGTTCCAGATAGCCATTGATTTCCTTTTTTTTAAGATAATTATATCTAACTCTTTTAAAATTTTGTAAAATTATATATTTATTATTTAAATTTTAAAAGTTACACATAACTCTTTAAAATTATATTAAATTACATATTGTTTTCTAAATTTAAAAAAATTTTATGTCACTTTTTGAAATATTGTCATATTACATATATTTTTTTAATTTAAAAAATGTATTTTTTTTCTTGGATCATGAGTATGTTGCAAAAAAATTTTCAATTGTAGGTTTACCATTAGAATCACCAATATTTAAAAAAAATATATTATTTAACATTGTTTATACTGAAATTTTTTTAAAAAAATACTCCTAACATGATTAAAGGAGGTTTTGATAGTTCGATCGTCAAAAAATTCTTTCTTCCAATTGAGATATTTTTCTTTAGTTAAATTTTAATATGAGATAAATTTGTTTCGAGCTCATTTAAGCCAAAACTAGTTCTCAATCTAGATTAAATATGGGACTTGATATGAACCAAAATTAGGTCTTATTTTACTCATATTTTTCATTATGCAACCTCTAATTAAACTAAAAGTACTTTTGTCTTTTCATTTTAGTCTAAATAATATCAAACGATATATTTTTAGCATATTTATAATTCTAATATTAAATCTATACCTAAGAAGATTTTTACAATATATCCAATAACTAAAGAAAAATATGTAGTTTTTTAAATTTTAAAAAAATACAATTTGTCAAGATTACAAAGGGTTATTAATTTTTAAATTTGGAGAAAAAAATATATAATTTAATTGAATTTAAAGGAATTATAGGAAATTGACTTTTTCTAAAACTCTTTTAAAGCCTGTTTGGTTTGGGAATAAAAAAGGAGACTCTACCTATGTACAACATTTAAAACTTGAGGAGTTTATATGCAATATGGCAACATGATTAATCTGATGTTGTGTCTTGCATCTCTGTTCCCTCACTATTTTGGTAGTTGCAACTCATCTTTCTTCTTGTACTGATAGATGATAACTACATAAGAGTTAATCACGTGTAGCATAGGGTTTAGGGTTTAGCATAATGTACGATCCGATGAATGACTTACTCAGCCTAACACAAAGTAAAAATAAAACAATGACGCCAATCAAAAACCTCAGATAGTGTTCTTCTGTTACAGAAAATAAATGCCACGTCAACACCTCGGGAGACATGAGCAGCACTCGAACTAAAGCATGCTTTGAGATCATCAAACTAGGTCACTATGATTGGATTTTTGCATGGATTATAGATTTAAACATGGCAGTTATGAGAGGAAGGGTTCTCTGCACTTTATTCTTCATATCTTTGGTTTTCTCTTTTTTTTTTCTTTTTTGGTAAAGTAAAATAGAATTCATACCTTTGATGCTATGTAAGTGTTTTTGACAGTGGCCCTGTTGTATCTACTTATATGGGTGGCATGCTGTGCATCTCTGCATGGGGCCATTGATGACGCTCCAACACCTAACAGGGCCGCACACTGACTTCTTGGACCAAATATGATGCCATGATATGTCAATTTGAGGCTTCTACGTTGTTTCCTGATTATATTAGGGCTTTTTTTTTTTGCGAATATAACCTTGCAAATAAAGAGAAATAAAAAAGAATACATGTACCTCCTCGTGATGGTTGGCAAAAGAGGAGATGATAAGCTTCTTTCCAACACAAAAGAAAAGCTAAGGCGCGTATACAGATTGCTCTCCTAGAATCAATCTCCAACTTTTGGGTTCTTTCCTTTATGCTTTGCTTGTGGTGTTCCTCATCATCCTCTCTTTCTTTTTTGCACACAATTAAGTCTTATTCATGAAAAATCTATCTAATTATATGCGATCTTTCTGTAATTATTTCTGCTTTTTCGAATAGAATCAGTGTGTCCAACAGCGAATTAGATACCTTTTCTGCTTAATCCAAATTTGAAGTCAGTGTTTACATGAACAATATTTAGTTAGTAACTTGAAAGGAATCCTTCTAATATATAATTACAAGTGAAAGAAAATAGAGAAAATTTCCTTGCCTGTATCCCTACCACACGAGTAGATTTTTGTTTTAGGATATGCTTAATGTACTGGCAGTGCTGTCTTTTGTTCTTGCGGGAAGATTTGTATCTGCAATTAAGTTAATCAAATTAAACTAAGCGTCCGTTGGGAAAGTGATTGAGAAGCGTGATCATTGCGATTAGTAAGATTAGTATGAAGAGAGTCAGTCAATTAATCATGATGATTAAGTTCCTTAATTTCCAAATGAGCCTCAAAAGTTTACCAAAATTAGCTAGTATTTACAAACATGAAGTTCATGCTTTTCACAAACACACAACACAAATGATGATCTCTTACTGCTAAACATATTCTGCTTTGAGGTGTTTTTTTTGCAAAGAAACCCTTGAGAACTCTTGAGAACTCTTGAATTTTGATCCGTGACTCCAATTTTGATTGCAATGGCTGGCAATATGGCCAATGCTGAGCGAAAATGAGCTCTAGTAGTACTCCCACAGCAATGGCTCCTCGAGCCGGAATTCGACGTCGTCGTCCTCCGCCGGAGTTATCCACGACGACGAGCAGCAGAAGCTGTCTCTCAAGTCAAGCAGCAAGTCCGGGAGGTCGAAGAGCACGTCGTCCTCGCCACTAGACGGCGTCTTGGGTGGCGGAGAGACGGAGACCGGCGACTCTGCTATGTTGGATTCCTTTCCTCCACCACGGAACGTCGCGAAGGTGGAGTTCGCCGCCTTCGCGGCGGCGGCTTGGATATCCTTGGGAGAGCTGGTGGTGGGCCGGGGCAGAGCGGAGGCCAGCTCCGGGAAGTTGAGATAAGCCGACTGCCCCTTGATCGTCAGCGCCGCCACGTCGTGCGCCCGCGCCGCCATTTCGGCGGTGGCGAAGGTCCCCAGCCAGATTCTCGACTTCTTCCGCGGTTCCCGGATCTCCGAGACCCACTTTCCCCAGTTCCGCATGCGAACCCCGCGGTAAGTCGGGTGCTTTCCATCCCTATGCCTTTTCTTCCCCTCGCTACCGCCATCTGCACCATCTCTCTCTCCCTCCTTGGAAGTCCCGGAAGTCTTTTCGGACTCCGAGACCGCATTGGAATCCTGTGAAGTGATGATAAAGGAATTAAAGGAGGAGGAGGAAGAAGAGGAAGTGGGTTCTTCCATACGACGACGAAGAAGAAGAAGAAGAAGAAGAAGAAGAAGAAGAAGAAGAAGAAGAAGAAGAAAAAGAGCTTGGTGCTGCAGGAGAATGTGGCATAACCCTATGAGGTGGGACTTAATACGAATGCTCCAATGAGTGAGCAAGAGCAGAGGAAAAGCGCGCATGGGACCATGAATACTATTATACCACTAATCAGCAATTGATTCTTTTTCTTTTTTTACCTCTGCGTGCATTGCGCTGTGTTGCTGCTTTAGAACTGTCTTTAGCACTTGAGCAGCATTCTTTATGTCTTTGTGACCTTCGCGGAGCTTATGAAATGCATGACAGAACTGAAGTAAAGAAAGACCTGCGATGCAAATGCGAATGCAAAGCAAAGTCGCGACGATTGAGTCGTCATGGTAAGTTGGTAAGATGTTCAGTCCTTGAGAGGAATCCTTTTGTTTTCTCCTAACATATTCCCACCAAAGATTCAAATCCAAAAAATTCATGCAGCGAAAGGGCTCGCTCACATTCAACGATGTACCACGATCGCTGTAGATCCAAAGGCTGAAAATTTATTACATTTTTTTTTTTAATCGTTCACTAGAGTCCAACGTCGACCATCTGTAATGGAAAGGGACGAGTCCAATCAATTTCCGATCTGTAATGGTAAGGTGAGAGAAAATTTCGCATTTAAATAATGTTTCCACGTTCCATTCTAAACTCACAACTAGGGTGAATTCGGTTAAAACCGAATCCAACTGAACCGAATAAATCAAATCGAAATTTTCGAATTTTTTCAAATTTAAAATCGAACCGAATCGAGTAGTATAAAAACCGAATCCGAATCGAACCGAAATATTTCGGTTTGGTTCGGTTATAACTGAATTGCAACCGAATTTTTTTCAAAACCCAAGCCCAAGCCTCGGCAAGCCCAAGCCCAAGCCCAAGCACAAGCACAAGTCTCGGCAAGCCCAAGCCCACGCCCAAGCCCAAGCGAACCTGGAGGCCGATGGAGCGGACGAGGGAAGAGAGGAAGGAGGCGGCGGCGGTGTAGTCGGGGTTCGAGTGGACAGTGGGGATACAGAGGTACTGTTGGAAGAGCTAAAGAAGATGACCCGGTGACGGATTTCTTTACTGAAATCGACGAGTCAGCTTTGAAGATCAGCTCCGGCTTCCTCTTAAGAATCCCTCCTCGCGCGCTCCGGCTTCCTCGAGGAATCTGACGACGGTCTCCCCGCCTTCTCCTCCTCCTCTGATGGCCCATCCTCTCCCGCAGGTGAGTGACCTAGGACCACCACGTGGAAACCCTAGTTTGGTGGTCATTGGTCAGTGAGGACTAGAGAAGCTTGATCGGAAGGGGGGGGTCAACATCGCTGAGAGATCCAGGACTCGATCGGAGAGATGAGATGCTACAAACATGGATCGAGAGGAGAAGGGAGGAGAGGATTTGGAGAAGGAGATCAGGGAACGCCGGAATGGAGAGTAAGAGCGTGGCTGCGTGGGTTTGCCGAGGCTTGGGCTTGGGTTCGGTTCAGTTCGGTTTTGACGGTTTTTCAAATTTCATAACCGAAACCGAAACCGAATTAAAAAAAAATTTTGATTTTTAAAACTGAACCAAATAAAAAACTGAATAACTCAAACCGAATTGATTATTCGATTTCGGTTCGGTCGGTCAATTCGATTTTAACCACACCCCTGCTCACAACCCGTCGCGCAGAAGATCGCTTTGGGTCGCTCTATGTCGCCACCAGTAGCCCATGATCTGTGCATGCGAGCCCATAATCAAGGAATTGAGGGCCTTGATTAGCCTTGGCCCTGAACCGGCCCACAACATAATGAGTTGCAAAAGAGAACTAATCCCAAGACGGTTCCTCGTCTTCTCGCGGATCTCACAATACAGATAGCAAGAAGCCTTCTTCTGCCACGCGTCCATCACTTCGCCGCCCCGCAACGCCAGCAGGTCTCGAGCGCCATTTTGATCGTCGATGCCGTCCCCCAGACTCAAATCATTCAAAACCCTCCTGTCGTCTCATCCTCTTCCCCTTCCCCTTCCCCTTCCCCTTCCCCTTCCTCTTCCCCCAATCGAAAACCCTAACCCTAACCCTAATGTTCCCGCGGCCCTTCTCCATGGACGCCCAGAACCGCGCCCAGGACCTCGCCGCCGTGATCCTCTCCGCCTCCTCCCCCACCGCCGTCGCTGCCGCATCCTCAGCCACCGCCTCCTTCCTCCGCCGCCACTCCTCCGACCAGTCCCGCGCCTTCTTCTCCGCCGCCTTCCCCACCCTCATCCGCCGCCTCTTCGGCTTCGAGGACCCCCCCAACCCCTCATGGCTCGCCCTCGCCGCCGACGACCCCGCCCTCGCGTCCAACCTCCTCGACCTCCTCTCCCCCTCCGGACCTCTCCTCTCCGCCATCTTCGCCGTGGACCGCCACTCCCTCATCAAATACGTGTTCCCGGTCGAACGGCTTCCCGAATGGATGAGATTCGCGCTCCAGAGCGATCGGCACGTCCCTATTCTCTTGGATCTTTGCTCTCTTTTCAAATCTAGGGTTAGACAGGATAATATTCAGGGTTTTTATCAGCTCCAGCTTAATGTCTTCGAGTACTATGTTTTCTGGTTCGCCTACTATCCCGTTTGCCGGGGTAACAGCGAGAATCAGGATGGGACTAATGAGACGAAGCCCCGGCGATCCCGATTGGAGAACTGGACTTCGTCTCTGCCGGGCTTGGGCAGTGGCAGCCGTGGTTCAGGGAAGAAGACCGAGGGCAATTTGTACCTCCAACTTCTGAGCTCGTATCTTTGTGCTTTTGTGCCCAAGTGTGGGGTTGGGTCGTGTCAGCCTTATCGGAGTTCGCTGCTTCACTACTCTTCGAGCTGTGATACGTCGGCATTCTTGCAATCTGAGTTTTTTGTTAACACCTTAATTCACTTCTGGATGGTGGATAACGATTTCTCGCCACTGTCTGTGAGCGTCTGTCGTTCGTTTGGGATTTCGTTTCCATTTCGACCAGTGTTGGGTGAGATGCCGCCGACCTCAGGGTTGGGTGAGGTCTTGAATTTGGTGGTGAAGTACTTGAATAGTTGCTCGGTCACTCTGATGGAAACTGAGGAAAAGATGGGAATCGGTGGAAGCCCGAGTTTGAAGTCTTTGGGTTCTTGTGATAGTTCTGTGGGTTCATGGACTTCCACGATGCAGAGGCCCTTGTATAGATTTATACTGAGGACTTTCTTGTTTTGTCCGATGGGGACTTCTATTAAGAATGTGACTCAGGTTTGCATCTTGTGGGACACTTACATGACACCCTGGAGGAGTAGCTATGAAGACTTTCTGGAGTTTGAGACACCAGTATCCCGGACGGCGAAGAGTTCAATAAAGGTGAATGGTCAGTCGCAAGGGATAAGTAGTGGTCAAGCTATGTACACATCAGTCTGGCAGGGTTACGTGCTGTCTAACTATTTGTTCTATTGCTCTTTGGCTGTGCATTTTCTTGGGTTTGCACACAAGTTCCTCCATGCGAACGTAGATAGTGTCATTCAATTGGTGCTAAATGTTAGTCTTTGTCCCTTTGCGTATTTACTTTGCTTCCTATCTTTCTCATGTTTCGTTTAAGATTTTGTTCTGATTCAATCCACATGTTATTTGTAATAGTTATATTAAATTGAATATTACAAAATATGGATTAGTAGGAAGAAGTAGGAACAATTTATATGAAACAAGTACAAATTGAACCATGTAACTACACTTAGAAATTTCTCTTGAAGTGTGGCGAGAAATATCTAGTTTAATGAAATCTAAAGATTTTAGTTTTTTTGTTACCAACTATCATTGGCAATGGCAATAGATTGGAACTCAGTGGAAGGTAGATCGAACAATAGTAATTATATGATTTGGAAGTCATGTAGTTGAACCCCATGAATGGAGCATTTCTCTTTGGGCAGCAATTTTTATTTTTATTTTTTGGAAAGTGCATGGTGCTCTTGTATTTAAACATGAAATACTTTCTATGTTATAAAGAATCTGTTTGCAGTTATTTTCATTCTTGTTCTGCAATCAAATTCATTTTTGTCGCTTGCAATTTCTTTTCCGAACATTTGCTTGAATTTTCATCTTGTAAAAGTACAATATCTATTTTCTAGATGAATCTTCCTATTTCATCATTGTGCTTCATTTTTGAATCAATAACCTGCTTTCATGAGGCTTGATATTGTGATTGGTTTGATAAACAAGAAATGCTGGTGAATTTAGCAGCACTACTAATGGAAAGTGGCATCTAACTCTATTTATTTACAATTTAAAGAAATACAGAATTTATAAAACAAGATGAAAGGTTTAGTTGTCGGTGGATTCCCATCTTGATTTTGATCTTGAGTGTACCCATCACAATGTGGTTCCATCACCAAAGCTGTTGAAGTTATTCTTTCTTGTTTCATTCCTGTAGGTGCTTGACATTTTAACTTCATCCAAAGAGCTGACAACACTACTTCGGAAGGTAGATGCTGCTTATCATTCTAAACCAGTGGCACCATCATCCTTATCTGTCTATAAATATATCCCATCAATTCGAGAACAGTTGCAGGTAATCTTTTGTCTCTCTTCGATGGTCTGTTTTCTCATGTGAGAAACATTTTAATGAGGTGAAAAAATGGAATGGAATTTACCTTATTCATAAAATTGTGCCAAATTATTCTTTCCCTAGTCCTGTTAATATAACTATCTTATGTTTTCTGAATTTTAGTTTCTATTTCTCATTTTTTTATTTTTCCCATTACGTTTTAGAACTTTGGCGATGACACATTTTGTTTCATGTGTTTATCTTATATAATGCCGCGTTAATTTAGGATTGGGAGGATGGTCTATGTGAAAGCGATGCTGATGGGTCTTCCTTGCATGAGAATTTGAACCATGATCTGAGACTTTTCAGTGACAGTGAGGATGGGGCTCAAAATCTGCTTCAGGTATGATTGCGTTTCCTTCTCTGTATTCAGAAATTGGACATCTACCAATTGTATGTATACAACACATTGAACTCTAACTGAACAAAAATGTGTTGAACTTTGTCTTGTTTCAAACAACAAATGCCAACAATAACATGAGCTTATCTTATGCTAGAATTTTGTGCCCCTCAGTTTTGAGTTGCAATAGTTTTGTTGGATAACTTCAAAATTCAGGTGATTACCAGATTCGGTTAGCTAAGAGTTGTTGTTGCACTATATTTCAAACTCGCTGAACTTTAGGTGCCGGCGGATTTGTAATAAAGTTGTTGGCCTCATGTTAGGAAATATGATAGTCAATAATACTCATCATGATGTTGTGACAGCTGTTTGTTCTGAGGGCAGAACATGAGATCCAAGGCATTTCTGGGGATGTGTCGAAGGCCCTCCAAGCCTTGAATTCTATTGGAGCCAAGATGAACATTCTTTTTGGCGATCACATCAAGAAGCCCCATTCCCCAGGGGCACCTGAGGAGGTACATGATCTACATGGACATGGTGAAGCTTTCACCCCCAAGCATCCAGGAGTAGGGAAGCGCAGGTGGGCTGACGTAAATTACAAAGGTGACTGGATGAAAAGACCAATCTCTGACAGTGAATTGGCATGGTTGGCAAGGCTTCTTATTAGATTATCTGATTGGTTGAATGATACACTTGGACTTGATCAAGCTGAAGAAAGTGGTTCAGCTGATGCAGCCTCTGTGGAGGTGACCCGGTCCGAAACCATTACTATTAGGGGTCCCAAGGATGCTTTCCATTTGGTGCTAGCTTTTGTTACCTCTTGTTTTTTGGTGTTTGGCCAGAGACTGTTGAGATTTATGAAAGCTCATAGGATGAGAATAAATTTGCGTTTCTTGGCTTCCAAGAAAATTGTGATGATTCTGCTTATCTATGCAGTTGTAAGTGCAGTGACAAAGGCCTTCAGGCAGGCGTTTGCAGCAGCTTTGTAGTATGAGTCAAGTAGAATTTTCTCTGGTGGTTTGTGTACATATATGTACAGTCATACATAGTCATACAGGTGGAATTGAGAAGTCTTGTCCATTGTTATTTTTACACCAGGTTGAGTTTGGGTTGTTTTTGTTGGTGGAGGAAAAAAGGCAAAGTTTCAGGTATGTTTTTCGGGGTATTTTAGCTTGTGAGCTGAGCTGGGTTGGGAGAGGCATGTGTTTGTAATTTGTGGTGGTCAATTTTCAAGGATTTAATGGCTCATAAGATTTTATTATATTTGCTTGCTGTTTTGAGATAATTGTTAGGGCTTATCTGTGAAATGATGAAGTATGAAGCTTTCTCTGAGAGGAGGGTGGCATCCTTTTTCAGAGTTATCTTACTGTTTCTTTTTTACTCTGCCTCCAATTGAAGCACTAGCTGTAGGTGATGCTGTTCCTGGGAGGCGGGTACTTCGGAGCATGGAGCATATACCGTGCAGGATATAGATGATTGGTGAATTTTTTGAACTTAATGTGACAAACCGCCTATGCCCGAGTGTTCTTTAAGAAATCTAATTTTGAATATTCATATACAATCGTCTATGCTAGTCTAGCAAAAAACAAGCAATAGGCGTTGAACTATTACTACAACTGAATCGTTAAAACAAAAAACATCAAAAGTCTAATTTAATTACTTCATATTTTCAAGGGTGGGTGACCACATACGTTGCATGCAATTAAATATTAGCAATAGTGATTTATTATTTGTACTTTTTACATCTTTTGATTTCGAGTAGGAGTGAGTCTCGTCTATTTCTCCAATCTGCAGTTTGCATTCAAAGGACCATCATGTTAGAATAACCCAATCATGGTTCCATGTGAATTAATCTGAGGGTGCTTTTGAAATTTCACCATGCGTGACAATTCTTTTAGAAGGTAAGACAATATCTTTTAAAATGCCACATTATCAACTTCCATAGTTCGACTGATTGGCATGCCGGCTCTTTCTCATGGATATGATCTAAGCAACGGTGACTCAAGGATGAGATGATAAAGATAATATGGCTCCATAGCTTGGTGGTAGGGGTGTAATCTGAATCGAGCCGAGCCGAGTTGTGACTCGAGCTCAATCCGAGATCCGAGCTCAGCTCATTGGAGCTTGCGAGCTCGGCCAGATGGAGCTCACGCTCGGCTCAAAGATTTAAATTTCAATATTTTTTTCAAATATTTTCAAATAATTTACAATTACAAAAAATTATAAAAAAATTATATCAATCATAAATAATCTTTTCATAAATAATCTTTGCAATCCTATGTTGAATATCCCAATTCATGAAAACAAAATTTAATAGAAAAAAAATATTGAAGGGTAAATATTAAGTAGGCAACAAAGCTAATGAACTATCACATATTTGATTGAAACAAAAATTTGTGATTTTACATAACTCATAATCATAACTCATAGTTTGTAAATTGTAATCACTCAAAAAAATGGAAGTGGAAAATGAAAACACATCCATACCATAATGAAAATAAAAATAAAAATAAAAATACAACTTTCAAGTTCTAAGTTCCAACATTTAGAATAATCTTATAGACAAATACTTGACTGAAAATTACATAATTTTAGATCAATAGAAAATTTAAACAGATCCAAAGTTAACAACCAATCCAACATTAGGACATAAAAAATATCCACAACAAAACTTTTATCCCATGAAAAACATCCACAACGAAAACAGAGCCTGCACATACTCTCTAATCCTTATATCCCTCTTAGGCTTACTACAGTACTTATGTATATAGTTCCATCCATGATCTATGACAATCTTTAGACAACCTCTCCAACTTTTCTCTCACCTTCACCATCTCCATTTTCTTGTTAAACTTCCTCATGATCACATCCATGACACTCATGGACGACTTCCCTATCAAAATGAAAATACATATCAAACATAAACTAGATCAAATTTAAATACAATTTGTATGATATTATCATCTCTTTCTATCTTATGTAAAGTCTAACAAAAACAGAATTCAAATCTTATATTCTTGAGGTTCATCTCAAGTCATCCCTCCAAACAAAGACAGTCAATCCACATTTTTGTTTACAAAATTTGGTTATGTTGGTCCAAATGGGTATTAAACATTGTATGCAAGTATTCCAAACAAGACTGGCCAACAAGGCTTACATAGTTAGAAAACCAATTCAAATGTTAAGTTTCAGTGACTGAATTCTAGTCAAGTATGACTTGTTTATGCTTTAACAAAACATAAATTTAAATAGCAAGGCTACCACGATAAGACAAGCATGTCCAGCAGGCTGAACCCTGCATAAACTATATAGTCAAAGCAAACCAGGAGAAAAGAAAAGTGACAACTTTATTTGCTAAATCTCAGTACAACATATAAACTTAAAACTCTCTTAGTAGTGCTTCTATCACAACCTAACATGTACTAAAGTTGTTCTCTACTAATAAGTAAGATAAAAAATTAAGACTAGGAGTAGGTCCAGAAATAGCACACCAAACATTGTTGTCTTCTTTTCCATACTGATTCTTTTTCATTCTAGATATCATTCAAACAAACATTTTGTAGTGAGAAAAAATAAACGCACAGACTATCCATGAGCACTGCGAGAAAGCACATCACAGTTCCAAAATTTCAAAAATCTGAAATCGCATTTATTTGCCGTAAAAGTTCAACAAAATCCAACAAACCTACTACAACTATATTTGCCAAGTCTAGAATTTTGATTGCTCTTCTCACTCCCACCAAATTGATGAACAAAAATATTATAAACAAGATAAATAAATAAACCATAATACGCATGAAGAAACAACATCAGTGGATGAAAGATTAATAATCAATTACATTGGCAAATAGAATCAATACACGACAATCTATTACTTGTGTAAATTGCCTATAATTAATTAGCAACAAGTTTACCTTAGACTCAACATAGATATGACAAGTTCTAGAACTTCCTGAAACTCAGGTTGAAGAATATTTTCTTCCTGAGAAGAAATATGGAGATGCATTATACAACAAATATTAGGGTTGGAAGACAGATAGTTATTCATCATGCAAAGGGCAAAATGGAAATTTAACCAGGATGATATCCAAGCAGGTAATGAAAAATTGATAAATCCATCCAACAAGACAACAAAAGCATGAACTCTTAAAATACAATGCTATTATTATTTCATGAAAAAAACAGAGACATTAGCTATAATAGCAACAAACAAATAAGGATTGGAATGTAGCTCATGAGGTAGAAAACATACTAATAAACATAGCAAAGACAATATCTACTTACCACTCTACTGATTTGGATTTGAATCATTGGGCAACTTCACAAAAATTATGTTTTCTTTTCCATACTATAAATTATGAACAACAATTAAAATAATATATAAAATAAACATAAACAAAAAAATAATAATACATGATTAACAATTGAAAATTATGTATTTACTTATATTTTTGAACTTATAGTATTGTAGACCACCTTTTAACCAATTATTAGTACAAACTAATGCACCAATAATTTTTGAATCAAAAGCACTTCGCTTTTTATCCACTACTCTTCCTCTAGTACTAAATGCAGTTTAGAAGCAATTGTAGTAATAGACACTAAGAGAACATCACGGGCCATTTTGGAAAGAATACGATACTTGAGTTCATTATTCTTCCACCATTCCTAAACATCAAATATGACCTTTTTTTATTTACCCTCTTCATCATCTTCACCTCTATCTATAGGACGAGTTATAATAATTGGTTCTTCCAAATAAATCTCTAATTCATTCTTTGTTATTTGTGAAACATAAGTTTGCATAATAAAATTCTCAAATTCAACTCTTCCACCTATATTTCGTCTTTTGTTTATAGAAAAACCACTTGAACGTGCATTCTGCAAGTCATGACCTATACTTGCCCTTATACATAAGTGCACAATGATATAAAAATCAAATAGTTCAGAGAGCATAATCTTCAATTCTTCCATCTTTATTTCATATTCAAATTCTAAGTAAATTTTGGGAAAATAATAGTCAATAAGAATCATCTTACATCTTGGATCTAAAATTGTAGAAATAGTCATTAACATATTGGATGCACCCCAATATTTATCAAACTTTTCATGCATTGTTTTTGTCATTCTGCTCATGAATTCATCAGAAGAATTTGCTTGCAATTATAACTCTTGCTTCAACTTCCAAACTTCTGGTAAAAATAAATTTGCAGTAAGATAAGTATTTCCTGAAAAAACTTTAGTAACATCATAAAAAATCTTAAGAAATTCAATTATCTTTTAAATTTAATCCCATTCTTCAACAGATGATAGCCACACAAAGTTAGCATCTCTACTTCTGAACAAAAAGAGCAACTACAAACATATCATATGTAGAATTCTATCTAATTACCACATCAGCACATAAACTCTTTCTAGTATTTATGTTCAACTATTTTGCAATTTCAACAAATTTATGCAAACGGGAGGTTGGCTTTCTCAAATACAAAATACTAAAATGAATCTTTTCAGTTATATGTTTGGTTTGCTTAAGACCATCTTTCACCATTCTATTCAATATATGTGCACAACAACGAATATGAAACATCTTTTCCTTGAAACAAACCTTAATTCTAGATTCAAAATTATCTTGTAAACTTTTAGCAGCAACATCATTACTTAATACATTGTTTAAGGTAATAGTTGTCTCTTTATCTTGTATCCCCTAATCAAGAATACACTCTGAAACAACATTAGCAACAATAATACTAGTATGTGATGGTTCTAAATTATAAAAATTGATTATTCTTTTTTATAATTTCCATTCAGAATCAATATAATGAGCCATCAAAGACATATAGCCAATAGATTGATTTGAAGTCCAGTAATTAAAAGTAAGAGAGATGTTATCTACATTCCTGAAAATCTTTCATAGTTTTTCTTTTTCAGTATTATATATTTTCAAGCAATCATGCTTGATAGTATTTCTACAAACTTCAATATGTCTGAAATTATAATATGTCAACATTCTATCGAAATAAAAATCCTCGCTTATGCTAAATGGATATTCATGAGCAATAATAACTATGACAATCATTTTTCATGCAACTAAAGAGTCCCAAGAACGCATAAAAGAAATATTAAAATGAGATGGAGACTCACTAGCATTTTCTGTAGGTTGAAAGTTGATGGTAGGTTGATTGCTTAAAATTTTCTTCATGTATACACAATCTTTTATGTGTCTATTCAACTATGAAGTAGCACCAATTTTGGAGATTATATATTTTCTATGACAAAGCTTGCATTCATGTTTTTGTACTATCATCCCATTTCTTCCTTTAACCTAAACAACTTGAAAACCTTTCCAAACTTTTAAAATTTTCTCTGACCTTCTTTACTATCAAGTTCTTCTGTTTCAACTAGCAAATTTACCTTTGCAGCTTGTCCTTTAGACATACCAATATCACCATCCACAAGTTCATTTTCGTTGGCCATTGAATGTGTTGCTGGTATGCTATTAGACATTACTGAAAATATAATACAAGAAATAGAATTAATTAATGGTGAATTAATTGCCACTGAAATATTTACCTTCCAGAATAAACTAAAATTATTTATGAAATATTAGAGATGATGCAAAGTATAAAAAACACTTATGATCATAAGTAGTTGAATGTGCTAACGGCCTTTACTTGCATCATTAAGTAACAAATATCACAAAGTAGTTGCAAACATCCACTAACATCCACACAAGCTCAATTATCTCCAAAATCAAAAGAAGAAATCCAAGTCATATAAAATTTTTTTCATCCTCTACGGGTTATCTTTTATGTGGCATCGGTCCTACAATTTTTATACACTACATGAATATCAGAGGGTAGAGGCACACCTTTTCTTCACTGGCAAAATACTTCTCAACTTTCAACTTTCCTCTTCGTAATCCGATTATCCGAGTAGACAACCCAGTCATATACAAGTTGTTCCCAGGATTTTCAGAATCACTATAATCTTGACTTCTATGGTCCTATGGAAGGCAATAATATCACATTTGCTAGATAGCCTAGACTAGATATTTTGAATAGACGCACCACCAGTATCAAAATCAGCTTAAACAAAAGAATAATCAATTCATAATATATTAATACTTTGAGCAGCTCCTGGACCTTAATGAGGACCTAGAAACAGATGTGCTATCTGCCTTTGGAGGTATTACCGCAGTAAACGCGGTTGGAATGGATCAGGGGCCGGGGATCGGGGTTGGAGCTTGGAGGCTTGGAGGCTTGGAACAGTCGGCCGGAGTTGGAGTTGGAGACTCCGAGCAGATGACTAGAGGAGTCGGAGCAGACGACTGGAGGAGTCAGAGCAGACCACTGGAGGAGTCGGAGCTGACGACTGGAGGAGTCGGAGCTGACGACTGGAGGAGTCAGAGCAGAACAGCAAGGGTCGGAGGAGATCGGGGCACCAGGCGCGGTCGACGGAGGAGATCGGGGTGCGGAGCTCCGGTCGGCAGAGGAGATCGGAATCCTGGTAGCTGGCGTGGAGCTTTAGTCATTGTCGCCGGAGGAATCAAGAGCGATCACCGTTGCCGTCGCCGTGACGCCCTCTAGGGTTTGGAAGGAACCGGGCACGAGACGGTAACACGGGACGGGTCGCGGCCTCACGGGATGATACTATCGGGTTTGGGTTTAAGTAAGGCTTATAAGTTAAAGTTATGACTTATAAGTAATAACTAATGAGTTATAACTTATTAAGTAGTTAACTAACTTAGTCTTAACTTAACTAGTTACTTAAGTACTTAACCAAACGAGCTCTCGAGCTAGAACCGAGTGAGTCGGTTCCATCTCGAGCTCTGCTCGATTTATAATCGAGTCAACTCATTTAGCTTAAACTCGGCTCGCTTTTACTGCATCAAGCCGAGTTTGAGCTGAGTTCGAGTAACTCACGAGATATGAACCAAATTGATACCCCTACCCGGTGGTGGTCCATGATTTCTTTTGGCCCGTTCTAGGACTTGGCATGCTCGGATGGAAGGGCAAAACTTGGGTGAGTTTAACCTTGATTCATGTGATTTGGTTTTGATAACTCGATCTCCAGTTCAGATATATAGATTATAATGATTCGTCATTACCCCCAAAGCCTTTTCACTAAGCTTTCAAAGCTCAATGGTGAAAACTTTAGTGTGGTCATTTTAGTTCACTGCATCATGGGCTTTTGAATTTTCTTTGGGATCTACGTGTGCAAGACACGTGGTGTTAATGGCATGTGTTAGCGGACATGATCACGTAAGGTATGATTTGAGGCAATCATTATGCAAGTGGTGAGGAGGTGCCATGTGTCTACCACTTTGATTTTTGGGGATGGGAGATATCCTGCCAATTGGCTCAATTCTGACCTCAAGGCAAAAGGGATTTATCCAAGGGCAGCGATGACTCCAATTTAATAATTTCTTCGATTTATATAAGGGTGAAGGGGATGTGAGTGGGCCACTTTTGCTCTCGACATCTTCTTCCTTAAGCTCTCGCACTATGTCATCTCAGAACTTCTTCTAGCAAGTTCCAATCGTTTCATGGCTCCTTGACATTATCTTTGGGCGATCTTACTAGCCACCAATGACAATGTTGAGTAAACATCTATTTTTTAACTCTTATTTCGCAATACTTTGAGGCTTCTTGGCTTTATTTCTACCATTGTTGATGCTTTGAAGTTTTTTAGCTTTTCCATAGATTAGTGCTTTTTGAAAATCTTCACACAGTTTTTCAGCTTAGTTAGGTGTTGAGTTTGAGCCCCAATAATTTGGTAGGGTCCTATTTCCTTTTTTGACATTAGACTTCAACTTTTAGGTTCTATAGAGTTCAGTAGTAGTGAGAGCTCAATCTCAACTTCTCCAGCAAGTACTTGTAGGAGGAGGGTAGCTCTTCTTCATGATTTATCATATGCAAGAGCATCTCGAGGAGTGACTTCGACGAACTTCAATTGGACACTGTATATGTCCATCTTTTCAGTCTTCAATTAACGTTCATCATACGAGCTTGAGCCTATCCATGTTATTATTTGAGCTTATTATTTAGACCCAAAAATCTTTTACATTTCAAGCTAATTTATCTTATATCGTGAGTTGAAAATTATTTACATTTCAACCTAAATTTATTTGCTACTCTGAGCTGAATTTACATGTTACCATAAGCCAAAAATTTTATAATTTGGGTTGAAAAAGTTGTTGAAATATCTATGGTTTGAGCTAGAATAGTTATTGTTTATAAGCCGAAAAAAAATCCCAACCTTTTTACCCCAAAATCTAATCAAACCCACCTAAGAATAAAAAAAAAATAAAAAAAAATATATCTACTTCCATATACTAAGATAATGGCATATGGAATAAACCATATGTCAAATGCATGGAACTATCCATACGCCAGTACATTGGCATATGAAATATTTCATATCCCAATACCCTAACGTATGGACTTAAACATATGTTAGAGAAGTTACGTATGGTGCAATTCATGCATCAATAAGTTGAGTATGAATTAACTATTAGTGGGGATCATCTTTCCCTCATTCAAATCTGTAGACAAATTTCTCCCATCAACTTTCATTAGAGTTAATCTCATCCATTGATTTTTATCAATCTACTAAAGTTCCACAATGTTTATTTAAGCCATTAGATGAGCTAAGCATTACTATTGTAGAAGAATTAATGATTTTCTATGTTTCGCCACAACATAAAGGAGAAAAAGAGATACTATTCTACAAGGCAATTCCTTGTATCCCAAGCATACATGAAATCTTGGAGACTGAAAATTCAGCGATGATGGTGACTATTAGCCACTAGTCATGCCTAAATATTTTTTAAGTTGGCTTCATTAGATAATCAAGAAATTTGGCTGTGGATATCCACAAACAAAGAGAGAGAGAATCATTTCTTTAAGAATCTATGGGATCCACCCCAAGGGCGTGCTTATATTCATGGCAAAAGAAACAAGGATTCCAAAGGATTGAGGTACAACACTCCAAATATACACACATGCATCATGATCACCATTAGGCCTCTATCTAATTTTTAGGATGTTCAAATGACATCAACACCCCCTAACACATGTGCCAAAGTAACCATGACTCTTCAAACATCACAAGAAAGTGATGTCCTTGGCAAAATTCCATCAAGATTAGAAGAAAGGGTGCATGATGCAGTTGAAATGCCCTCTGACAAACCTTCGCCAAATCTCACTCAATATGATAAATCACTTTGTGAAGAAATAATCCTTAAACTAAAAGAAACTCCACCAAAACTTGAGGATGGGGGCAAACCATAATTGATGAACTGGTGAAAATCAACCTAGGCTTAGAGGGGGATCCAAAGTAAACCTTTATCAGCACATAACTATCATAGGAAAGCCAAATCTAACTCAAAGTAGTACTCCAAGAGTACATTGATTGCTTTGTATGGAGCTATAAGATGATACATGGACTAAATCCTAAAGTTATAGTCGATAAATTAACCATCAATCTCGAGCTTTTGCCTATCAAACAAGTACCTAGGAAGATGAAACTTAGCTTAAAACAAAAGGTGATAGAAGAAATAAAGAAATTGATTGAAGCAAGATTCATCAGAGAAGAAAAATATCCAAATTAGGTGGCAAGTATTGTGTCAATCAAAAAGAAAAATAGCCAAATCCACATTTGTATGGACTACACGGATTTGAACGAAGCATGTCCAAAAGATGACTTTTCATTGCTAATAATGTAAGTCATAATTGACAACATCACCAACGTTAAAATATTCTCCTTTATGGCTGATTTTTCAAGGTACAATTAAATCAAGATACATCCTAATAATGAAAAGCATGTGGCCTTTATGCTCAAGAATGTGAACACCACTTATCAAGGGGTCATGATCTAAATTTTTGATGACCTCATACACTAATTGGCGGAATGCTATATAGATGACTTGGTAGTTAAGACCAAGTCCAAGGATAGGCACATCCAAGACCTAAGAGTCGCCTTCAACCATCTTGGAAAATATAACTTAAAGGCAAATTCTATGAAATATGCCTATGAGGTATCATCAGGGATTGGATTCATTATCAGACACCAAGGGATTGGAATCAATCCATCTAAGATCAAGGGCATATTGGATATGCCACCTCTAGCAACTTAAAGTAATTGAGGTCATTCTAAGGCTGACCCTCATACATAAAGAGATTTATTTCAATCCTCTCCAAAAAATATAAGCTTTTCTCCAAACTGAAGAAGAAGGATGTTTCATTCATTTGGAATCAAGAATGCCAGTGAGCCTTTGAAGATATCAAGTAGTATCTCCTAAAGCCACCAATCCTGGCAAAAAAAAAAGAGCACTTCTCATGTCTCTCATGTCATATACCATGAAAATCTCACCTTTGATCCTCTACACAGTCTCAATGGAAGGATCTCTGGAGGCACTTCTCACTCAAAATAATAAAAATAGTAAAAAAAAACACACTCTACTACTTAAGTAGAATGCTAGTGGGGGCAGAAAGAAACTACTCTCCCATTAAAAAGTATAATTTGGTGCTCATATTCATAGTTAAGAAGCCTAGAAATTATTTACTTTTTCATCAAGTTATTTTAATATCAAAGATTGATCCTATAAAGTATTTGATGACTAGGCTTATACTCACTAGAAGATTAGCAAAGTGGACTTTAATTCTCATAGAATATGATATCAAGTTCACTCCCCAATGGGCGGCTAAAGGGCAAGCCCTCACTAATTTTCTTGTAGCTCATTCAGTATTGGATGATTCTGCATTGAGTTGTGAAGTCATTCATGAAGATATCCTTTTGGTTGAAGAAGGAAAACCCTATTGAAAACTATATTTTGATGAGGCATCATCCATTAGACTAGGGATCAAACCAAAATTTTCACAAATCAAAGTAGGCATTAGATTCTTTTCTTTTTAGCCTAAATGGGGGCATCTTACCATATTCCTATTGCCTCTCAAAACTATATACAAATAATGAAGGTGAATATGAAGCTCTAATTGCAGAATTAGAAATGACGCTCAACATAAAAATATTATATCTACATATTTTTGGTGATTTGCAATTAGTCATTAGTCAAATCCTAAGTGAATATAAAGTCCACAAACCTGAGCTCCTGAAATATCATGAAAAGAATCAAGAACTCATAAGGCAAATCCCACATGTCCAGGTAACTAAGGTTCCCTAATCAATCAATGCAGAAGCTAATTCTTTAGCCAAATTAGCTAAAACACTGGTTAATCCTGATGAAGGAAAAATTCTAATTGTGGTCCATAATAGACAAATGATAAGCTTGATCTTCAACATCAAATACAAGAAGACTAAATCTAAAATGATAGAAAAGGCCATAGATTGGAAAATATCATTCACTAACTACCTCAAAGTTGGGAAATTCCTAAAAGGTAAATTCATATAGACACAACTTAAAAAGAGAGTCGCACACTTTCTGCTTATCAATGACACTTTTCATAGAAGATCCTTCGATCAATTACTTCTGCACTATCTCTTAGATAAAGAAGCTAAAGTTGATATATATGAAGTGCATTCTAGGGTTTGTGGGGCTCATCAATCGGGCCCAAAAATATAAAAATTAAGTGTATGAGCTACTATTGTCCTATGATAGTGGGATTGCATCGAATACGCGAAGAAATATCATCTGTGCCAAATTCAAGGGGATTTCATTTATTAGCATCCAAATTCTCTATATTCAATAGTATTCTCATGGCAATTCAAGGTATGAGACACAGATATCATCGGCTGAATTGAATCATCTTCTTCTAGAGGTCACCACTATATACTAGCAGTGACTAACTTTTCTCTCAGTAGTCTGAGGCAATTCCTTTGAAAAAGGTAAAGTTGGATACTTTTATTCACTTCTTTTAAGAAAATATCCTATACTAATTTGGCATTCCTTGAAAAATCATTTTTGACAATGAACTATTCTTCAAAAGTTTTAAAGTAGGACAGTTCATGCACTATTACAAGATAGATTAGATATATTTATCCATCTACAATGTAAGGGCAAATGACCTTACTATGATATTTAACAAGACCCTCTCCAAGATGTTAAATAAAGTCATCACCAGAAATAAAAGAGACTAGTACCAAAAGTTTCCTAAAGTATTATGGGCTTATTGCACCACATATTGGACCCCCACTCAGCCAATGCCATATGCGTTGGTATTTGGGATCGAGGTAGTCTTGCCACTAGAGGTACAAATTTTCTCTCTAAAAATTACCTTGCAAGAAGAAATCACAAAATCAAAAAGACAATGTTCATCTTTACCTTGATTAGTTAGATTCCTTGGACAAAATAAGGCTCACAGCTCAACGTAAGTTGGAAATATATTATGCACAAATATCTAGGGCCTAAAACAAAATGACCCAACTTAGATACTTCCAAAAGGAAGAAATAGACTTGGTCTTAGAAAGACCTATAATTCCGAATTGAGAAAAGAAAGGTAAATTCAAGCCTAATTGGGAAGGTTGTTATATTATTGAAAGGATATTTGAAGGAGAAAACTACCAACTAATTGATGATAAAGGAAAAAGGCCTATGCCATCAATCAATACTTGATTCCTCAAAAAGTACTATGCCTAAGCCTTTGGGGACAGCAACAACCAAAAATGTCCATATTTTATTTATGATAGAATGTTCGACTTCCTCAAAAAGAAATATCTAGTCAAATATGCACTTCATGTTTCTTGAAGCAAAATATAAACACAAAATCTCATCTATTTTGTGTGACAATCAAGTCCACTACCCATTGAGTCCATGCCTTGTGGTAAATCAAGTCCTCTTATTGTAGCAACTCAACTCCACTCATTATGGTGAATCAAGTCTACTTCATGTGGCAAATCAAGATTACTCATTATGGCAAATTAAGACCACTCATTGTGGCAAATCAAGTCCACTCCTTGTGGTAAATCAAGTCAACTTTCTTGTTTCAAATCAAGTTTACTTCTTGTGGTAACTTAAGACCACTCATTGTAGTAACTCAAGTCTATTCCATGTGGTAACTCAAACTCCACTTCAAGTGGTGAATCAAGTCCACTCATGTAGCAAGATGACTCCATCATTGTGATAAGTCAAGTCCACAAAAAAACCTATCTTTTGGGATTGAGATGCGGGGAACTCAAAATTGCAAACAAAATTTGATGCAAAGGAATTGCATAAAGAAATAATAATATTCCTAAATAGGATAGAAGAAAGCAAACAAGAGTCCTAGATAAAGAAGATAATGATAGCCCTAAGATACATAAAACCTAGTGATGCTTCTTGACAGCCATGATAATCCAATAACTACTCACTCACGCTTCTCCATCATTGCCTGAGGAAGCAAGTGTCATATTAATAGAAGAGAGAGAAAATTCTTGAGATAAGAAGGAGATGTTGGACCATTACCTGATGCTAGAGATGGTGGACAAATAACCATGAGTGCAAACATCCCTCGACTGAAGCATGATCAGGGAACCACATCCGTAGTGAAGACTTAAATCAGTATAAACAAAATGCAAAACATGGCAAAAGTTTATATATCTCTTACCATCTGAGTCTAAAATATTATTGGGAGGGCCTTCAGCTTCATCCAGTCCACCTGAAAATCAAAGCTTGAGACAGTGTATGTGGTAAAATCAACCCTAATGCACTAGGAATAAGAGGGTCACAAGTAGATCAAGGTGCCTCTCACCTCAAACTCAATTTAGGACCTATATTATTTTGAAAATGGCTATCATTAATCCTACAAGAGGGAATAGGACTCTCTTCATTTGGCCCAAGATGAGCAAACTTTTGAGCTAGGGCCTTCCATGTCTCTTGGACCCTCTGTCACTTCAACATTTTGCCATTCACCACTTGCTTTTCCCTATTGCACAAACCAAGCGCATTCCTAAATAGAAATTATGGATCAATGTGGAAAACCCTCCCATGCTATTGAACCATGCTGTGGCATATAGACGAAGAACCTTAGCCTCTTGCTTGATATCAGGAATATAATACTCTGAATCATCCTAAAGATGAATAAGATGCAACCAATAGCCCGCTAACTGGCCTAGACATGAGGGCAGTAAAGGGACAGGGACATTCTTAGGAAAGCCTTGATTGTAGCCAAATTGCTGACAAAATCGATATTGATTGTAAAACTTGGCAGCCAAATACTCTCCTGAGTGAAGTAAAAGTATTTCATGTCATGAAGAGATGATGCACTCATAGGCTTCTAAAGATAATAGAAGATGAGCTATATTAGCCAGCATGTTAGAACCTGAAAGAGTGTAAGGGAAAGCTTGCCACTCGAAGTTCTGAGGATCTCTTACATGCATCTTGGCTTCTTTAGGAGTAAAAGCAGAAGCAACCGTATTCATGATTTGAATCATCTTAGGAACAGGGACTAAGCATAAGTGGCATAGCTTCTCAATTGCATCACTAGGCTCTAACTCAGTATACATCCTCTGAAAATGAGCATGAATCCAGGCATAAAGAAAGTGGATGAGAAATCAAGTTGAGGAATCACTTGGTCCTCTGGGACTAGCCATGATTGCTCTAAAACTTGTGTATATGGATCCCAATACTGTAGGAGCTAGAGCAACCTTTTGTCTATGTGCCATCTTGCAGGCCATCACAAAAGTCTCCAAACGAATGTATTGCCCATGACATGACATGATGAAGCAGCAAAGCCACAAATAGATGAAAGCAATAAAGTATATCTCATGGCCAAACCCTAAAAGGACATCCCCCTTATCATGCATCATCCAGTCAAACTTAGTTGGCTTACTCATTTGAGATCTTTCATAGAACGAACCAACCAATGATCAAAGTATACCCACTTCTGATTATTCAGAAAATGTATCACCATCCAATCATAAATCCTAAGAAGATCATGAAGGGTGTAACTGAAATTGAGGGACACATGATAGTTAATAAGGATATACTCATCACAAAAACTCCCAAGAATAAGGATTCCAACTAGCTATCTTATGTCCCATAAAGAGTACCAACCTTGCCATACATAGTATGAAAAGTGTTTGTGGCATGGTCTGACATCTCAACCACGCTATGTAAAATCTCTGAGTCTTGCACATACTGACCTTTGGATGCCATGATCCCCTAAGATACCAAGACTAGCGAGTTGGGCTAAAATTGAGATATCACATTGTTAACCCACTCCGAGTAATTCGGTAAGACTTTTATGACTCCAACAAGTGGGAAGGATTATCTCCAAGGAGGAGAATGACCATTTAAGATTTTTGAAGATTCTCATTACCTAAAATACTCAATGGATTCCAACATAAAGGACTCACTTATCAAACTTTTGTAAAAGCAATAAAGGAAGTCAAGAACTCACTATGGTTCACATCCACTCTCCGCATCAAGGAAACTTATGAAGTGGATGAGAAGAGAGCACTTTTTTTAGGTAGTTCTTGTAACCCAACCTCAACTTCGAGTTAGAGTTGGACTTTGAGCTTAATTTAGGATGATTAAGGCCAACTGGAAATAGAAAAGATCTAGAAAATTGGATGAAGAACATGAACCGAGTCATAATCAGATATTTGATTCTCAACCAATTGTCTGGTTCTATGCAAATCAGACAATTGGACATCTGATGCTTCCAACTATGCAAATTCCTATTCATAGTTGAACATCCATTTCCCAAATGGACGTCCATTCTAGATGCCATTTGCAGAAATAGAAACAAATTCTCTTTGAAGCTCTAGAAGAATCAACCTGATCTTTCAATATTGAAAGTGTAATATCATAATATTTTAATTTGATATTCAAATATGAAGTTTATGGTAAAAATATATCCATCAAATCTTTGAATTAAATCAATTAGTCACCAAAATTAGATATTCTCTTAATCCCATGTAAGGGAGTTAGGTCTCATGAATTTGAGAGACTTTGCACTTGATTCTTGGGTAGTTTCTGCATGAATCAAAGGTGAATTCAGAGGTCAATATTTGAGAGAGTTCCAAGGGAGTTAAAGGAGGAGATTGTGCTATCAAGAAAGAGATCAAGGAGATATCATCAAGACCAAGAGATGTAAGGTTTTCTACCCCTTTCTCCATTTTCCTTTTTTACTTCACCCTCCTTTTTCTTTGCCTCCTACAAGAACTCCGCCACTATTTCTAATCCTGAGCCCTAATCCGCCACATTCGTGCTACCCTCCCAAAAGATAGCATTCTACTATCCATATTTAGAAAACTAAATCCAAGAGGATCAGACATTCAAATCCTGCTAGGTACCTCTTTTGCTCCAACAATACTGCAGCCACCCGCGGCTCCTTTCATATGACAAAGGATCATAACATCGTGGCCACCTATAGCCCCCTTCTTATGATGGAGGATCACAATAACGCAACTACCCGTAGCCCCCCTATTTGTATGACAGAGGATCACAACACTGTGGTCACCCCTGGCCCTTTGTATGACGATCAAACCCCACATGGTTCCTTCGTATGATGGAGGATCACGACACCGTAGCCACTCATGGCCCTTTTGTATGACGACAAACCTCCATCAATATTGTGACCACCCACGGTCTACAATGTTGGTGTACCTCTATCACCACCGCAGCCATCCTCGATCCCTATCAGGCATTATCTTGGGACTTTCCCATTGGAGTTTTAAAAGAAAGATCATTAACACGAAGCTCTTGGGTTGACAATAGAGCAAGAACAAGAACAAAGGCACGAACATCAAACTGAATAAAATACAATAAAATGCTCGTATAAATGATTTAGGATTAACCTATGGTCTCTCCCGATAATTAAATCAACTTAGGGTTAGCCTGTGATCTCGCCATAAAGTTAAAATAGTTTAGGGTAATCCTGTGAACTCACCCAGCAACAAAATCAGCTTAAAGCTAGCCTACAATCTCATTCAAAAGTTAAAATAATTTAGGATCAACTTACAGTCTCATCCGACAACCAAATCAACTTAGGACTAGTTTGTAATCTCACCCAAAAGTTAAAACAATTTAGTGTCAATCTAAGGTCTTATTTGACAACCAAATCAACTTAGGGCTAGTCTGCGATCTCGCCCAAAATTCAAATAGTTTAGGGCCAACTTGTGGTCTTGCTTAACAATTAAATAATTTAGGACTAGCCTGCAGTCTCACCCGATAATCAATCTGACTTAGGGGTAGCCTACGACCTCATTTGAAAGTCAAATTTTTTAGGACTAGCCTATGACCTTACCCGCGAATCAATCGACTTGGGACCAATCCATAGTCTCGTTCAAAAGTCGAATGGCTTAGGACTAGCCCACAGTCTTGCCTGACAACCAATTCGACTTAATACCAGCATGCGTTCTCACCTAAAAATCAAATGATTTAAGGTCAGCTATGATCTACCCTTGAAGCCAATTTTAATTTAAAACCAGTTCATGGGTTTGCTGTGATGTAGTTATGACAACTTGTGAACTATTGAATTGAGAGTCGACAATCATAAATTGATTAAAATGACTCAATTATGACAACATAGCTAAGACAAATGAACAAAGTCAAATTGACTCAAATGAAATATCAGACAAATCCAAATGGATGGTAAACAAATGGACTAAAACTAGTCTAGATAGACAAAAAAGCCTCAGTCGATCAATTGATACTGGATTAGTCATCTAGTCCTACTAAACCAGAAAAAGCACACATTTCCAGTAGGTCAATTAGTAGCTTAACTGATTGTCTACTTCAGACTAAAAAATAATAATGGAGTTTAGAATCGATCCAAATCCAGTCAAGCCTTGGTCAATCTAGACCTAGGTTAATTCAGGGACAACCCAAGACAATCCAAAAGCAAAACCAAGCTGGAATTAAACTCCAATCAGGTCAAACAAGTTTTGAACTAAAACAAAACAACTTCAAATTGAATCAAACCATGAAAATTCAAGGCTAAACCTTTGGGAGTGCTAATTGGGTCAAACTGAGTATCCTAAGACTTTGGCAATACTCCAAGGCAATACCCAACCCCATGAGTTATGGGTAATACTGTCATCCTCAACCAAATCAAAACTAGTTCAGATAAGACTAAGTTGGGTCAATCTGAGTCCCATTGGGTGCACTATAAAAGCCTCTAACAGTACTCCAAGGCTTTACCCAACTCTACAAGTAGTGAGTAAAACACTTCAAACTCAAAGATGTTAACACCTATTCTCCACGTGCTACGAAATATCTCAAATCACAAAGTTATCACCTACACCTCATTGTCTATGAAAATATTTCAAAGCCTATGAAGTTATTACTTACATCTCATTGTCTATGAAAATACTTCAAAACTCATAAAGTTATTACTTACACCTCATTGGTTATGGAAACTCTTCAAACTCATGAAGTTATCCCTCATGTCTCATTGGCTACAAAAATACTTCAAAATTTATGAAGTTATCACCTATGGCTCATTGGTAATCAAAATACTTCAAAACTCATGAAGTTATCACTTATGCATCATTAGCTATGGAAATATTTCAAACTCATGAAGTTATCACCTACGCCTCATTGTCTATGGGAACACTTTAAACTTATGAAATTATCACATATGCCTCATTGGCTATGCAGATATTTCAAACCCATTAAGTTAGTGCTTACGCCTCATTGTCTATAAAAACACTTCAAAACCAAATGAAGTTAGTGTCTATGCTTCACTAGCTATGAAAACACTTCAAAATCTATAAAGTTATTGCCTACACCTCATTGGCTATAGAACATCTATGCCTTGTTGGCTAACGAAAACACTTCAAACCTCAGAGTTATCACAAATGCCTTATTTGTTAATGAAAATACTTTAACCAAAAGAAGTCATCGCCAACTTTTAGGTTATTGGAAGCACTTCACCCCTCATTCCCCTATCATGCCCCACTGGATGACACCATCAAGTCAAGACCCATCTGAGTTAGACATTTCATGGTCCAATGCACAGGAGTGGGGCATCAACATACATTAGAGTTTCATTCCCATTTTTCTCTGTTTCTTTTACTTTATTTTTATGATCTTCTTATTATAAAGTGAGGATATACCCTTACTTAAGTCATATATTATTTTTTAAGATTAATCAAATATTTTCTTCTTTTCTTATTTGTATCTCTATTTTATTAACTTGGCTTTCTTGCTTTAGGAGTTTTCCAACAATCATCGGAGTAATTAATAATAGAAACTTATGCCTATCGAAAGTCAATATTTCTGTAATACCTAATAGTACACCTAATAAACACACTTTAATTTATATATTGAGATCTCTCCCTGAGGTCTCGGCCACTCCCAGGCCATCAAAATTGATGCCACAAACTCGAGAAATGTCTAAAGCACTAATTCACTCCAACCAAATGTGGTATGATACTCCCTTTTCCCAAGATTGCTTACTCTTAGGTACAACCAAAGTTTCATCATCCACAATACGAGGTATATGATGGTTCAAAGGATCTTGTTGGCCATGTGAGCTCATTCTAAAATGCCATGATTGTCTAAAGCACATGAGACTCCACCATGTGTAAGGTATTTTCAATGACACTACAAAACCTAACTCGGGCTTTGTATGTCAGGCATCTAAGGTACTCTATCACTTGCTTTGATGGCCTAGCTAATAGATTTATAGAATAATTTATTTTACTAGTACCTCAGTGTAAGGATCCTTCTATGCTTTGAATTTGAAGCAAAAAAGAAGGAGAGAGCTTAAGAGAGTACATAGCTTAGTTTAACAAGGACCAACTAGAGGTTTCAGAGCTAGACAACTCCGTTTTTCTTGCTACGGTGGTTAATGGGATTAGGCAACCTCAAATAACATATGAGATGGCTCGCAAGCCTCCAAAAATATTGGCAGAATTCACCTAGTTGGCTTGAAAACACATTGATACTGAAGAAATAATGTTGACAAAAAGGAGTCTGAGAGTAGCAGTAAGCCGAGGAAGGATATTTGGGAGACTAAGCTACCAGAGCTGAAGAAGCAAAAACTAATCAAAGAGAGCATCGAAATGAGTTCTAAGCCTACACTCCCCCTAAACAATTCAAGGTCGGAGGTGTTAGCCCAAATCAAGCATCAAGATTTCTCGAGGAAACCTCCACCCATTAGTATGAACAAGTGACATTTGGATAGGTCAAGGTATTGTTACTTTGACAAAGACTATGATCATGATATTAAAGAATGTAGGCACCTCAAGGATGAGATTGAGAGACTCATCAAGGAAGGCTATCGTAGACACTTTGTATACCGAGGTGAAAGGGCTGATGAACGCCCAGTTTGAGAAGCTCATCAATGAGGCTCTCCTCAAAGGAACTCGATGCCATAATTGCAAAAATTGCTAGTTAAAGATCACCTAAATATAATCCTAGAGAACCCATCGATTCAAAGTAAAGCTTTGGTGACAACTGATAAATACTGAGCCATCACTGGGGGGCAAAAGGAGAAAACCAAAAGACAATATTGTAAGCCAAAATACAGACATATAGTCTTCTCAATAAAAGGTTTGTAAGGAATTTTAGCACCTCACAATGATGCTTTAGTCATCTCAGCAATTCTGAATGATTATTCCATAGAGCCGCATTATCGTATGTACAGAAAATTCGGCTAACATCTTATTTATTCAGGCCTATGATCAAATAAAAACTGAGCAAAAGTTGTAACCTTATGTTAGGACTTTGACAAGTTTATAGGAGATTCGGTCATCTCGTTTGATATAATTGACCTACTTTTAATAGTAGGGGAAAACCCGAAGGGTAGCACAATCAAATCAAAGTTTATGATAGCTCAAACTCCTTCAGCCTACAATATCACACTAGGTCATCTAGCATTGAACTAACTCCAAGCAATAATCTAAAATTTTCATTTGTTTATGAGATTTCTTACTAAATATGGTACAGGTGAAGCCTGAGGAGATCAAAGCATTGCATAGAAGTAGAAGCAACCTATTGGTAGAATAACCTCAACCAGAAGGACAAGAGCTCCACAGCAGCCAAGGTCAATGAGTCTACTTCTAAATCAAAGAGGATGCACACTAAGCCCATGGAGCAGCTCATCAATCTCGTCATTGATAAAGACCAGAGGAAGACATTAAAGATCAGTGTGAACCTCATGGAGCCTCTATGCACCAAACTAGGAGAGCTTCTATGGAAGAACCAAGATGTTTTTGCATGCTCCATGGAAGATTTACTTGGTATCAATCCATCAGTCGCAAAACACAAGCTTGCAGTGGCAAAAAAATATAAGTCAATCAAGCAGAAAAAGAGGTACTTCATCCCTAAGCATCAAAAGGCTATCATTGAAGAGATAAATAACCTTCTTAATACAGGATTCATTAGAGAGATTCATTATCTAGAGCTATTAGCAAATGTAGTGATGATAAAGAAGGCCAATGGTACATAGAGAATGTGCATCGACTTTACTAACTTAAATAAAGCTTACCCAAAGGACAACTATTCTTTAGCGAAGATAGATTGCTAGTTGATTCTACTTCAAGACATCAACTTCTGAGCTTGTTGGATGCATTCTTTGGCTATCACTAAATTCGGATGCACCCCAAAGATGAAAAGAAGATGGAATTTATCACTAACCAAGGGACCTTTTGCTATATAGCAATACCTTTCAGATTGAAAAATGTCGAGGCAACATATCAGTGGATGGTAGATAAGGTCTTCAAGCATCAACTTGGCAAGAAAGTAGAGACATACATCGATGAGATGCTTTTGAAGAGCCTCCATACTAGAGAACATTTGAAATAACTTGAAGAAACCTTCGACACACTTTGGTGGTTCAACATGAGATTAAACCCAAAAGAATGTTCCTTTAGAAAAATTTCTTGGTTACCTCATTTCAGAATGAGGAATAGAAGAACAATTCTTGAGAAGATCAAAGTTTTTTTAGAGATAAAGCCACCAAGTTCCACCAAAGAGGTGCAAAGGCCCACAAGTCAGTTGGCAGCACTCAATTGCTTCTTATCTAGGTTAGGTGAGAATTGCTCACTCTTCCTCAAAGCATTGAAACAAAACTATGGATTTGAGTGGATTGAAGAGTGCAATTTAACCTTTAAAGACTTGAAGAGGTACCTTGCCGAACCTCCTTTGTTGGTAAGACCCAAACCAAATAAGTTGTTGTTCCTTTGTGGCAGCCTCAAATCAACAGTCAACTTAGTACTGATAAGTGACCGAGGTTGAAAGTAACATTCCATATATTATGTAAGCTAAATACTCACAAGAGTGGAAGTTTGATAGCCTCCACACCCCCCCATTGGAGAAGTTGGCCTATGCTATGGTACTAGCAACTTGAAAACTTCATCCATATTTTCAAACACATCTGATTATAGTACTCACTAATATCCCACTATGGCAAACTTTATAGAAGCTGAAGACTTTGGGGAGATTACTCAAATGTTCCATTGAATTGAGCTTGTTTGAAGTGTTCTTCGAACCTTGAAGAGCTATTAAAACCTAGGCCTTAGCAAATTTTTTGGTGGAAACCACTTCATATCCTACTAGACCAGAAACTGAGCCTTGTGAGGTTTGGGTGGATGGTTCTTCTTGCGAAGTAGGTTGTGGGATACTTAGATGGGAGAGTGGCTCAATACTCCGCTTGGTTGGAGCATCAAACAATGCCACAGAATATGAAGCTTTCTTGCTCGGATTGCGCATAGCAACAGTAGCTGAAACCAAAGAATTTAAGATACTCAACGACTCTGAACTTGTATACTTGCATGTTAATGGAGAATATGAAGCAAAAGATGAAATCAAGACCTGATACTTGACCGAAGTTCAGAAGCTCATCACGAGGTTTAACCAAGTAGAGGTTTGTTGAGTACCAATGAATAGAAACATAGAGGTAGATGCTCTAGCGCAGCTTGCCTCGACTTCATCAAGCATGAAATCGAGGCAAATCTTTGTAGAAAGCATACAACGTCTAAGCTATTCATAGCCAAGAAAGGTTAATGAAACCAAGGAGGAACCCTACTCGATGGATCTTATTATCTCATACCTCAAATTTGGTCAACTTCGCGATAACCTGAAAAAAGCTTGGAGGATAAGAAGGCTACCCTCAAATTTTATTTTGATAGATGAGGTGCTACACAAAAGGTCATTTTTGAGACCATTGCTCGTGTTTGAGTGAGGCAAAATATGCTCTTCGCAAGGTACACAAAGGGATATGTGGGAGCCATGGTAGGGAACAAGCTCTAGCCCACAAACTCCTCAAATAATACTACTATTGGCTTAATATGATTGCCAAGGACTTTTAATTTGTTTCCAAATGTGAGCAATGTCAAAGTCACACCTTGGTGTACCATAATCTGGTAGTTTAGCTCTAGCAAACCCAAGCCATTTGGCCTTTTGATCAAGAGGGGATGGATATATTGAGTCCATTTCTAGTAGCCTCAAGGGAAAGAAGATTTTTAATAGTTACTATTGACTATTTTACCAAATGGGTGAAAGTCAAATCACTTACCACTATCACTAAGAAGAAGGTCTATGAATTCCTCTGGCAAGACATAATTCATCAGTTCAGGCTACCTCGAGCACTGGTCATTGACAATGGTAGATAATTTGACAGCTCAAAGTTTAAGAAATACTACAATAGCCTCCATATGAAAAAAAGCTAACCTCAGTGGCACACTCACAATCCAATGGTTTAGTTAAGATAACAAACCAAACTCTCCTTGCAAAGATAAAAAAAGCACCTTGAAAGAGCCAAGGACGTTTAGGTTGAGGAACTATCACACGTCTTGTGGTCATATTGAACCACAACTTAGACAATCACTAACGAATCATTTTTTATGCTCACCAATGGCATTGAAGCAGTCATTCTTGTGGAGGTTGGCATCACCTCACAATGGCTCAAAAGCTACAATCCTGAGGAAAATGAAGCAAACATCTGAGCTAAGAAAGATCTTGCTCTAGAGGTTCGAGAAAGGGCTCACACTAGGATCGCTAAGTATCAATGAAGGGTGACTCGGTACTAGATTGTCCGTGTGCATAATAGGGAGCTACAACTAGGTGATTGAATATTGCATTGAGCTAAACTCATTGATTGAGATTTGAGAAAGCTGTCACCAAACTAGGTCATCCCTTTTAAGGTCACCCACACCATGGGACTAGGAGCCTTCAAGCTTGAGCACCCAAATGGTGAAGCATTTCCAAGGACATGGCATGTCGACAACCTCAAAATATTTTATCTCTAGAATAAAGTGTCCTATTTATCCTTTAAAGAAAATTAAATTTTATGTTGCAAGTGCTAGTTCAGGAGGTATAAAGAACTCAGTTCACCTGAGGCCCATAGACTTTGGTCTGCTTGAGGCATAAAGACTTCAATGTATCTGAGGCACAAAGACCTTGGTCTACCCAAGACATCAAGACCTTTGTTCACATAAGGCACAAAGAACTCGGTCCACTTAAGGCATAAAGACCTCAGTTTGCTTGAGGCACAAAGACTTCAGTCCACCTGAGACATAAAGATCTTGGTCCATCTGAGATGTAAAGACCTCAGTCTACCAAAGGCGTAAAAATCTCAGTTTACCCAAGGTGCAAAGACCTTGATCCACCCGAGGTGTAAAGACCTCAATTTTCTTGAGGCATAAAAACCTCAATTCACCTGAGGCATAAAGACCTCAATACACCTGAGGTGTAAAGACCTTAGTTCATTTGAGGTGCAAAGACCTTAGTCCAACCGAAGCATAAAGACGTCAGTTCACCTAAAGCACAAATACCTCAGTCCACCCGAAGCATAGACACCTCAGTTCACTTAAGGCAGAAAGATCTTAGTCCACCTGAGATATAAAGATCTCAATTCATTTGAGATGTAAAGATCTTGGTCCACTTAAGGTGTAAAGACCTCAACTCATCAGCACCTTCATGTTTGACAAAGCCAAGTCACACTCAGCAATGAGGAGGTTCTTCTCTTTCTTTGCCTTTCTCTTCAAGTCCTCCACACTACTCTGGAGGGACACAAGTTGAGAGTGAAGTAGGTCCACCTCTGAGACTATTTCCCACCAAACTTCAGAAAAGCAACGCCTGCAAAGTGGATAGAATGTAGGGCCTTATCTGAACTAAAAATTAGAATGTTGAAAGAGGGAAAGAATGGAAGAAGTCAAATTTGAATAAACTCACATTATGACATGCTTTCTCTCCCTTCAAGAAGAGATTATCAACAAGGAGCTCGGTGATGGAGGACTTTTCATTGTCCTCAAAGTCTCTAAGAAAATACTCCTCAATGTCAATATCTCCCGAGGCACATCAAGGTCAAGGAGGAGAGTGTCCTCACACCTCAAAATGAATGGAGAAGAGGTGGACATAGAGGGAGCTTCCATAAACCTTCTTTGTCAAATGAGAAGGTGATTAGATGTTGTCACCCATGGTGGTGGTTCAACAAGGAGGAGAAGATGAACGAGATGGCACTTGTCTTTTCTTTGTTTGCTCCTCATCAACTCCTCGGCTCTTCTTCTCCTCCCCTTTCTTCCTCTTCCCTTGGCTTGAGGCCGGACAGGAGGAGTATGAGTGTCTGGTGCGATGAGTTTCGTCCAAGTTGACAATACCTGAGGAGCTCCTCCTTGCTCCTTTAGGAGCTCATTCATGACGTTGAACTCAGCAATCCCTGCAAGTGCTGCATCACCTCATCAAACTAAAGCAAAAATTACTGTAAAGTAAAGGAAGCCCGAGTCTTGAGGGCTGAGTTTCATATCAGATGTCTGAGCAATAGATAGGCTATATTCTTCCAAACAAGCCTCGTTAGATCAAGTGGGAGCAGACCGAACATATTCTACCTCCTCAGTCCAAGATACTAAGAGATGGTGGGTTTTAAGAGAGATTTCAGGGTCAGTCCTATGAAAGAGAAGATTGCCCCACTCATGAACAAGGTCTAAGTCAACATTAGAGAAGACCTTCACCGGATGATCCTTCCAAGAATGGATAGAACTAGGGTTGAAGGTAAATAATTTACATCATTTTTCGAGATGAAGTACCATCTACCCTTAGTATTGGAGCCTTGGCGACCCTGAAGGCATCCCTAAATATTTCTACGATCGGTGGACAACCTTTGGAGGTGGACAGGGTTCAAAAGGTTGAAATAAATTTTATAGCATTTGGGACAATTTGATCTAAGGCTAGGTCCTAGTCTTTCAGAATATCCCTAGTGAAGGCATCTACAAGATACCTAAGTTCACTCTCAAACATCTATCAATAAGTAAAAAACTCAAAACCAAACTCCTCCCTAAGAGTTTTACTATCTTCCACTAACCCCCACAAGTCTAACTCAATTCTGTCTAGGAAGTCAAATATGTTGACCAATTGCTCGAGATTTTTCTCTCAAAGGGTAGACTCGGAAATCAAGACTCTTTAGGATTACCTAGCAAAATACTTGCGCTAGGATTATCAAGAGTAGAATGAAAAGCCATTTAAATAGGTGAACATACATGAAGGCGATGACATGATAGTTGCATTTTCTAAAAATAGCCCCCTCCAACCTCGAAGCTCCCCCCTATGGTGGATGGTATGATAGAAGGCGTGGCAGGAAATGTGGTAGTTTTCATGGCAGACAACATAACGAAGGGTGAGGCAGCCTTTGAGATGGATAGAGAGGTGGACGAATGGCCAACAGTTCCATACATCTTGGTGTGGATGAAGAGTCCTAGTCCTCAAAGGATGGACCACCTGCCTCGAAATGCTTTTCATCTTGGCAGTGGAGGATCTCTTTTCGAAGCCAGATGGAGCAGAAGAGGAGCCATGGATGAACAAGATTATCACTAAGGGAATGAAGAAATAAGAGAGGAAGACAAAGGATCGAAAATTTGCTAAAATAGAAGAAAAAAATCATACCACCCTTTATATATGCCCGCCTCACCATTTGATTGCTTCCATGTGGATTGATCAGAGCCAATAAAGTCCAAAAGGCCAAGCCTTTAAAATCCTCATTTGGATCTATCGACATGTGTCCTCTATTCTATTCAAAAAGCCTAGGGGGAGATAAATCATGAGGCACAACAAAGATCACCCCAATAAGTGACCAAGCAGCTCTAGACTAGCACCTAGAAAAGAAGTAAAGCCCTAAATGATTATGTAGGGCATCACGAGGTGGTGGCCCATTTCTCCAAGTATCATGGTGGCCAACTCCTCATATCCAAAAGGTGTCGAGTTAAACAAATACACACTCCTTGAACTTTACAGTGGTTGATACCTCACACACACGCCTTGAACTTTACAGTGGTTGATACCTCACACACACGCCCTCCCTCATCCCCGCCCCCCGCAAACCCTCCCCCCCAACCCCCCACCCCCCTCCAACTCCGAAGAAGAGGGAATTGTAGGGTCGGATTAGCCAAGCTATGATGATCATAGGCTAAGCCATCTCAACAAGCAACAAAGGAAAGCTTGAAAACTCAAGTTCCTAAACCAATAGTACGAGACCTAGAGTTAAGGACATTGATAATACATTAAGTGATGGTTCAAAAAGATCAGATAAGTGTGAACCAAAGCCAAAGTTGCCAGCTAGGTGAGCAAAACAGGTTTATTGTACCAGTTTTGCATATTTTAGAACCGAAACCGAGTTTTAGTTCTTAAAAAATTGAGAACCAGAACTATATGACACCGTTTGGTTTGGGATCAGGATCAAGATCAGGATCAAAACTAGTGAACCACTTTTGTAAACTAATATCTTTTTATCAAAATTAACGCTTGAATAATTTAAAATTCAAAAAACTATTTAATTTTTTATAATAATTTAATTTAATAACAGTGTAAAATAAGTAATATTAATCTTACAATAAAAAAAAATAATTCTGAAATGGGCTGATCCTGATTCTGATCCCAAACCAAATGGACCCTACTAGTTTGAGTTAAGAACTATTTTTTAGGGTTTGGTTTTGAATCGGTCGTAAACCGATTCTAAAATTGGTATACCGATTTTTAAATTATTTTATTTTATATTAAAATCATATAAAAATTTAATTTTAAATATACTACCACACAATTTACTCAAAATTTTTATATTATTCATTATAATTCTATAAAAATTTAATTTTAAATACATTAATATACACATAACATAAAAAAAACTATTTTTTAAAATTTTATATTATATATATATAAAATAATCGGTATGGTTCTAATATACTAATTTTTCACAAAATATATAACTAAACTAGAACTGGATTTTTAGTTCTATCAAAATTAAGAACTGAAACTATATCAGTTTGCTTGGAGAGCTAATTTTTCAATACAGTTCTCAACTGATATGGTTCGGTATATCAGTTTTTTGATTATTTTTTTTTCTCACCCCTACCACTAGCCAAGGTAATTAAAGGGAAACTTCTAAATTGAACTTCCTAAGTTAAAAAGTCAGTAAAACCAAGTTTAGAGGATAGGTTATGAATTAATATTACCGAGCTATGGATTTGCCTATATACCAAACCATTATGAGCTCATTAACTTTAGATATAGATAAGCTCGTGGAAAAAGTCAACCATACCCCAACGCTCAGTTGTAACCAAACTCACTAGACTTAGTCTATTAGCATTAGTATTCCAGCTAATCAATCCGTAGTCATCTCCAAAGTCAATCCCAAGGATCCAGGATCGATCCCTCCTTTACAGAAAATCCAGCAGAATGATTACCTGATATCACAGGTGTTGCACAGTAATCTTCTCATTGAAAGCCTCATTGACTACTCGAGCACATGTAATGAATGCACTTTTCTTGAATGATTTGTTTGCCCACATACCATTATTTGTTTGCCCACACACCATTATTTGTTTGCTTCACTAAAAAGTTAACTAAAAAATTAGAGGCTTATTAGGACCAATGGTAATTGGAGGTACCTTTCTTACCCTTACCCTTTCTTTGATCCTCTGATGTGGATCCGATGTAAATTTTGGTGGAGAATCACCTGCATTAAAAAAAACGCATCCCCTTCCATCTAATCATGCAGGTCAGCTGCCTTCAAGTAATACAATATGTTTTGTTAGTATAAATTAGGAAAAGATGACAATATTGGATACTAAAAATATAAAAATAAAAAATAACAAGTCAAAAGTCATCCATGGAACATAAAAGTGACAGCAACAAATCATTCATAATACATAAATATAGGAAGTTTATATTCGGTCTAGTGATTTTATTCAACCTACATTGCCAAACAATTGAGTCATTTAACTAACTCCACTGTTGTCATGTTTGACATTGTCCCCTTTGAGTTGTTGGCAATGACATAAGCTTAGATTTATCAAATTCTTCTTCTTCTCCATTTTCTGCTTTCTCTTCTTGTAATGGCTTATTCTTTAGATAATCAAAAGAATGCACGATCATAATATAGTTATGTAACACATAACAAACCGAAACTATATCAATCTATGTTTCCCATGGAAAGGTAGGGTTTTTTTTTAGGATCTTGAAGTGAAGCTTCAACAATCCAAATACCCACTCGTCTTTATTTTTTAATGAAGAATACCATATACCAAAGAGCTCCTTAGCATTCTGAGTTTAGCCTGTATGTTCCTTCAATTGGTATCAATCATCTCTATATGGAAAAATAAATCCTGACATTGTTGTATACCCCTCATTGATCAAGTAACATTTATCTGAATTCACAAATGAATGCCAATAATCAATCAAAAATATATGTCTACGCATTCCCAAACATGAAGGAAAATTAAAAATTTAAGAAACCAAACCTTCAATCAAATAAAAACCATCTAATGGTGGTTGAAAAATAGCATTTCTTAAGACTCTAAAATCATTAGCAGACCATTTCCAACTAGCAAGGACGTATTGAAACTTTAAACTTATATCGACGGAGCATAAGACATTATATGTAATGCCCTCCCTTCCCTGACATTGAGGTTGGTCCTCAATAGGCACAACTAGATCGATGTAAGTCCCATCAAGGAGGTAGATACAATATGAGGGAAAACACAAAATTGTAAGCCAAACCAAGCATAACAAACAAAGAACATTAATATTTTATCTTAAACATACTCATTCTTGATCGCACTAATAGTCCTGAGTACTTTATTAAAATAATAGCTCATCATCTCACCGAACCTATATAAGTGGAGCATTATAATTTAATTCTTAGTATTGTGTCCAACAGTGTACAAGAAAATGGCCAAGTGCTCCTCCATGGTTGCATATCTAATATTGCAGTAGAAGCATCTATCACATGATATTTATGAGTTGTAAAAATACAAAGGGATCTTTCCATGTGTACAATCGACAATTCTTCTTACCCCTATAAATCATATGATAAAAAAAAAACTACTCTGTAGGTGTTCCCACTCATAGGTAAGTACCCTAGCAAGCTGGGTTTCTAATTCAATAAGTACCAAAGTAATGTCCCGAGTGCAACCAGAATAGACATTCCAACAGCTTGAACTTTTTACATATGAACACTCCAATTTTCATCCATCTAATTTCACTAAATTGAAAGAAAGAGATAACATAAATAGAAAAAGTTTTTCACAATCAAATCTCAAATTTCAATAAAGATACAAAGGTACCAAACAAATGGAAGCATGAACATCGGTGTGATAGAATGGGATATAGTTGAGCCTTTAAGTCATGGGATATCAGTAACAACACAAATGTCCTCATGCAAGAAGCTCAAAAATTACTTCATTACACGGTTGCATGCAATGTGCCATCCAATGACAGTAAAAATCAGAATTAATCATCTCTTTCACTGCAAGTTCACTGGTTGTCCTATGGAATAAGAAAGTGAAGCCCTTAACCCCATGACCATCCAATTGTATGGTTGCACATTATGTGTCATCCAATAATATTCAATTGGAGTTTATTATATTCCAATCCATTTCACAAATAATACTCTTAAATCTGGCCATGTCATACAAAACAACCTTAGAAACATAGATCTTATTCAACTCATACTCCAATACTTTTTTGAGTCATCATCGATAATAATTTCTCCCAAAATTAACTAGAGGCCAAAACATATGATCGAAAGAAACAATATTGAAAATTATAATAAAACAAATCCTACGAATTGCATCAAATCGGAAATGAAAATGTTACCCTAATATGAAACTAACATTATCAAATTGAGAATGGAGATGTTAACTTTCAGATGAACTTGACAATGAGAGCAAATGATTCAAACAATGTGAGCAAGCTGACTAGGGTGAGGGAGTTGATGCGAAAGTGAGGCAACAAATCCAACCGATGAGGATCAAGGAGCCAATCCAAGGCAAGAGCAGATTCAGTGAAGGCAAGAGCAGAGCCAGCCAAGGAAGAAGCAAGAGCAGATCCAGCTAGGACGAGCAGGAGCAAAGTCAACTAGGGCAGAACACGAGTAAAGCCAACTAGGGCAGGAGCTAAAACAAATCCAATCAGCATGAGAGCAAATCTGATCAATGACAAAGCAAATATGGCCAAAGAAGCAATTTCAACTCAAGTGAGATCGAAGTCGAGAACAAGATTGACAGACCCGCTAAGGCATGATGGGTGTAAATTTGACAATAGCAACCGCCAGAAGAGAGAAAGATGCTGGTCATCCAGCCAACAGAGTGAGCACGAAAACTTCCTCAGAAGACACATCCACCACTTCCGGATATCCAGGCCATTCCAAACAGCCCCTAACTCAAAAAAATGTTTGGATGCTCTAATAACAGAAAACTCATAATATCTGACATAAAATATATGCACAATTTCCTCATCATCCTACCAACAATAAATTATCAACGAAGGATACTTTCTGCATGCATAACCCTACCAAAAGAATATGCTTGCTTATCAAATATCTGACAACCAAATGAAACCAAGCCAACACTTAACATGAAATGATTAAAATAAAACAAAAGGCAAAATTTTGCTATTCCCACTAACACATCTTCGTAATTTACAGATACAAATTGGATGAATAAACTATCAGTCAGGACAAATCTCTTATTCACTACAATACACCAATATTGTGCTTCTAATTATGTAGCATACAAAAAACAGGTAAGCCAGACAAATTGCCCGAAGCCTGCGCTTCACTCTCCAAAATAATCAACTTGTACTAGGGATGCCGCTCCAACAGGTCAGTCTCCCGGGTTGAGACATGGAACTTAGCAAGACCAGCAGTGCACTGTGGCAACAGATCTGTCCCAGAACACTACGTACACTTCCTCAATACTTGTATATTACAGGTTTCACCACAATGTTGCAAGCCCATCAGAAACTACAAATATTGTGTCTAGTGTAAAATGAAATCCTCACTGCCTGGTTGTCCATCCGTCAGAATACAAGAGGAGCTTACAGGATCATATGTATATTGGTTTTACATCATTGGGCCCAAAACTCATGTTACAGGTAGGACACTTTCGGTGCCGACTTTCAACAGTCCTCTGGACACACAGACTGCAGAATAGATGGTAGCATTTGGCAATGACAACCTGAGGGCCAAAAGAAGAGCAGCCAATATGAGAAAGACATGAAAAAGGCAAATAAAAGTGATTACAACAGCCTCTTCTTGTCATAAATAATACCCGTAAACTACAAGACTATACAGTGTAATAACATGAGATGATGAAAATATAGTGGTCTTGAGAGAAAACAAGCTTTTTTACCTCCTTTTGGCGTTCATGGCAGATATCACACTTGAGAATTCCTCTGTATTCTCTAAGTTCATGTTTTAGCTTTTCTATAACAGATGAACCCCCAGTTTTTGCCCTAAGACTCTCAGCTTTTCTAGTCAAGGCTTCCAACTCTTCCTCTAGTCTCTTTTTATTGAACCTGATTTTGTTTGAAGCGCCAACAAACTCATTGATTTGATTCAATATACTAGGAAATAAGGCAGGCAAAACACCAGGAAATTACCTCTCCTTCTCAATCTCCATTAGTAGCTCAGCAACTTCAAGTTGACTCTTCTGTGCCTTGGGCTGCATTTGATCCAATGACTGCCTCAACTGCTGAGATTCTTTTTGTACATCCAATAGCTTTTTTTGGGCACTCTCCAAGAAAATAGAATCCTGCCGACAATCCCCCATGAGTCTTCCAACCTGCTCTGCCCATATTTTCAACTGCAACCAGGGAGCAACTTTAGACTCCATGAACTATTTTATGCAATTTGCTTATCCAACTATATAAACCTATGAAAATCTATTCATTTGTCTTTTGTGGGTGAAAGACGCTCACTTGATCCTCCAAATGTGCAACTTTTGTTTTGTTCAAATCAATAAATAAATTGGCTGCTTGTATTTCCCTGCTCATGCCTTGTATCTCAGAAAGTAGAGCATCCTGTAGCTGTCTTGCCCTTACTCCCTCAAGAACAAGCTGGAAAATTAAGAAATATTGTCAGACAGGATCGTATAGAAGAAATGGCTCCTTAAGACAAGATTAGCCCAGCAGATTTAGGAATGAGAAGCAAACAACAGAAGAGCCGTCACCCTCCACTTGGCATGGGTCACATTGACTTGATATCTCCACTACACACACCAAAAGGTTCTACATACTTAGGGAAAAATAACACTTGCTCCGTTTCCATCATCCCTTCCAATGATTCAGTACTAAAGCAGTCATGAATAGCACCAAACAATGCATGATATATGACATACTCGTGTGATCTTGATCAGCTTCATTTATGGTTTATAGAGATGAAAACAATTTTATCCATAGAGAACATGCACTAAAATTTATTTCCACCCTTTGCACTAGAATATGTATAATGCTGCCATGTTAAATACAAATCATAGATTTGCTGATTATTTAGTAGCTCGTACAAATTTACTACCCAATCTTATTTTCCATTTCTTTGTTTCTAAGTAACACATTTAGGAAAACCATAGTACAGTACAGGATATTGCCAAGTATAAAATTACTAGTTATTATCGAGTATGAAATTCTTGAGCAAGCCCTCTCTTTTTTATTTTGCTGAAACTAATAGAAAATACAAATTGAACAACTAGAGTTAATATTATCCAAGCCTTCTACAAGCCATCAAGCCTTTAAAAACAATATATCAATCAGCTAAATCCATGAAATGCATTCCAAGGAGACTGTCTAATGCATATGATTTTGCTTCTGAAGGCATTAAATATGAATAGTTGACGAGGGTAACCTTGATGTTGTAGTCATCTCTTTCTGTGATTTGCTGGAGTAGGTGTTGGTTTTGAGTTTGCATATCTTCATAAGCTTGCCCAATACTCTGCAGCAATAAGATGAAAAGTTATACCTGGCATTTTATACAATGGTTGCCATATAACACTTCAATACAACTGAAAAGAAGACAAAACCTCAATTTCAGATAAATAGGCTTCAGCTTCTTCATGTTTCAACTTTAGTATATCAGATAATTTACGCATATCCCTGAAAGAACAATGCATATACTGCTCAACACAAATATTATCAGATATAGGAGGAAGTCCTCACATAGTGATGTCTGAAAAATATCCAGGGTGCAGGACATTTAACTGAAAAGAAACAATAGAGATGTTAATTGCACCTTTCAGACAACTCCAGCTTTTGTCTCAATTCAGCAATCTCAGCTTCGGCTGTGGCCAGCTTCTGCTGGGATATCGCCTCAGCTTCATTTGCTGCTTTGACACGCAGTTCTAACTTATGTTCATCAAGAGATGATTTCAAACTTTGGACATGGGCCCAGGCCTTGAATTCCATGTCTCTTGAGTCAATAACATCACTGATGTAGGATGAGAAAAAAAGACATTAATAAAGCAGTCAGTCAGGTGGATTAAGTATGGTAGTATATCTTGGATCAAATTTAACAGTATAGAGAAGTGATACCTGTTCAAAGAAACTTCCATTGTTACTATCTATACCATTAACAAGATATACAGCCAAATTTCATTTCAGCACTATGCAAATAATTTAAAATCATACGAATCCAAGGGAGTGATTAGGGCTTGAAACCAACTTGAGAAATAGGTGGCAATTTTGCAAGGTAGAGATGGTAGAACAGCATATCAGAAACAAAACATAACATCTGTAAGACCTTGCTAGAGATGGTCATTCAGTAATTATCCAGCAATGCATGATGGACCTTAAAAATAAAAAACCCCAGAAATATTAATGTACAGGAAATCCACGACATGATTTTTTCATTGCAAATAAACAGACAATCATCATGTCCTGGAAGGTTCAGACATTGCATATTTGAAAATGTAACCTTCATCATGATTGTGCTTACTCTATAGTATGTAAAAACAAAATGCCATTTCTCTATAAGGTCCTCTATGGATACCCCACAAATTTCATAGGAATTGGAGATTTCATAGTATTTTTTTCTCTTCATAAGATTTTTTTTTCCTATATATGCATTTGGCACCACTTTTTGACAAACCCAAATTCGTTTGGAATGATGAACCTCTTTTTATTTTTCCATTGGAATGGAGCTTGCATGCAAACTCTTCTTTGTCATTGATGACCTCACCAACCATAAGATTTTTTGTACAAAGTGGGATTGCATGCAACCCAAATCCCATGGAAAATAATTCCAGTGGATTTTTTTCCTCAGGATTCAAACAGGGCCTAACTAAAAACAGCCATAGCATGAAAAACGAAATACAGAACCCATGTAAATTTTTCTCCTACACTTACTCATCATAACTGCGAAAATATAAATACAAATGATAGTCCTGTAGTCCAGTTGTCTTTTCACAAAGGATAATTCGCAAAGAACTACTCATATGATGGCAGCAACAATATATCCTCAGTCCTCATTAGGAGGGAACTAGAGATCAAAAACAAGAAAATAAGTACTTAACGGTTTATCATGCTCCTTTTCTAAAGTAGCATGTAGAAGTGGTCATCGGAATTGGGCTAGAGTTGGTTTAGTATTTCAATATACAAAATTATGTTGATCCAGACCAATACCAGCACTTAAACCTAAAGGTTTTTTAAAGAAAATCACATTTGATTCACAGCTTCAAGATTATTAGGTCTCATTTTGCTCTTACACTTGCTCATCATAATTACGAAGATATAAATAAAGATCATAGTCCTGTCATCCAGTTGTCCTTTAACAAAGGTTAATTCACAAAAAAGCGCTCATATGGTGGCAGCTACAATATATCTTCAGTCTGCATTTGGAGAGAACTAGAGATCAAAAAGCAAGACAACAAGTACTTAACCCATGGTTTATCGTGCTATTTTTCCTGATATATATAGCAGGTAGAAGTAGTCATCAGCATTGCACCAGAGTTAGCTCAAACGCTCAATTTACAAAATTATGATGATCCAAAGCAGTGCCAGCACTTAGATTGTCAGTGGAAACCAATGGCTTTTTAAAAGAAAATTGCATTCAATCCACAGCTTCAAAATTGTTATGTCTCAAGAATCACTCAAGAAAACAAAGACAGTTGCATTTCGACCTCATGTGTAGCTCCAAAGTTAAGGCTCTTCATCAATAGGCCAAGGATCAACGTAGGACACAAGTTAATATCATAAAATAATCACAAGCCAGAGCCATTATGAAAAGCACAATATAATTGCAAGGATTGAAGTGATATTCTAAGTTAATAAATCTCATATTAAAAAGCCAACAACCATTTGATGATCTCGTCACACTGGGTTAGAGCGTCACATACCAAAACATGAGAAAAAAATGAAGATGCATCAAGATAAGAGTTGAGATATTTTCTTTGAACAAAATTTTACTTTCACTATACATCCCACAAGTACAAAAACAGGAATGAATAGATATTCATGTAAAAAATAAGTGATGCATATTGGACAACTTCCAAAATGATTACATAGTAGTGACAGAAAAAATATAAAAACACAAACTTTTAAAATATATCAACCCAGAGGAAAAACATCCATACCTGGTATCAGGAGATTCACGCCTATACATGTCTAGGATCAGCTTCAATCCTAGGTCACTCTCTTTCAGATCTTGCACCTGTATGACAATAACAGATATTGAACATATATGTACTGCTAAAAATAAATTAGAATAACATCAAGGCAGCAAGTTAGGCCATAAGGCAAAGAAGAGGGAAAAACTTGCATTCATGTATTATAATTTTTATCTAAAAACATACTAATATTGAATAAGGAGGGAATTATAAGAAAAACAAAAGAAGCAAAAATCAACAATCTAATTCTCAACAAATAAAAGGACTTTAAAAAAAATCACAAACATAAATGATAGATGAATGTTGCACATGTAGGCAAAATAATGTCAATAGGCCAAGTTGCTAATAACTTAAAATATCTTTACCAAATAAACTAATAATTTAAACTATCTTCTCCTTTTTTCTGTTTGTGTGTGTGCACTGGCATGCACACACATGGAGGAAACTACCCAATAGCCAATAAGCAGTAACATCAATAGACAAGTTAAATTACATACCATTTCCTGTAATTTTTTTATTTCCGAAAGTTGCTGAATAGATCTACCAGACAAAGATTCCAGCTCCTTTTCCTGTAGTAAAAGAACAGACTCAGCACATCCACCTAGTCTAGTGCTTTCACACAAGTGAATATTCTGACTATTTCATACACCACATATCCCTACGGCATGTTAATGGTAAACTATTCACCTTCCTCTGCAGGATATCAGACAGGGATTGAACTTCAGCTCGCAAAAAATGAAGATCTGTTGCAGCCTCCTTATGCTGGCTAAGTTGACTTTGCATGATCCCTGTGTCTTTGGGAAGTGTTGTGATGAGTGCCTTAAATTCTGAAATTATTTCTTTCCTGCCTGAAATTGAGAAAACAAAGCTTTTCAAGGATAAAAGACAAAAGCAAAATGGACATGTACTGGTAATTTAGGACAAAATACTCAAGTAAGCTCTATACCTGGTTCTTTTGATGCTTCTTCAATCTTGGCCTCCAAATCAATCCTCTTGGCGGTGAGATCTTTTAGCTTTTGTTCTAGTTCAGCTATCCGAGAATCAGAAAAGGCCAATATTCTTTGAGAAACATCAACAAAATCAACTTTCATGCTCATTTCCCTTTCCCTCCATAAAAAATTATCTCTTTCTACCTATAATAATGAACATTGAGACAAGCTCAAAACGAAATAACTGAATGATTTCCACAAACCCATTACATAAGCTACATGCATCTACCGACCAGTTACCACCTGTAGTTTTTCCAATGATGCCTGGCATTGATCCACCTCTGATTTTGATTTTTCCAGCTGACTGAGCAGCAATAAATAGGTATTGGAGGAGGTTATTCTATTGGTATCCATTAGCATGTTCTGGGAAAAATGTAATCAATTATCAGGTGACCAAAAATGTTTTCATGGTATTGCATTTGGGCAAAATATTGGATGTTCAGCAGGTAAAAGTCAGAATGAAGAGCAAGAAAAGTAAAATATACCTGCAAATTGGCCAGCATGTTCAGAACTTCTATTCTTCTTTCATGTAGAATTTGGATTTCTACCAACCGGCTGGAGAGTACATCCTGTGCAAAATCTTCAATTAAGAGCAAAAGCAAATTCCTAATACATAAAGAAAATAGATTTTTACCTCCATTTCTTTGAGTGCAGACTCCATATCCTGCAATTCTTTTTGCTTATCACTGGCCTTGTCTCCACCAACATGTTTATTTCCTAAATTTGGAAAAAGCAAGGGTGCACCTTGAGCCCTGCTTCCTTGTGCTTTCAGAATTGCCAGTTTGCCATTGCTTTCTTCCATCTCCTTAACAGTGCTCAAAAGCTCCTCTACACAAAGTCACCAGAAGAGTGGTCCATCAAAATTTTACAATGACTGGGATCGACCCTGATTATTGAATTCCTATGATTTAAGTGAATACATCCATTAAAAACTCAAACAAATCCTAAGGTGCACAGCAATTCCCGCAGTTTCCTCTCATAGATTGTTGCATGCTCACCTGCCAACCTTTTATGCTCTGCTTTATTTCTGGCATAGGTATCTCTGTGATTTCGCACTTTACGAACTACCAGTCTATGATTCAAATGGAGATCACTCATTGCCACTCGAAAATTCCTAACTTCTACCTGCAAGTCCTTAGTCATCTTCCACAATTGTTTGCTGAGCTCTACCAAGAATCAAACAGGACAATCAATAGTTAGATAACACTTTCTAAATAAATAACAGGTCCATCCTGAATGAACTGAAACCAAAATGAAACTATACTATGAGGTTCTTACCATCTTTTGACAAAGCCAGAAGGAGATTATCAGCAATTTCATTGTTTCTTTGCCAAATGCCATTAATCAAGGATAAGATATTTTGTAACACACTTCTTGTTGTTTCTTGTCTGGCTCGAATATCATTTCCAATAACAGAATCCATGCAACTATCAGTAGCACCAGTTTCCATAAGTCTGCCCAAAAACTCATCCTCCAGAGGGCAAGATGCACCATCTTAAATGGGAATTGGGAATCAAGTCAGAGTTTTCCATTCGGGTATAGCATCCAAAAAAATAAGACAGATACCATAAAATACAATAATGCAAGACAAATAACTTTCACAAGAAGATGGTTTAATCCTAGTCAAAATACGTAAGAGTTTGATCAGTCTAAAAGACAAAGATGGCAGTCTCATTTGAATACAGTTTCCCCTAACTGTACAGCTGTTTTGATTTTGACAAAAGAAAGATCAAACTTCGCCAAATATTTCAATTACAAAAGACAATTTTAAACATGGCAAATAAAGCACTATCTTTGTATAGAATGAATAAAGATTCTCACCATCTGCGACATCAGAACCTCGCAAATCACTGTCCCCATCATGTTTAGCACCGCTTGTGCAAACAGACAATGTTTCCAAATCATCAACAAGCTAAGCAAGGAAAGCATATTTCAGTAAATAGGTTATTCATTTATATAGTCAGTCAATAACAACGTGGACACTTACCCGATCCCATGACTTATTAACTACTTCCAAGGTATCATCATAGGCCTTATGCTTCTCTTTCAGCTGGTGGAATCTATTTTCAAGGGAAGAATACTCTACTTTTTGTACTTCCAGTTGCTGAGTAAGCTTTTGATTCTGATATTGAAGGACAGCAAAGTCGAGCTACACCAACAAAAGAATATCAGAAAAACCTATGTCAGGTTTGATGTAGTAAAAAAACATAGCATTCTGTTTCTCTGCATTTATTGAGAGCACAGGCTACCTATTTTCAACTAAAGCCTTATGTAGAAGGCCACATGGATAATGAGATGCATTACTACTTCAGCCACAAATGGGGTAACACAACCATGAGACAGAATGTTCATAACAAAAGTCGAACACGGATGGAACAACTCAACCGATACAACATAGGCCTTTGCAAATAAAAGATCAGAGCATAGTCTCTATTTACTTATTATTTGCATAAGTCATTCATTCCAGTTGTTTAAGGACTACCATCTAACAATTAACAAAGAAACATAGCTGAAAAAGAAAATAATGACATATACAGGGAAATTATACAAGACGTGTGTAAATCAGCATATGAAATTTTTAGTTGGTGCCTAGTTTAGCATCTAACATTTTTAGCTGGATCAGTAATTGTATCTTGTGGTCATGAACTACTTGTTCAATTTTATGAAACAATTCATGTCTCCAATGTTCACACTTAAAATTCATCTCACACAATGGTTCGTCATTTGGAGATGGTCCTCTTTTTGCTCAACATATCATTCAAACAGCATCTTTTTGCTCAACACTATTTTGAACAATAACAAGCTATTTCATCTCAGAAAAAAAAAAGCTAGGATCATCCCCTTGATCAGTTGGACAAATTCTTCTCCTGATGTGAATTATCAAGAGGTGTGAATTAAATTTTTTGAAATGATTTTCTGTTCAGTAACCATCACTTATAGTAGTTTGCTAGATGAGAATTCATCCTTAAATTTCAACATCAACAATATGCTATTCTCAAATGATCCTTTTCTTCCTTTATGTAGAATTCAAACAACATTTATGCCAATTAAATGAGGTTATGTGCCTGCAAAATTCTCGAGAACTATTGGTCAATGAGCAAGATCCCAAATTATCCTGTTGAGCAACTGCATAAATTTCGCTCCTAATGGGAACAGCAAAAGAAAGAACCTGTAATTAATTTCATGAAGCAGAACAATGATTGCCCATGTTGCTGTAAGCTGAAAACATCAATTACTTCCAAAAATAGCTAGAAGTGTTAGTCTGTTGGCAACAGGAGCAGCCACCAAGAAACAACTAACCAGAGTTCAGAATATGACAAAGCACACAGGAAATCACCATTTGGCTCAGGCATATCAATCAAAGTAAATCTTCCAGAATATCCTGAGCAAGAAGCCTACTTAGGACACCAGATTAAGCCGTTTGGATTGTGCCTAACTTTTCCTTAGGCAGCTTAACTCACTGTTCTCACAATCCAAATGGAGCTAAGCGCTTTAGACCAACCATAATGCAAGAACCAGAGATAACCAACATCACAATTCACCAATTAATCATCACCATTTGTGCACTAGTCTCACAACGCAACAACTCTTCCCAACCCTAAAGCCGGAGCAAATATTATAATAAAAACCAATAATTCCAAACCCTAATTCAATCAAATCAAGAAATAATCGTAAAATTTCAAGAAATTGATGAAAAAAGGAAAATTTATACCTTCTTGTCCTCCGAGGAGGAGGCACAAGGGAAAAGCGGCTGCTTCTTGGTGGCCGTGGCTCCCGTGGGCGATAACGAGCTGACCTGCCGCCGCTTCTGGTCCGGTTCGCCGGTGCTTCCCATAATTACAACTCCCAAGTGAAGAAACCCTAGGCACCACTAACCATCCCCTCCAATCTCACATCACGGATCAAAACGACACCACTTACAACTATATTACAAAACAACAGCCTCGAAACAGGGTTTCTCCAAACCCTAATCGATAAAATAAGTCTAAAAAACCAAAAAAAAAAAAAACGAACAAGAAAACGAAGGCAAGAAAGAAGGTGGAGATCTCGGACAAGGGTTCGATTTCCCTTTCAGTATTTGTTCCTCCGATCGCCCAACGGATCCAGCTCCGAAAAATCGGCGAGTGAGGGCTGGGGTTTTTGATAGGAGGCACGAGCTCTAATGAAATAAGAGAGACGAAAAGGATGGAGAATGACAAAAAGAGAAAATATATGGGATTGTGTGCTGCACGGGAAGAAGAGGATCACATTCAGGAAAATACCGAGGGTATTTTTGTCATTTCGATGCCGATCCCAGGGCCCAGGGTACTGTGTGCTACCTCAATCTTTGGCGTCCGGTTTTGTCACTGGACGGTGATCGTAACGCGAAATATTCGCGGGCTGGAAACGAGATTCTGAAGTCGGAGATCCGAAACAAAATTGGCTGGATCCGATATGGCTGGTTTCTTTCCACGTATATGAGGATTCTACGCACCTTAAAATTCTCGGGATTTTCAGATCAGATCAGGTGATCGTTCCGTTGATATTTGGAATTTAAGTAAAGTCTGAACTTTTCTAAATCAAGATTTTGACACAAGCCCGCGGTGCACTTTGTTGAGGCTCAACTTGGTAAATCCCGACGGACAGTTTGGTTGAGAGTCAAATTTAAGGTTAAAGTCAAAAAAAGAGATAAAGTATTAAAAGATAATGCGATTAAGTAAATTTTATTTAATTGCTAATTTGATTAGTGGGTGGTTCAAATTTTTTCTGTACCAATTTGTCCTCAATTTTCCCTTTAAATAGGTAACCGTCCTCGCCATCGACTTCGTATTCTCCAACGAGATTCGACATGCCAACAAGCTCACTGGGCAGCTCGGGTGGCAAGCTCGCGCGAGCAGTTCGGGTGACGATCTCGCGCGGGGAGCTCACGAGGGCAGATTCACTAAGGGCATTTTAGTCATTTCCTATTTATAATTTAATTAAATTAATAATATTAGTCTGATCAAATTTTTAGTATTTGAATGATACAACGGTCAGTTGAAAATGATCTTGGACTTGACCTCCAACCAAACAAGGCCCAAGTGCCTTTAGGATGAGATCATCGCCAAATTGTGATTAACTAATAAGTTGAACCTTTATAGTTATGACGAAACTAGTGCAAAAATAAAATTTTTGATAAATGTATTTGAATTATTATGAAGGGATTTTTTCAGCCCAATATTTTTTTTTTTATCGACCCCTGGTGTGGGGCCATGTGGATGGACGCGGACCACACAGAATGAGGAAGGCGTTCGTTGACCGAAAGGAAGCGATAAAAAGAGATGACGCGGGTGGAGCAGCCCGGTGATGAAATTTTGTTAGGTTAATACAAAATTACAAATTTTGTAATTAATTAGGAGAACCGAAAGTTATGGTAAAACTAGTGCAAAGATAAAATTTTGGGATATTTATCAACAATTCTTCAAGATTTATTTTATTTATCAAAAATCTCCTATAATTTTAGTATTTATTTACCCCTCCTTTTTTCAAATTTATAATTCATGATTGTTATTTTATTAAAAAAATTTTCAAAAATTTCACTTTTATCCTGTATAATTTTACAATTAAATTTTTTAAAATTCTTAATTTCACATTCTCTACTCTTTCTTTCAAATATTTACTAATAAACTCTCAATTAAATTTTAAATTATAATTTATATATTTGTATATTTATAAATAAACCCCTTAAATATTTTTATTTATAGATAAGTTTAATTTTTAATATTTGTTAAATAAAAATTTACAAACAGGACCTTAAATGTTTAAAATTATTTACAAATAAACCCTCCATAAAATTTTAAATTATAAGTTTAATATTTGTATATTTACACATGAGCCTCTCGAATATTTTTATTTATAAATAGGTCCAAATTTTATTTTTTAATAAAAATTTTACAATATTGAAGTTTTTAAAACTTAAAATTCTAAATTATAAGTTTAATATTTATACATTTATAAATTGACCCCTTAAATATTTTTCTTTATAAATAAGTCCAAATTTTATCAATTTTTTAATAAAATTTTACAATATTGAATATTTTAAAAATTAGAATTTTAAATACAAGTTTCATATTTGTACATTTATTAATAGACCCCTTGAATATTTTTATTTATAAATAAGTCTAAATTATATTATTTTTAAAATGAAATTTACAAAAAATACATTGAAGGTTTTAAAACTTAAAATTTTAAATTATAAGTTTAATATTTATATATTTACAAATACACTCTTTGAATATTTTTATTTATAAATAAGTCTAAATTTTATTATTCTATAAATAAAATTTTACAAAAGAGATATTGAAGGTTTTAAAACATAAAGTTTCAAATTACAAGTTTAATATTTTTTATCCATAAATATGTCCAAACTTTATTATTTTAAAAATAAAATTTAAAAAAAAAGATATTTGAGGTTTTAAAACTTAGAATTTCAAATTACAAATTTAATATTTATACAGTTACACATAGATTTCTTGAATATTTTTATTCATAAATAAGTCCAAACTTTATCATTTTAAGATAAAATTTTAGAAAAAAGATACTAAAAGTTTTAAAACTTAAAATTTTAAATTATAAATTTAGTATTTGTACATTTATAAACAGACCCCTTGAATATTTTTATTTATAAATGAGACCAAATTTTGTCATTTTTTAAATAAAATTTTACAAAAAAGACACTAAAGTTTTTAAAACTCAAAATTTTAAATTACAAATTTAATATTTGTACATCTTCAAATAGACTCTTTTAATATTTTCATCTATAAATAAGTCTAAATTTTGTCATTTTTTTAAATAAATTTTTACAAAAAAGAAGTTGAAGGTCTTAAAATTTAAAATTTTAGATTACAAGTTTAATATTTGTAGATTTACAAATAGACCCCTTGAATATTTTTATTTATAATTTAAAATTATTTGAGAGGTCTATTTATAAATATACAAATATTAAACTTGTAATTTAAAATTTTAAGTTTTAAAACATTCAATATTGTAAAATTTATATTAAAAAAAGATAAAAATTTAAACTTATTTATAAATAAAAAATATTTGAGGATTTATTTATAAATGTATGAATATTAAACTTATAATTTAAATTTTTATGGAGGATTTATTTGTAAAAAATTTTAAACATTGAAGATCCTCTTTGTAAATTTTTATTTAAAAAATAGTTAACTTTGGACTTATATATAAATAAAAATATTTAAGGGGTCTATTTATAAATATATAAATATGTAAATTATAATTTAAAATTTAATTGAGGGTTTGTTTACAAATATTTGAGGAAAAGAGTAGAGGGCCAGAGATTAAGAATTTTAAACGATTTAATTATAAAATTATAGAGGGTAAAAGTAAAATTTTTGAGAAAAAATTTAATTAAATAATAATCAGGGGCTGTAGGTAATAAATTTGAAAAAAAAGGTTATAGATAAATACTGAAATCGCAAGGGATTTTTGATAAATAAAATAAATCTTGGGACTTTATAGGTAAATATCCCTAAAATTTTTGATAGATTCATTTGAATTATTATAAATCGCATGCATGGAAAACATGAGATAGTAGTATTTTAGTATCTTAGAAAAATCAGTAGATTTAATTGTGTAAAGCGGAAAGTTTTGAGTAACTGGCAAATAACAACTAATCATAGACTTTCATTAGTAATCTGTCTCTAGTTAACCTACAAATTTATCAATATTTTGACATACTAGTTAAATTAGCTTTGCTTTTCTACTATAGCATTCATGCTAGTTAAATTAAGGGATAATTACGGGTGACCCCCCTAATTAGCCTTAATTACGGTTAACCCCCGTAATTTCCGTAATTACCCCCACCCCCCTCAAATTCGCCCATATTTACCTACAGCCTCTGATTGTTATTTAATCAAAATTTTACCAAAAAATTTCGATTTTACCCCCGTTATTTTTACACATACACCTCTAAAAACTTATTTTTTTTATACTTAACCCCTCGGATTTCGGAATTTTACAAATAACACCTCGAAAGAACTCAGATTTACAAAAACTAACTCCAAATTCGAATTTTTACAAATAAACCCCCGGAAATTATTCCGATATACAGAAAAGTCCCTGAAATTCGGATTTTTGCAAATAACACCCCGTCGCGCGGGCGGGAGCGGAGGAGGAGGCCGGGCGGGCGGGAGCGGAGACGGAGGCTGGGGCGCCGGCGCGTCGAAACGCGGGCGCGGACGGCCAAGGCCGAGGCCGTTCCGCCCCCGCGTGCCGAGGACGGAGGCCGAAGCCTTCGCGCCCGCACACGGAGACCGAGGCCGAGGCCGTTCTGCCCCCGCGTGCCGGGGACGGAGGCAGAGGCCGGCGCACCCGCGTGCCGGGGACGGACGGCCTTGGCCTTGGCCTTGGCCGTCCGCGCCCGCGTGCCGGCGCACCGGCCTCGGCCTCCGTCCCCGGCATGCGGGGGCGGAACGGCCTCAGCGTCCGCCTCCGCTCCCGCCGCCGGCTAGCCGGCGCCCCGGCCTCCGCCTGCTTCCCCGGGCGCGGGTGCGGATTTTTGCAAACAACACCCCGAAATTATTCAAATTTACAGAAAAATTCCCAAAATTTTGATTTTTGCAAATAACTCTCCGAAATTATTCCGAATTACTAAAAAGTCCAGAACTTTCTTATATAACTCTCTTCTTCCTGTAACCCTAAACGCATCTGCGTCGCCGCCGCCGCTGTGCTCTGCCGCTGCTGCCGTCGGTCCCTGCGCAGCTGCTGCCGTCGCTGCCCTGCCGGCTTGCCGTCACTGTCCGCTCGTTGCCTTGCGAAATACAGTGAAAGTTTAAAAATTTCAAATTTCAAATTACAAGTTTATTATTTTGTACATTTAAAAATAGACTACCTTCAATATTTTTCTTTATAAATACGTCCAAATTTTATTTATTCTATAAATAAATTTTACAAATAAGTCATCGAAGGTTTCAAAGCTTAAAATTTAAACTTACAAATTTCATATTGTACATTTATAAATAGACCCCTTCAATATTTTTTTTATAAATAAGTCTATATTTTTAATCATATTTTAAATAAAATTATACAAAAAAGACATTAGTGTTTTTTATATTTATAATTACAAATTTAATATTTATAAATTAAAGAATAGACCCTCAAATTTTTGTAAAAAAAATAACTGTAAAATTTTTTTTAAACTAATTTTTACTATTTTTTACATTTAAGAATAGACCACCTTTAATATATTTTTTTTATAAATACGTCCAAAATTTATTTATTTTATAAATAAATTTTACAAATAAGTCATCAAAAGGTTTCAAATCTTAAAATTTAAAAATACAAGTTTCATGTTGTACATTTACAAATAGACCCCTTCAATATTTTTTTTATAAATAAGTCTATATTTTTAATCATATTTTAAATAAAATTTTACAAAAAAGACATTAGTGTTTTTATATTTATAATTACCAATTTAATATTTATAAATTAAAAAATAGACCCTCAAATTTTTTTTTAAAATAACTGTAAAATTTTTTTTAAACTAATTTTTACATTTTTACATTTAAAAATAGACCACCTTTAATATTTTTCTTTATAAATACGTTCAAATTTTATTTATTTTATAAATAAATTTTATAAATAAGTCATCGAAGGTTTCAAAGTTTAAAATTTAAAATTACAAGTTTCATGTTGTACATTTACAAATAGACCCCTTCAATATTTTTTTTTTTATAAATAAGTCTATATTTTTAATCATATTTTAAATAAAATTTTACAAAAAAGACATTAGTGTTTTTTATATTTATAATTATAAATTTAATATTTATAAATTAAAAAATAGACCATCCTCCAGCCGTGGCCGTCCCCGGCACGCGGGGGCGGAACGGCCTCGGTCGTGGCCGTCCGCTCCCGCGTTTCGGCGCGCCGGCGCCCCGGCCTCCGCCTCCGCTCCCGCCATCCCGGCCTCCGGCTCCGCTCTCGCCGCTGGCCGCGGATTTTTGCAAATAACACCCCGAATTATTCAAATTTACAGAAAAGTCCCCAAAATTTTGATTTTTGTAAATAACTCTTTGTAATTATTCCGAATTATAAAAAAGTCCAGAACTTTCTTATATAACCCTCTTCTTCCTGTAACCCTAAACGCATCTGCGTCGCCGCCGCCGCTGTGCTCTGCCGCTGCCGCCGTCGGTCCCTGCGCAGCTGCTGCCGTCGCTGCCCTGCCGGCTTGCCGTCGCTGTCCGCTCGTTGCCTTGCGAAATACAGTGAAAGTTTAAAAATTTCAAATTTCAAACTACAAGTTTATTATTTTGTACATTTAAAAATAAACTACCTTCAATATTTTTCTTTATAAATACGTCCAAATTTTATTTATTTTATAAATAAATTTTACAAATAAGTCATCGAAGGTTTCAAAGCTTAAAATTTAAAATTACAAGTTTCATATTGTACATTTACAAATAGACCCCTTCAATATTTTTTTTATAAATAAGTCTATATTTTTAATCATATTTTAAATAAAATTTTACAAAAAAGATATTAGTGTTTTTTATATTTATAATTACAAATTTAATATTTATAAATTAAAGAATAGACCCTCAAATTTTTTTTAAAAAAATAACTGTAAAATTTTTTTTAAACTAATTTTTACTTTTTTTACATTTAAGAATAAACCACCTTTAATATTTTTTTTTATAAATACGTCCAAATTTTATTTATTTTATAAATAAATTTTACAAATAAGTCATCAAAAGGTTTCAAAGCTTAAAATTTAAAAATACAAGTTTCATGTTATACATTTACAAATAGACCCCTTCAATATTTTTTTTATAAATAAGTCTGTATTTTTAATCATATTTTAAATAAAATTTTACAAAAAAGACATTAGTGTTTTTATATTTATAATTACCAATTTAATATTTATAAATTAAAAATAGACCCTCAAATTTTTTTTAAATTACTGTAAAAATTTTTTCAAACTAATTTTTACTAATTTTTACATTTAAAAATAGATCACCTTTAATATTTTTCTTTATAAATTCCGTTCAATTTTATTATTTTATAAATAAATTTTACAAATAAAGTCATCGAAGGTTTCAAAGTTTAAAATTTAAAATTACAAGTTTCATGTTGTACATTTACAAATAGACCCCTTCAATATTTTATTTTATAAATAAGTCTATATTTTTAATCATATTTGAAATAAAATTTTACAAAAAAGACATTAGTGTTTTTTATATTTATAATTATAAATTTAATATTTATAAATTAAAAAATAGACCATCCTCCAGCCGTGGCCGTCCCCGGCACGCGGGGGCGGAACGGCCTCGGTCGTGGCCGTCCGCTCCCGCGTTTCGGCGCGCCGGCGCCCCGGCCTCCGCCTCCGCTCCCGCCATCCCGGCCTCCGGCTCCGCTCTCGCCGCTGGCCGCGGATTTTTGCAAATAACACCCCGAATTATTCAAATTTACAGAAAAGTCCCCAAAATTTTGATTTTTGTAAATAACTCTTTGTAATTATTCCGAATTATAAAAAAGTCCAGAACTTTCTTATATAACCCTCTTCTTCCTGTAACCCTAAACGCATCTGCGTCGCCGCCGCCGCTGTGCTCTGCCGCTGCTGCCGTCGGTCCCTGCGCAGCTGCTGCCGTCGCTGCCCTGCCGGCTTGCCGTCACTGTCCGCTCGTTGCATTGCGAAATACGGTGAAAGTTTAAATATTTCAAATTTCAAATTACAAGTTTATTATTTTGCACATTTAAAAATAAACTACCTTCAATATTTTTCTTTATAAATACGTCCAAATTTTATTTATTCTATAAATAAATTTTACAAATAAGTCATCGAAGGTTTCAAAGGTTAAAATTTAAAATTACAAGTTTCATATTGTACATTTACAAATAGACCCCTTCAATAATTTTTTTATAAATAAGTCTATATTTTTAATCATATTTTAAATAAAATTTTACAAAAAAGACATTAGTGTTTTTTTATTTATAATTACAAATTTAATATTTATAAATTAAAGAATAGACCCTCAAATGTTTTTTTAAAAAATAACTGTAAAATTTTTTTTAAACTAATTTTTACTATTTTTTACATTTAAGAATAGACCACTTTTAATATTTTTTTTTATAAATACGTCCAAATTTTATTTATTTTATAAATAAATTTTACAAATAAGTCATCAAAAGGTTTCAAAACTTAAAATTTAAAAATACAAGTTTCATGTTGTACATTTACAAATAGACCCCTTCAATATTTTTTTATAAATAAGTCTATATTTTTAATCATATTTTAAATAAAATTTTACAAAAAAGACATTAGTGTTTTTATATTTATAATTACCAATTTAATATTTATAAATTAAAAATAGACCCTCAAATTTTTTTTTAAAATAACTGTAAAATTTTTTTAAAACTAATTTTTACATTTTTACATTTAAAAATAGACCATCTTTAATATTTTTCTTTATAAATACGTTCAAATTTTATTTATTTTATAAATAAATTTTACAAATAAGTCATCGAAGGTTTCAAAGTTTAAAATTTAAAATTACAAGTTTCATGTTGTACATTTACAAATAGACCCATTCAATATTTTTTTTATAAATAAGTCTATATTTTTAATCATATTTTAAATAAAATTTTACAAAAAAGACATTAGTGTTTTTTATATTTATAATTATAAATTTAATATTTATAAATTAAAAAATAGACCATCCTCCAGCCGTGGCCGTCCCCAGCACGCGGGGGCGGAACGGCCTCGGTCGTGGCCGTCCGCTCCCGCGTTTCGGCGCGCCGGCGCCCCGGCCTCCGCCTCCGCTCCCGCCATCCCGGCCTCCGGCTCCACTCTCGTCGCCGGCCGCGAATTTTTGCAAATAACACCCCGAAATTATTCAAATTTACAGAAAAGTCCCCGAAATTTTGATTTTTGTAAATAACTATTTGTAATTATTCCGAATTACAAAAAAGTCCAGAACTTTCTTATATAACCCTCTTCTTCCTGTAACCCTAAACGCATCTGCGTCGCCGCCGCCGCTGTGCTCTGCCGCTGCCGCCGTCGGTCCCTGCGCAGCTGCTGCCGTCGCTGCCCTGCCGACGAGCTGGCGGCAGGAGCGGAGGCGCTATGTCGGCCGCCGTCGCTGCCCTGCCGACGAGCTGGCGGCGGGAGCGGAGGCGCTGCGTCGGCCGTCGCCGCTGTGCTCTGCCGCTGCCGCCGTCGGGCCCTGCCGGCTTGCCGTCGCTGCCCTGCCGGCTTGCCGTCGCTGTCCGCTCGTTGCCTTGCGAAATACGGTGAAAGTTTAAAATTTTCAAATTTCAAATTACAAGTTTATTATTTTGTACATTTAAAAATAGACTGACGGCTCCGCTCCCGCGGCCGGCCGGCCGGCCTCCTCCTCCGCTCCCGCCCGCGCGACGGGGTGTTATTTGCAAAAATCCGAATTTCGGGGACTTCTCTATAAATCGGAATAATTTCCGGGGGTTTATTTGCAAAAATTCGAATTTGGAGGACGTTTTTGTAAATTTGAATTCTTTCGAGGTGTTATTTGCAAAATTCCGAAATCCGGGGGGTTAGATATAAAAAATAAGTTTTTAGGGGTGTATGTATAAAAATAACCAGGGGTAAACTTGGAATTTTTTGGCAAAATTTTGATGAAATAACAATCAGGGGGCTGTGGGTAAATATCGGCGAATTTGAGGGGGGTGGGGGTAATTACGAAAATTCTGGGGGTTAACCGTAATTAAGGCTAATTACGGGGGGTCACCCGTAATTATCCCTTAAATTAAACATATACTTTGGTTGTTGACGAACAAATTAAATTAATCGATGGTGAGATTATGTTTTTGTTGATACATGGAATTTCTTTGGTTGGGTTTGTCAATAAGTGTTCGACTGACTTATTGAGTCAAAAATCGACCTACCTTGGTCTTATCCCATTGAATTTATAGGAGTTCAAGACAGTTTCTATTATGTCAATAAGTTTCGATATAAGTCTCGCTAAACACTAAAGGGTTAGAGAAACCTTTACTAAGGTATAAAGATCTAGGGGACCACAAAGTTATCTGAAAGGATTAAATTTGATAATGCATCAAATTAAATTTATTAAATTAAAAAGTCAAAACCCCACTCATGGATCATATCACCAATAAAGCCAACTAAGAACTTGAGCTAAACTTGCCTTCGAGATGATTGTAGTTTAGTAAATTTTACGAAAAGCCACATCGAGTTGAATTATTATACTCGAGAACCTCAGTTCATGAGCAATCAATTCTATTAACTAATAAGTTAACATATTTTTATAGTCGAAGAAATTCAAGAGTTGTAGTAGAGCAATTACAACTAATCTTGCAGAAATTTCAACTAAAATCAAGGAATCTCGGATACATCAGACCATCTGAATTCACTATAAATAGAGAAGTATTTACAAAGAGATAATAACTAATGTTCAATTCTTTTCATGTTTCACTAAAATTTAACTATTACTAATTTAAGTGTCAAAGCAACTAATGCCGAAAAATTTTCAGAGGTCTTTTTCACAGTGTCTTTTTCATGTATGTTGACGATGGATTGGTCTAGTGGATCAAGGTCTCAAGGGGTTTCTTGATCAAACTCAATGGTGAATTAGGTTCCATCAACAATTAGCATTTTTATTGAAATCCACTCTACCCTTCTTTCGTCAAGATAGAAGGCTTCTAACAATCCTCTGACCATGTCTCCAAAGGCTATGAGTGTGTTATCCTCCAAAAATCAGCTTAGGGGTAAATCTTATCAACCCCAGCCCAAGTCTCACAACTCCTTGGGAGGATCCAAAGAGTCGAACTAGCAAGCCACCTTGGTGGCTCAACCTCTACTACAACCTTAGCCTTGGGAAGTCCCTCTATTAGTCATCCCCGAGGTACCAAGTATTCTATCCTATATTGTAAGCCGCAAGAGTTTCAAATATTGACCATTGTTGTTCAACAGATGACCAAATCACTAGAGGTTTAGACGTAAGCCATGTAAAAGCTCTAAACTCAATAATTGTATAATTAAACTTAGATGATGCAAAATCTTGAGACCCAGTATATACAACAAAGGCTTAGATTCCTCAAGCTTTTCACCCAAACCATCAACATGAACTATACATAGTGAATCAAGCATATTTTTGATGAGCAATATTATCTGAGCTACCAAAATCTACCAAGTACCATTAGGGTCATTCGGTTGGCATCCCACTTGGATACCATGCATCAAGTGAATTTGAAAAATATGATCCCACTTATAATCTAGCTGACAAGTACACCTACCACTTACACTAGCCGAACTTCAGCTAGAGTTAAGGCATGAAGCCATACTATTAGTAGCCTATGTGAGTTCCTAGGCAAGGGCTCATTCGAACCAAACCAAGTATAGTATTCCTTAATCCCAAAAATAACACATTTTCCTATGTGGCCAAAGTTCATATAGCCTCCATACAAGACAAAAAATAATAATAAGGACCCTGCAGACTTTATTAGTACATTTTGAAATGCTATGATACTACAAGAAGGTTGAGATTCAACTATATATAAAGCATTTTTCATGACACTATAAGACCCAACTTGAGCTTAGTACTCCAAACTACCGAAGTACTCTATGACGTGTTTTGATGATTTGACAAATAAATTCATAGTGGCATTCATCTCATTTGTACCATGTCAAAAGGACCCTCTTCGCTTTTGACATTGAAGTAAAAAGAAGGAGAAAGCCTTAGAAAATATCTAGCTCAGTTCAATAAAGCTAGATTAGAGAAAATCGAGATGGATAACTCTATAGTCCTCGCAGTAATGATTAATGGGATCGAACAAGCTCACATAGCCAATGAGATGATGCGCTAACCCTCCAAAAGTTTGTTGAGTTTGTCCACCAAGTTAAGAAATATATTTTTAAAATTTGATAGATATATTCTTATTAAACACTTCATATTCGAATCCTTTATTGATATATTCTAAGATTACACCTTTCATTGTTTGAAAATCCTATCAATTCTTTGATGGTGAAAATCCTATCAACTCTTTGATGGATTCAGAGAGATTATATTTTTGTTTCTGCAAATTGTGCCCAGTTTGTGAAGTTTAGGCCTCGAATCTCTAGAGTTTGGTCGCTCGAATGCATGTCATCTGGGCCCAATTTTCAGTCTTTTTCACTTCAAATTGGCCCCACTCTCCATGAATTAGGCTCAAGGTCTAACCCTAATTCTTATCAAACTCAAAGTCAAAGTTGGGTAATAAAAGCGACTCAAATATTAGTGAGGTTTGAGTGAAATTTTTCATCTTTTCTATAATTTTAATATTCCTATGTTATTTACAAGTGTGAGAAGATTAAGGTTCTAGATTGGATTGGACATTTACTCAGTTAAAAGTGAAGGTGTGAGGGGGTGACATCACCAGCAAAACAATGATTCTATTAGAGAGTCCAAGTCCTCAAGATCAAGACAAGGATCATAAAATAAGCATAATTAGTTACCGAACCACATAAAATTCAAAATGTTTTATTTACTCTTCTCATTTACTTTATAAACACTCGTGATTTGATCTTTTACTTATAGACTTGTGATTTTGCATATTGATTTGTGAATTAGGTTTTAAATTTTAAAAAGTAATTATCAGTTTTTTTATAAGACCTAATTCATCCCCCCTCTTAGGTTAGTTTTTGCCTTTCATTTAGTAAGTTGGTAATCCTCATATATGTGCATTATTGCTATATTAATTGCCACAAGACCTATTGGTTAAGTAGGAGTTAATTACTTCGGCATATCTTACCATAGGCTTTGAAGATGTAATGTTGAAATTCAGGGAGTTCAATGCATACATATCTTGAACAGATTGATAAGCCTTTTCTTTTTCCCACTCCATAGCAAGAAGGTTAAGACTTGTTCTATATCCAATAGCTCCATCATTTGGGTGGAACAAGAGATAGATTTCGGTTCAAAACTTTGTCCCCTTGTTAATATACATTTTGAAATTACATTTTGATGATACACTAAAGTAAACCAACTAAGTAAAAGGGATAAATAAGAGCCAAATCGTAGACTACTTGCAAATTGATATATTCGAGGTGAGAAATCACCTTGGGACCAGCTATGGAGAGCTCTCAACACATAGGCTGCAAGTAGCCCAACTCATCTCAACACCGAAGTATGAGAAACTCAGTGTCCTCAATTGATGGTTATGTAATGATATTACACCGAGTTATCATTAAACTCAAATATCTCAATATGAGTAGGGTAGAGTTCATATCATTATTTACACTTATCCAAAAAAAGATCCTCATAGATTCAAGATACATATCTGTCTATTATGAGTAATTCTGCAAGATTACGGTCCCCAAATTATGATATTTAGATACTCTCCATACCCTATAAGTACTGTCATCTCTAAAGAGATAAGGACTAATGCCTTTTTCTTCTCTCCATTATACTCTGCTTGCACACCATTGACTTGAGCGTTAGAGTAGCCGCCGCTGAAGAGTTTTTGGCGATCCTCTTAACTTTCTCTTTGGTTACAGATTAGCTGAAAAGCAGCCTAGTAAATTATTCTCAAGGAACCTCTCGGACCAAAATTGATAGGCAAATTAGACTCTGTCAATACATTGGTACTTTTATTGAGATCTACTCTTCTCTTTCTTGCTAATATAAGAGATCTCTGATGATCTCTCTATTATGCCTCCTAAAGTAGCATGACCATTTTTGTTAAAAAATCTACCCCAAGGGTAGGCAGCTCAAGCATTGGCGAAGTCGTATAATTCATCAAGCAAGCACAACAAACTAACTCACAATGTTGATGTAGTAATAGTCAAGGGGAGCCTCCCTTTAAGCGATCCCTGAGGTGCCCCTAGGACCCTCTAATTTGGTGAGTTGACATGAGTTTTAAACCTTGGCCATTATTATTCAATAGATGACACAGATACTTGAAGTTCAAACATAAACTATGCAAAACCTACGAGCTCAACATCAAGTTTGGCTTCAGGATCAAGCCCAATTAGAGGTACTATACCAAACCAATCACACAAACCATCACAACAGACTGCAAGCACACTAGACCCTAGTGCACAATAACATTCAAGCTATCCTAAACCGTCGGTGGCATTTCCTCTTCAATACCAATTCTCAAAGGATTATGATAGGGGAGACCCCACCTATGACCCAACAGATGAGGCCACATATATCTTATATGCTAGTTGAGCTTCAGGTAGAAATGCACAAGATACTCAAAGAGAACTATGGCATACACAACTCAGGAAAGGTTTGGAGTGCCAGGCCATCTGAGCCACATGAGGTATAAAACTTCTTTGGTCCCTGAGATTACATAAACTAAGCAAAAATTGAGCAAAAATTAGAACTGTATGTTGGGACCCTCACTAGATTTATGAGAAATTTGATAACACCAATTGGCATGATTGACCTAATTTTCACGGTTAGGGAGAATTTCAGAAGCAGCAGAATCAAATCAAAGTTCATGGTGGTTCGGATACATTTAACCTACAACATCATATTAGGTTGACCAGCACTCAATCAACTCCAAGTGGTAATCTCTATTTTCATCTAATTATGAGATTTCTAACTAAACTTGGTACAAGTGAGACAAGAGGTGACCCAAGCCTAGCTAAAACGTACGAGACAGCTTATTGGCATAACAACTTTGACCGAAAGAACAAAGCTTGAATGCAAGCCCAAAGACTAGTTTGGGTGTGAGCTTGAAGGTTGGCTGAATGGAAGCTTGAAGGATGGCTAAGTGCAAGCTCGAAGGTTTGCTAAGTGTGAGTTCGAAAAATGGCTTAGTGAGAGCCCAAAGGCTGACTAAGATGTGATCCCGAAGGCTGACTTAGATGTGAGACTGAAGGTTGGCTAAGTGTGAGTCTGAATGCTAGCTTGAATGCGAGCCTGAAGGTTAGTTTGGGTGTGAGCTTGAACATTGGCTAAGTGTGAACCCGAAGATTGACTTGGTTGCGAGCCCCAAGAGTAGTTTAGATATGAGTTTGAAGGCTAGCTAGGTGATGGAAATTCACCATCTTTGAGGGGTTGTTGGTGGTTGCAGTGGGGTCATGGATTCGCTACCTTTGTCACCATCGTCGATGAGCTATAGGTGGCCATGATGTTGGTGAAGTTTATCAAGACGCTAAGGATCGTTGGTGGTAGTGATGATGGTGGCATAGAAATTGAAGCAAGATGCTACCTTTTTTTTTTTTGGATAAATTCCTTTTCATATATTTTTTTTTCTTGAATCCCATGCCTCCCTTCTCCTCACATGGGCCAACCAACTTCCCTTTTTTTTAAGCAACCTTTATTTATTTATTTTTTTCCTTCTTCCCCTACTAGTCATGCACCCACCCCACCATGCCCTCTTTTAGATGGATTCGACCACCTCTCGATTGGATTTGGCCAAGTTTTCTCTATGGAAAGGTGGGGGATGCCCTACTATTTCTCTTGCTTCTAGATTTGGCCATCTCCTGACCGAATGTAGCCTTTCTCATCCGACGGTGTGGTGGAGGTTGAAGAGGAGCTTGGGTTGGCAAGCTTGGGCTAAGTTGGTGGGTGAGATCAGGGCATAGATTAGGTCGGTGAGGCAAAGGTTTCAATGATGAGGAGGGTATGGCTGGCGAGCAAGGGGTTGCAAGATCATGGACTGACAAGCAGATGTTGTGGGTCGGCGAGCGGAGGCCATGGTGCAATGAGCTGAGGTTGTGGACCGGTAAGGAGGGGGGTGTAGGTGCGGTGGAGTTGTTTAGCATGGGTTGAGGCATGGGAGGCTCTAGTAGGGCAGCAGTTGAAGAAAAGCTTGGGCCAACGAGTGTGGGCAAGGCCAGTGGGTGCGAGCAAGGTTTTAGTGAGAGTGACTGGGCGGTTCACTGGTGATAGGGTAGCCGAGGTAGTAGGAGAAGCTGGCAATTGGGATAGGGAAATAAAAAGGAGGTCAAGAAGTAAGAAGAAAGAGCAAGGAGTAAAAATTACCTATTTCTAATCTTCTCCCAATTCTTTCCCTCCTCTACGATGGCTTCCTGATCCTCCTTGTTGTTTTTTTTTACTACAGGCTTTCATTAATTTATATACTTCTAGGAGAATTGAGATCAAATCTCTGATCGGTTAATTTTTGGAATTTTTTTGGTTGTGATTGATATCTCTCATTAGTCTCATTTTGGAGATATGTCATATTGGATTGATGATCAGATTGTATTCCAAAATTATTTTCCTTTGATTGAAATATAATTTCTTCAATTAGAATTTATTTCCCTGATGAGAAAATTCAAATCTTGTACTATTCTCAGATGATAAATTTTTAGGAGGTTATTTGCAAAATTTTTTTTAAAAATTAGACCAAAATATAATTTGATAAATTTTAGAGTTTTTTTGCAAAAAGGACATATCTAAAATTTTTAGGGTTCCTTTTTAATAAAATTTGAACTGTTTAAAAATAAAAATTTTTAAAGGGCTTATTTATAAATTTTAAAAATTTTAGGAATTTATTTGTGAAAGTTAGTAATTTTAGGGATTTGATTGAGAATATAAAATTTTGAGGGGTTCATTCGCAAGCCCTAGGTTTTGCGATATCAATTTGAAATTTCAAAACTTTCAAGGACCATTTCGTACAAATTTTCATCTTAGGAACTTATTTATAAGGAAAATTTTGTCAAGGATTTATTTGTAAAGATTTTATAATTTTTATTTTGGTCCAAATATTTGATGAATTTTGAGCTCAATTTTGGTCCAAATATCTAGCATATCCAGTTCTTTTTAATTTAAGTCCAAATTTTGCAATAATTTGAATCTAAATTAAACCTAATTTTAGGTCAAATTTAATTACAATTTTTGTCCAATTGAGACCCAATTTAGTGGTACTCAATTCCATATTTTGACAAAATTTTGATTAAATTTAAGTTTCGGTCAAAATTGACTCAAACAATTACTCAAAAATTTGGTTCTACTAGTCCTATAATCTAACCAAGTGCTTCAGTGAACCACTGAGATATTACTCAAAAAACCTAGCGTTGCTAGTCCTATGATCTAACCAGGTACTTCAGTGATCCCACCGATGTATTATTCTAAAAAAATGGCTTTGCTGACCCTACAATCCAACTAGGTGCTTTAGTGACCTCACCAAAGTATTATTCGAATAACCTATCTCTGCTAGCCCTATGGTCCAATCAGGTGCTTCGATATCCTCATTGAGGTATTAGTCAAAAAAAACTTGGCTCTGTTAGTCCTATGGTTTAACTAAGTGCTTTGGTTACTTAACTGAGGTATTAGATCTTAAGCTACTCAAAGTCTTGGTTAAACTAGCTGCTCCAATGCTCAGCTGAAGTGAAACTCCTTCACCCCAGAAGATCTCAATCATAGGATAGAAGTGTCTGACCCTTGGTCTACCAAAGCATAACTAAAGGGGTGAGTATTTGACATCTTAAACATTAGCCTGGCCTCAAAACAATGAGTTAGGTTACTTGCCAAAGCTATTGGCCTAAGGAAACATTAGAGTGGGGCTAATTAAGGTCAGTTCTGCAAGAGAGATGTGGTCGACGGACTTCAGTTAAAGGATCCAAGCCAATAAAATATAAAGGTTCAAAAAAAGACAAAATTCTATTAAGTTCCAAGTTAAAACTAATAAAAAGAATTCTTTCATAAGAAAAGGGAAATACAACTAGTCAGAAATAGGTTGAGGCTTGAAAGACTCTGCCAGCTTGACCGATCTCGGGATGCCCTCTTCAGCCTCTCTTGCCTTTGTCACCGTGACCTCCCTTCAAGTAAGATCCTCATACTCCCACTTGAGGTGCTAAACCCTCAAGTTATTATAAAGTTCAACCTAGAGGTTGTCAGACTCGAATTTGGAGTCACGATAAATTTGTTTCATTGTGTTCAGACAAATGAGGTACTCCATAGGATACAGCGACAAGTTTTCCACATTCCCAGAGATGTTTGTCACTAGTCTTATACACCAAAATGGCCTACATCTAAGTTAGCTTCAAAGTATTGGCATGTTCTTTACTCCAGAGTTATGTGGTGACCACTTCTATTTTGGTGTTGTCTAACCAGTGCCAAATCTCTTGGTCTTATAGACTAGACAAAGTCAAAACCCACTCGACTATAAGGAGGTTTTTCTCCTCCTCTATCTTCTTCCCTGTTTCTTTCATGCTAAGTCGACGAGATTCAAGTTGAGAATAAAGTAGAATCATCTCCTCCTCAGCCTTGCTCTTCTCGGCTATGCCTAAACCCCGAGCTACATAAAACTGATGACTCATGTACCAAAAGGATTGCAAGGTCTACATTCGAACCAAAGGTTAGACCATGATATAAGAAAAAGAGAAAAATTATTCATACAAAGGAAAACATGAGTAAACTCATGATGGCACAAGATCTGACTCCCTCCAAAAAGAGTCAATCGGCAAGGAGCCAAGCTAAAAAAGGATTGGCATCTTCCCTAAAGCCCTCGTGGAAGTATTCATTGCCCTCAATCTCCTTCGAAGTCCCCTGGTGCTTTGAAGAAGACCACCCTCACATTTTGGCACATGGAGGAGAAGTAGAAGGAGTAGAAGCAGCACCCTTGCTGCGATTAGCCTTCTTTATCATCTTGTGACAAATAGGCAATCGACTGCCATCCCCAATGACTTTAGGTTAGCAAGGTGGTGAAGAAGAATAAGGAATCATCTGCCTCTTCTTTGCTCTCCTCTCATTGGTGTCATGGCTCACTTCCTCCCCTTCCTTCTTTCTGCTCCCCTGAACTGGAGATATCGGTTGGCAGTGTGTAGGAGTCTTCAGTTCAAAGAGGTTCTTAGCAAGTAGAGTTGGAGACACTTGAGGAACACCCCTCTGCTATTTCAAATTCTCTTTCATGAATGAGATCTAACTAATCACTACAAAGTCACATTCCATGGCTAAATTGGGTCAAAACGAGGAACTCATACTAAAATCATCAAAAACAAGATAAGGAACAAGAGTAGAAACTCACTCAAAGCCAAATACAAGATAGTCATAAGAGCCTTTGACTGATGAGTCACCACAGACCTAGAGTAGACTCCTCTGATAGATGGGCTAACACTAGGCTCCTGGCCCTCTCTTGGCATGAGTGTGGAACTAGATCTGGATGGCCCTTCACCCCTGGAAGTCAATGTCGAGCCAACATGTGATGGAGAGGACTTTCTCACTGGCGGTGGTGTCAGCCCTGAGACATTTGAAGGAATCAAAATTTCCTCTATGAAAGGGGCCGCGTCTTTCCTTAGAGTGAAAGATCTATTTCTAGAACTGGAAGGAGAAGAATGGGCACCATTTGAGAATGGATTTGTCAATGGAGAAAAATTGAAAGCCAAAAAATTCTCTTGAGGAAGGAGAAAGGGATGGAGGATCCTTATATAAGTTTCCTCCTATCATCAGATCATCTTCACGTGACCTGACCTAGGTTGTTGAAGTCCAAAGGGCAGAAATCTTAAAACCCCTTCTCGGATCTTAGAGATATATGTCCTCCATCTGGTTGGGAGTAGCCTTGCAAGAAAAAATCGAGAGGCATGCAAAAGGCCACTTTGATAAATAAATATACAATGTTAAACTATCACCTAAAGAGAGGGTGAAGCCCCAGTAATTACTTAGAACCAGGTGGAATGATGGCTCACTTTCCTATGCAAGATGACAATTGACATCTCATAAAGGCAATGGTTTAATTCTCAAAGATTTGCCCAGCTTCCCAAGAGAATGACTGCTCCTTGATGGTAATCCCAAATACTGAGTTCGAAAAGCTCGGTGTCCAAGCTTGGGGGCATTAATGATACACCAAAGTAAACTAGTCAAGCCAAAGGATCAATAAGAACCAAATCCTAGAACACTTGTGAATCGATGTGAGAAATCACCTTGGGACCAAGTTGTGGAGAGTTCTTGGCACACAGGCTGCAAGTAGCCTGACTCATCTCAACACCAAAGTATGAGAAGCTCGGTGTTCTCGATCGAGGGTTATGTAAACAGATTATACCAACTTATCATTAAGCTTAGATACTGCGGTGTGAGCAAGACAGAGTCCAAATCATTATAGACATTTATCCAAAAAAAGATCTCGAGAGATTTGAAATCCATAGTTATCCATTATAAGTAATATACCATGATTACGGCCCACAAATCATGAAGTTTAGATAAGCTTTACATCTTATAAGTACTACCATCTCTGAAGCGGTGAGAAGTAATGCCTTTTTCTTCTCCCTATTATACTTTATGTGCATGCCACTAACTTAAGCATAAGAACAATTACTATTAGAGAGTTTCTGATAGTCCTCTTTATTTTTATTTTGGTTACAAATTCGCTAAAGAGCAGCCTAATAGATTGATCTCAAGGAGCTTCATGGGCTGAAACAGATGAATGAACCAGGATCCATCAACACATTTGTTTCATTTTTTTGGCATTATGTGAGTACCTATGAGATATTAGGCAATATTTGGAAAAATAATAATGGAGGAAAAGTTGGAGAAATTATAGAAGTCATGAAAGTTAAAAGTGGAGAATATCACTAAATTTGACTTCTACCATTGTTTGAATAATTTTAGTGTAAAAATAGAGGAAGTTGGGTTTCCACCAACTTTTGTGAATTTAGGTTTTACTCTTTTCCTTCTTTTTGTATTATTACTATCATCAGTTTTTCATTCTTTTTCTCAAACTAGATTAGGGACTCTAATTTAGAAATTAATTAAAATCCATTGCATATAGTCCTACCACTTTATATAAATCCAAAAAGGGGTTGGATTTGATCCCTCTCTGAGGCAGTGAGTAAGCTCTGACAAATTATTTCTTTATTTTACTCTATTTGTGAATGTGATTTTATACTTGAAATCTCATAGAATCTCCATTATTTTATAGGTGCACATGATAATAAATCAAAGTCCACTAAAATAGGTATATCTCATGCTTATGAGGGACTCCTTATAAACCCTCTCGGAGATATTGCGCAATTTGTAGGTTAGTGTACTAAGTGTCATTGAACCCCGAATCAAACCAAACTAAGGTCAATAATATAGATACTCATCTTTTTTACCTTAAAACCTTATTCTATGATCCTAAACCAACCAAATTAAACTATACAATTATCTAAGCAAACATTCAAAAGTTAGTCATGAATTCGTAGCTTGTAGGGACTCATTCACAAAACTAAAATTTCTAGGGACATTTGCAAATTATAATATGATAGGTCCAATTTATAATAACTCACAATAGCTTGACTTTTTTGCAAAAAATATGGATCATGATTGGGCTAAAAATTTACTAAAGTTGGACTTAAATTGGGCTAAAAATTAGATTGAACTGGGTTGAACTGGGTTAGGGCCCAAATACTAGCAAGCTAGCTTCCAAAGAGTGATTGGCGCTAGACAGTTGGTGCCCATATTTTGGGAAGGATGCCCTTCCCCCACACCTTGCCTGCCTTTCCTCACAAGCACCCACAAGCGCCCACATATTGGCACTCGTGAAGGAAAAGTGCTATCTTATTGCATGACCTCCACGTGTGCTCACATATTAGTATTTCTATCTTGCATCTACATTTATTAGGCGAGAAATTAATATCTACTCTAGCATATAGTTATCGATATTTAGGCAACCTAAAGGGGAATAGAGAGGGACCTCAGGCCTCCCTCGTCACCATGCCTCTTCCAAAATTCTCTTATATTTCTCTTATCTTTTGAACATGATTTTATACTAAAAAATATCATAGAGTTGATACTTTTCTTATAGGAAAACATGAAAATAAGTCATAGATAGTTGACGAGGGTATACCTCATGTTCGGTGAAGGGAATCTTGACAACATCTTCCAAAGATCTCGTACAATTTGTAGGCCATACACATAATTCTCAAAATACATGCAAACATCATTAACTCAAAATTGAGCCAAACTAAGTCCAACACACCACACCAGTACGAATTAAAACCGAAACCATCTAGAGAGACCTATAGAATAGAGACCATGATGAGACCTTTTTTTTTTATTATACATTAATTTTTGCATTGACCTCCCTCTAAATATTTTCCAATTCTCGATTATTGAGTGCTCGTGAAATACTTAATGATTTCCTCTATTTAATCACTTTGTTAAGTAGAAAATTACTAGTGAAAGAACAATAATTTACTAGATTCAAGCTACTTTTGATCAAGTAGAGACTTTGTGAGTCCCCTATATTTGAATATCAAATTTGTTTGAAAGCAGTGCCTTAGACATCACAATGAGACCTAAGGTGAATTGTTTCTTGGCTGAACTTTCATAACCCCTACCTAAAAAGTGGTTGAGCTATACATCAATTACTCTTAAAAAGGCTAAGGGATTGCAACCCTTTGGATTTGGTTAACGGGATAAGAAACTAGTAGTTCAAATGAACATTCTCCACAACTTGTCAATCTAAAGACTCACATAGACTCAAAATGTGATTATATGAGCAGGACACTAATTGCAAGAGAGGCCATTATTGTCATGAGAAATACAACTCGCAGGCTGATTGTACCATTCTTCTTGAAATAGATAACATGTAAACCCAATGATAGGAGAGATTTTGGAGTACAATATTAGGAATAGAAGAGTGTCACATATCTTAAAAAATCACTAATAATCCCAACAATCCCCACACAAATTCTAAAATAGGAAAAAAGTTATTGGCAGCTATAACCACCTAGAATTCAGATATGCATGCTTTTGATTTTCAAGAATTCATGAACTTGATTAGTAAAAAAGGGGCCTTGTTGGGGTTTAACAAACCGTCTGGGGTGCCTTCTACATCCAAGCCTAATGATGACCCTATAAATTTCATGCACATAGAAATATCATCTAGTAGACAACCTTCACCGATAGACTTAACTTAAGACTGGATGTTACAAGACCTCATGAAACTTCTCGAGTAAAAGTTTTCACACATGATTGCCCTAATAGTAACTAATGTCTGACTCCCTATGTTGTCTTTCACATTGGTTTCATGATATCAAAGTTTCATCTTTATGATGAGATGAGAGACTCTAACCATCATATTGCAAGTTTTTTTATGCACAAATGTATAGGGACAATGAGCCATTGATGATCCACTTCTTTTAAAAATCATTGAGTTTAGATACATTTGGTTATTTTTTTAGTCTCCCTAATAAAAAGCTACAATCCTTCAATACTATCTTCATTGAGTTCCACCAATAGTTTACCCACCAAGTGGTGCATACTTTGGACATCATTGAGTTGATATCTAAGAAGATGTGGATGGAAAATATTCATTGACTACACAAACAGATGGAGGGGAGAAGATCATGCAATCACAAATCCCTCTCACAAAGAAGTAATAAATTAGCTTATTCATTAAAAATATTCTTTTTAATCTTAAAATTAGTTTATTAACTTTTAACATCTATAAGTTTAACACACTATATCAGCAACCCCATATTTGGAAGAAGTTCCTGGGAGTATTCAACAATCACGCTAGGAAAAGGCTTCCTAGAAAAACATCACAAAAAACATTACTGAATAGGGACTCACAATAAAGATGATGTCTAGGTCACTGGAGTAGGTGCATAAAAATCAACCATGGAATGCCCACGTAGCAATTTGTTGACCTATAAACCATTTCAGAAGCCATTTTTGTCAAATAACCTCCAATGTCATGATACCTTTCCATCCCCAACTTTAGTGCAATATCTCTAATCTAGCAACCACTAATGCACAAAGAAGGGTCTCATAGGGAAAACTATTCCCACTACTTAAGTCAATCCCCACACACACACACAAATAATAATATCAATTTTAGGGGAGTTATCTTTGAATGGAGTGGGCCACCTCAGATAAAATGTAATAATTAGTTAATCGGGAATTCTTAGGAAGAATTTCTCTTTTATGAGGGCTTTTCCATAGAGGTTGAATCCTTTAGACAAGTTACTAAATTTGATGGGAGAGAATAAACCTTTTGCCCATTTAATGATACATATAACATGTATAATTTTGAAGATGAGGATTTTGATTTTCTAAAACACATAAAAATAGATTCCACGGTCTATCAAAATTATATAAAAGGTAAAAAAAACTCATCAACAATCAAGTCTCATCCATCAGGGATCAAATGACCAACCAAATTGTTAATCAAGAGTTAGATATTATAAAAGGGGCAATTGTAACTAAAAAGGAGGATGATATATTAGACAAATCAGGCAATATTCATACAGAAAGTTTCACTCTTAAAACTTATTGTGAATTCATCTAAACATTTGTGAAATACTTTGCAATACACTTAATAAAACAAAACTTAAGGGTGGCATTCCTCCTAAAAGATTGGTTGTTATATGTAGGGGTATCTTTCAAAATTCTAATAAAAATTTTTTAGACTAGGACATATGATGAAAAACTTAGAGATGCACAATTTCATATCTCGGTAGAAATTGGGGATGTCATAGTCGGCTTCCTCACTCAATATTTGCACCTTTGATAGACTAAAGTACCTCAATATTCAGGAGGATTAGCTAGTTGAAACCGATGTCAATATCATGGCCTACAATAACTCTAGGGGAACATGCAAGGGGAGAATCAGAATGCCCACCATGACTAGACCCTTGATAGTTAAAGTTGAATTTCATGTTCTTGATTCATGTTTATTATAGCTTGATCCTTGGTCAAGATAGCTCAAAGACATGAAAGTGGTTTCTTTTACAAAACATCAATACTTGAAGTTTCCTCATGAAGGTACCATCGTCATAATTCCTAGAAATCTGATATCCAAGGACAAGGATTATGAAACTATTTATGAGCTACCTCCAATAATATCCACAATCTTTGCTCTGATTTCAATTCCACCTTTGCTTGAAAAACCTTAGCCACCACCAAAGAAACCAATCCCCATCTCTAAGCAATTTGTGCCACCTCCAAATAAATCTATCCCTATCTTTGAAAGCCTTGAACTATCTCTTCAAAAATCTCTTGATCTATAACTCTACTCATTAATATCCAATACACAATAGCTTAATAACCCATGGGATGTGATGCATTAAATAGGGTCTCGAACAAGACAAAGGGAAATTATGACAATCATGAACCATTCTCAAAAGGCTTTCAAGATAACAAAGAAGGTTTTAATATTCCAGATGTTAGGGTAAGAAGAGAGGTCAAACTCAATGCCCTAGCAAGTATTATGAATAATGGAGGCCACCTAGATAGGCTATGGATTCCCCTTCCATCACACCAAGAAAGCGAGCTAGAAAGTTGGTATATACCTTTTCTTTGTAGGATATGGAACACTCATCTGAGATCAAAGATGAGTAGTTCCCAAGCACCATCAAATCAGCCACATGCTCCACAATGCAAAAGCCTTGTCTATGATCCAAGTTGAGAAGAATGGTCCCTTTAATAAACTCTCTACCTAAAATTCTTACCTTGCTCTCACCCAAAAGCACAACCACAACATAAACCCCCTCCCATCTCCCTACGATAGTCATTCATGTGTCCACGATCATCTAACTTGCCTCTTCTAAGGACTTCACCCACAGTTTGACCAACCATATCATGTGTTCACAAAGGATTGATAATGAAGTTGGATGATTGAAAATTTTACTAGTGAATAAAATCAGGGAGATGAACATTCAAGAAGGGGGTATAACCCCACAAGGTAAGAAAGACCCTTCATAGGTAGAGGAGGTGAAACATCACTTACCCCTCAAGGTAAGCCTATCCTTATTATATTATTATTTGCATCTTTCTTGCATACAAAAAAAAATCTTTTTGTAGTCAATAAAATTTTATTTCATCTTCATGCATCATTATTTTTTAAAAAAATATTGTTAACATGCTCTCTTAGAGGTATGGTCTCTGAAAGAGAAGAAACTCTAGGGGCAAAGAAATGGTTAGTGTTAATTTAAAGTGACACTAGAAACCCCATGTTTATCTTCAAAACTCAAATTTTAAGTTAACCTCATAAATTCAAGCCAAAAAATAAGATAACTAATTCAAAAGTATCCATAAGCTTGTCAGAAAAGTTATCTCTCAAACTAAATACATAAACTAAAGGATAACCTCTTAGGTAGTTCACCTTAGAGGCAAAAGATCAACTCTTGAAAAAAAAGAATAACAAAGCCCTAAAAGTGCAAATCTCATATGAAAAATTAAGTCTAGATAGGCGAGTTCAAAAAATAATAATTGATTGATATTTATAAACTCACAAATCTTGGATCCCTCAAAAGAGAATGAGGTCAAAAATTAAAGCATACAAGAAAGAGAGGAAAAATTGGATCACCTGCTGGAATTAGGATGAACTATCCAATCTCATTTTACTATCTTACCAATCAAGAAAAATCACCTAATGAGTAAGTACATGAGAACATCTTTGGAGATTAAGGTCTAGGGGCATTGAAAAGTCGAGACCAAGTGAAAGGAGGTTGATTGACTACAAGAACATGGTGAAAAGTGTTGGTTATTTGAAATGGGTTACCAAGGAAAACATCACATTAGACCGATGGTCAAAAGAAAAATTGGTTGGTTGATCACCCATAATATGAAACAACAACATTTGAGTGTAATCAAGTAGAGGAACATAACCAAAAGAGCAACTAATCTTGCCTAATCATATAAATAGAAAAAATTGACTCCTTCATGCACGTACAACAAGGTCCTCATATACATCTTAAAAGAAAAGTGCCACTTGACTAGTTCTTTTACAAGTACAAGAAGCATGTAAAATAAAGTACATTAGTCATAGTGGTTGAAGCAAAACCTAGCCTCAAACTTAACATGAGAGTGGGATGGGTTGATTGAGACAATAAAGAAGAAGAACCACCTTGGGGCAACTATAGAGCATGAATAAGACTCTGGTTCTTATCAAGGTAGCTAAAATAATCACATAGATTATGCTCAAAAGTAGCAAGATGGGTAAGCATGTCCACTATCTTGATATTAAGTTGCAAACAAGTCAAAGAAAAAGTTGTGAAGTTACACAAAAATGTGAAACTTGAAAGGGAGATGCATAACACCAAGATCTAAGCATGCAACTCCTCCATAAGTAGTGAATGTGTTTCCTCAAGAACACATGGGAAGAATAGCCCTCCAGATGATGACAAAGAACAAAAAATGTGAGTAAAAAAAATGCTCACTACTCGACACAATTTGGCCACCCACTACAAGAAAAAGAGGCTACCCCGATGCTTAATGTCTGACACTTAAAAAATGTCAATAATTTGTGGGACTTTTAGTAGGCATCAAGAATTTTTTATGCTCATTGATTAGTGTGAAATCAAAATTGACCATCCGAGATAGCTAGAGACCCAAAGAAGCAATCTTGAAATAAAAAAATTCAAAGTGAGCTAAATGTATAATCAGGAATTGTGAAAATATAACTTTCAATAGGTACAAGCCACTATTATTAATTACCCTGACAATTAATCATCAGGAACTTCCTAAAATGAGAAACCTAACTAATAAAATAAATACGCAAAGAAAAAAAGTATGATTTGATTGATTTAAGAAAGGGGTACATAGTTTAAGTAAGGGCATACTCTTACTTTATAATAAAAATAATTTAAATTTGTAATCATGGATGATATGAAATAAGCTTGATGCTTGTAATTGTCCTACTCTTGTGCATTTGACTGAGTGAAACCTAACTCGAATGGGTGTTTAGTTTAATCATTAGCAAATATTAATAACATCACTAGATTTCAGGGTGTGTCTAACTATCTTAGCTTATGTCAGTCAATCTCATTAAGATTTAAAGTATTAGTAATAGTGTTCTATTCATTATCAGTTGACTTCTTTTGATCTTTACTTAAGAGAATGATTACTGGCTATAGCTTATACTAATTATTTTTAATTTAATAATCGATGACCTCTTAGCTTGTTGTTGATTAGATTTAAAGTATCATTGATAGCTTTAAGCTTCAATCAAATAAGCTTAAAGTGTGGCCGATAATTTTATCCTTATTGTCTGTTCATTTTTTTTTAGTCAGACATTTGGTTGACTAACTAAGCAAGTTCAAACCTGCCTTAATTCATTTTGAAATAGTTAGTAGTCTTAGCTTATATTAACTACTTTAGATTTAATAATAAATGGCCTTTTTAGCATGTTGTCAATTAAGTTTGAACACCAATGACTTTTGAGCTTGTATTGACTGAGATTGAAGTGTAACCAATGACTTTATGTATGTTGTTGGTTAACTTCTCTCGGACACAACATTTGATTGATTGATTAAACGAGTTCAAGTTTGTCTAAGGTTAGTTTGATTTGAAGAAACGATTAGTGGCTTGGGCTTATACTAATTATCTTTGATTTGATAATTAATGGCCTCTCTTGGCTTGTGTTGATTAGGTTTTGATGTATGGTCAATGGCTTTAAGCTTATTATCAACTAACCATAATTAATTTGAAATTGACTCAACTTAGACTTGATTTTGATTTGAGTCTATTTTGGTTTAGTTTGAAGTTCAAAATTGATTTTGATTTAAGTCTAATTTGATTCAGTTCAATATTCAGATCTTAATTTTGGTTTAAGTTAAATTTAATTCAATTTGATATTTAGAAATTAATTTAGATTAAGTTTAATTTAATTTAATTTGATGTAACTTGATTTTGATTGAGTTTGATATGATTTAATTCAATACTTAAAACTTAATTTTGACCAAGTTTGATTTAATTAAATTCGATGTTTAGAACTTGTTTTCGATTCAAATCAAATTTGATTTAATTTGATGCTCAGGCCTTGATTTTGATCAAGCCTAACTTGATACAATTCAATATTCAGAACTTGATTTCGATCAAATTTGATTTGATTCAATTTAATGTCAAAACTTAATTTTGATCAAGTCTTATTTGATTTAATTTGGGTCGAGTTTGACCTTATGTTGGACCCTTGTTGGGTTCTTGATGAATCTTGAATCCAACCCTGATCAGATTCTTATTAGATTCTTAATGAATCTTGGATCCAACCTTGATTGGGTTTTTGTTGGATCTACGATCAATTTGTTAATGGGTTTGAAATCAATCCATATTCAACCCTTATTGGATTTGTGTTCAAATCATAATGGACTTGGGTTCAAATTCAAGTTGATTTTGGTATTAGATTCAATATGATTTTGGTTCTAGTTCTACTTGGTTCTAGTTCTAGTTCTGGTTCAAGTTCAACCGGATTTTAGTTTAGGTTTAACCTAGTTTTGGTTCAGGTTTAACTTGATTTTAGTTTAAGTTTGACCTAGTTTTGGTTTTGGTTCCTATTTGATTTAGTTCTAGTTCAGGTTCAACCTAATCCTAGTCCAAGTTCAACCTAGTTCTAATTTAGATTTAACCTGATTTTGGTTTATATTTGACTTAATTAGGGTTTGGTTCAAACTTGGTTTGGCCTAATTAAGGTTCAGTTTGAATTTAATTTGAATTAACTGGGGTTGGTTTGGACCTAACTTAACCTAATTAGGATTTAATTTAAACTTGATTTAACCTAATTAGGGTTTGGTTCAAATTTGATTTTATTTCAATTTAACTCGATTTGGGTTCGATTGGGGTTGAGTTTGAACTGATTTAGTTTGGATTAACTTGATTAGGATCAGATTAGGTTTGAGTTTGAGTTTGAGTTTGAGTTTAGTTTGACCTAATTAGGGTTGATTTGAATTTGGTCTAACTCGATTAGAGTTGCGTTCAAACTTGATTTGATCTGATTAGAATTTGGTTTGAACTTTACTTAACCTAATTATAGTTCAACTTAAACTTGGTTTAACCCAATTAAGATTAATTTGAACTTGATTTGATTTTTAGATTGACTTGATTTAAACCTAATTAGGGTTGGGTTTCAACCGATTTTGATTTGGGTTGACCCAATTTGAATCCAATTGGAGTTAGATTTGAACTGACTTAATCCAAATTAACTCGATTTGAACCTGATTGAGGTTAAATTTGGATTGATTTGATTTAGATTAATCCAATTTGAACCCAATTGCAGTTGGATTTGGACATGATTTGATTTAGATCAACTAAATCAAGACCAAATTGGGTTTAGGTTTGATCTGATTTGAGTCAGGTTGACTTGATTTGAATTCAATTGGAGTTAGATCTAAACCAATTTGACTTATATTAACTCAATTTGAATTTGGATCCAGTTTAATATGAGTTTTAGTCTATTTGTTTAATTAATTTTGGTCCATTTGATGATTTATTCGAGTTAATTTAACTTAATTTGGCCAATCATTTTAGTTTAAATTTGATTAACTTAATTAAGTGATATTAATTTAATTAATTCATTAGAGAGGCTTCATGTTGTCTATTAATCAAAATGATAATAAATAAGCCTGCAAACTGATCTTGAGTCGATTTGACTTTCAGGCAAATCTATAAGATAATTTTTAATCAATTTGACTTCAGCTAAGCCTGTATACTAGTCTTTAGTCAATTTGATATTTAGATAAATCTACAAGCTAGCCTTTAATCTAAATTGGCTTTCAAGTGAGTCCATGAGCTAGCTTTGAGTTTGAATTAACTTTTATGTGAGTTTGTAGACTAGGTCAACCCAGGCTTCGGCCAGAAGGGATCCAGCAAGGATGCAACCGGAGGTGCACTGGATGATGGTGAATAGTAGTGTGACACAACTCAATGACAAGAGGAGAAGCTTGAGGGGTCGAGGGGTTCGGCCCAAGTAGTAACTAGCTAGGATTTGGCGAGATGCAGCAAGAGGCACACAAAACAATGGCAGATGGCGATAATGTTTGTGCAACATGTTTGATTTCCGATCAGGATCAAAATTATTTTATTTTTTTTAATTTAACATCTAAATATCAAAAAAATAATCAGATTAATACTATATTATTTATTTTATTTTTAAAAATTAAATTACCATACTATTTTTACCCAATACCTTTACCTAAACCCTAATAAGTAATATACCTGAGGACATAATGGTCTAAAAAATTTTTACACAATTCATTGATCAAACTAGCATCTAAACACTAAAAATTTGACTAAACTATTTTTTTGTATTTTAGTCTTGATTTTGAACTTAACTTTGACCTTGATTTCGAATTAAATGGGGTATTAGGTCTTTTATCTCGTGATTCTTTTTGCTCGTCTCTCTCAGCTCTAATTATTGTGTCCTCTCTTTTTTAGCAAATTGTACAGGTTTTTATAGGTATCGAGAAGATTGGATGGATTGGATTCATTCAAAATTTGAATAAAAAATTTTAGTGGTTCCTTTTTATTTGTTTTAGATAAATTTCATTTGGATTAGATAAGAGATGGTTGTGGACAAGCATATTTAAATTTTGTACCCACTAGTAATTTTGAATTTACAAAAGGATTATTTTTAATTTTTTAGAAAATTCAGACCAAGTTATAATTTTATAGACTTCAGGAAACTTTTATAAAAAGAACCCTATTTGTAAATTTTTAAAACTTTTAAGGTCTTTTTTATAAGATTTTATTTATAAAATAATAAAACTTCAATTTTTTGTAAATAAAAATTCTTGAGGGGCTTATTTGTGAAAAATAAAAAATCTTGAGGGGCTTATTTGTGAGAAATAAAAATTCTAATAATTTATTTATAAATAAAAAATTTTAAGATATTTATTTATAAATTCTAGATTTTGCAAGGATAAATTTATAATCTTAGAATTTTTATGGTCTTTTTTAGAAAGTTTCCATCATAGAGACCTATTCATAAGAGAAAAAAATCTGACCAAGGTTTTTTTTTGTAAGAGTTTATTTTCGAGGACTTTTTTATAAAAATTTTATATTTTCATTTTGGCCTATATTTCAGATGAATTATGGGCTCAATTTTGGTCCAAATATCTAGTTCACTTAACCCACTTGAGCTGAATTTAGCTTGAGCTCGAATTTTTTAATAATTTGGGTTCGAATGAAGCTCATTTTTTGGTCAAATTCGACTGTAGTTTAAGTTCCATTAAGGCCCATGTTCGAATTGCAATTTAGTGACATTCAAACCTCTATTTTGATTAAATTTTAATTAAATTTAGTTTAAATTAAAATCGATTCAAATAGTTATGATTGAAAATTTCCAATGCTGTCATGTAAAACATTAGCAATTGTTTTAAGTAAGGGCCCTTGGAGCCCTCTACCCCACTCCGGCCAGATCTTCCAATCCCTATGCTCTCTCTCAGCATTATTAAATCCTTTGTAAGCAACTCCTTTGCGAGCATCTCTAACCTGAGCTGGCCCTTTTGTGATCAACTCCAACACAAATTGCCTCCTCTGTGAGCAACACTAGCATGAGCTATCGCCTCCTCGAGTTGTACCTCATCTAGGTAACTTACTAAACCTAGTTTATAATTTTGTCTTTATTTCAGTTGAAGCATATTTAGGTCTTTTGTGTGGAAAATATTTGTGGGAAAAGGATGAGAGTTGATGATAGATTAATCATCTCTTTTATCATGAGGAGATGAACTAGGTCGGTTCCTTGTGTATTTTTAGAGATTGAAAGTGAGACAAATTTTCTTTTAGTAAGATAAAATGAGAGATGGAATGTCAAGCTTTAGATTTTGTATTTATTTTAATTAATTAGGTCACAAGATTTGGGTCATATATACTCTATGTGATGATGAGATAGGGAGTTTATGGAATAACATGTGGATAACTTAGGATACATGTGTTTCTTGATTCACAAACTAAAAACATGATGAAAGAACATCAGAACGACATAGAGAATATGAGGAGGACATGGGGATGGGGATGCCTATAAATAGGACCTTATTTTCATAGCTAAAGTGGAACGCAAATTTTTCTAGAGAGGGAGTATAGACATAATTCTCCTAAGTCGACATAATTCTCTTCAATCATTCTGATCCTCAATTTTTTATCCTTTATTCTTGAAGTTTTACTGAAAAGTACTCACAAACAATCATCAAGAAGGAAAAGGAATCAAATTCATGTCATCAAGCTCTCTCTTCTGCCTTTTCTTTTCTTTGATTTTATTTCTAACTTGCATCTTGATTCATTAGCCTAGAAATCAGCCTCACCAACCTCTACTCTAGCATATAATTACCAATATTTAGGCACTCTAAAGAGAGTTAGGGAGCAACTTTCAGGCCTTCCCCTGTCGTGATAGTGGGTAAGCATTGTTCAATTTTTTTTTTCTATTTTTCTTGTCCTTTGAGCATAATTATATAGTCGAAAACCTCACATAGTTGATATTTTTCTTATAGAAAAATATAAAAACAAGCCATAGATCATCGAGGAAGGTATAACCTGCACTCGATGAAGAGGATCCTCACACCACCTCCCAAAGATCTAATGTGACTTGTAGACTAAACACATGATTCTTAGAACGTGTGCAAACATCATCAATTTGAGTTGAACTAAGACCGATGCACCACCCCAGTGCAAACCAAAACTGAAACCACTCTAGGAGACATAGAAATATATCACACCATTAAATTGTAATTCTTGAGAAGACTTTTCAGCAACAAGGGTGTAAAGTGATGAATTTTATTTATTATTAGTAATACATAATAACAATAATTTTAGGAATTTATATGTAAATTTGCAAAATAATAATTTGGTAAAAATATCCAAATTTTAGGTTAGTAATATGAAAGTTTAAGAGTTTAAAGGGTACATATTCAAAAATTCATACAAATATAGAGTGTATATGCAATTTCATGATTGTACAAGGGTATATATGCAGAAATCATACAAAGTTTGATGCTATATATATAATTTTTTTGATTTTATAAGGGTTTCATGCAAAAAACTATATAAAGTTTGTGTGTGTATGTGATTTTAAGAATTTACAATGGTATATACCAAAAAATTCATATAAATATGAAACATGTATATGCAATTTCATGATTTCGCATGGGTATGTATGCAACAAATCGTACAAATTTTGACTATAGATATACAATTTTATGACTTTATATGGAACACATGCAAAAATTCATATAAGTTTGAGACTGTACATATTACAGGGGTATATATATAAAAGACTATATAAATATAGGGTGTATATTCAGTTTCATGATTTTACAAGGATATGTATGTAAAACATTATAAAAATTCTCATGATATATATACACACACAATTTTATGACTTTATAGGAATATATATGCAAAAATCTATATAAATTTTGAGGATATATAAGTAATTTCTTAACTTTCAAGAGTGTATATACAATTTTTTATACCACTTACATAAAAGGTCAATTGCATATAACTTTTTAAAATCTTATTAAATTACATATTTTTTCTCTAAACTTAAAAAATTTTATATAACTCCTTAAAATCTTGTAAAATTGCATATTTCTTTTTGAAACATAAAATATTACATATAATTGCTTGATATTTTTAAAATTGTATATTTCTTCTCTAAACTTAAAAAATTATATATAACTCATTAAAATCTTGCCAAATTATAAATTTCTTTTTAAAACTTAAAAAATTATATATAACTCCTTAAAAATTTTTCAAATTGCATGTCTCCTCCAAACTTAAAAATTATAATTTTTTTCTTAGGTTATTTGATATATTAAAAAAAAATTTCAAATATAAATTTATTATTAGAATAAATAATATTTAAAAATATATAGCGTTTGATATCATTTAGATTGAAGTAAAAAGACAAAAATATCCCTGATCGGGTGTCGATTAACATAATAAAGAACATGAGTAAAAATAAATTCCAAAAATAGTTTATATTAGGGCTTAGATATGACCTAAATTGAATACTAGTTTTAGTAAAAATCAAGCTAAAATGAGTTTAAATCAAATTATGACAAAATTATCATTTTATATTTCAAATTTAAATTTAATTCAAAATCAGAATAAAACGGGTTTAAATTAAACCAAAAGAAAAATAAGTTATTTTACATCTTAGATTAAACTTTAATATGAAATAAACCTCTCAACATAACGAAAGAGAGCTTTTTGCAATAATGATCTAACAGACAAATTCTTCTCGAATCAAGTTAAGGATACCTTCATCTTTTTATTTCAGTTTGAATGACGTTAAATAATATATATTCTCTAAATATTTTGGTATCTAACAATAAAATTATATTCAATGAAATTTTTATAAAATATCTAATAATACCAAAAAAGAATTTAATTTTTTAGGTTCAAAGAAAAACATACAATTCGAAAAAAATTTAAAGAGTTATATGTAATTTTTTAAATTTTAAAAAAATATATAATTTGACAGAATTTTAAAAAAGTATATACAATTATTAAATTTGAATAAAAATTATGAAATTTAATAAAATTTTAAGAAATTATATATAATTAACTATTACATAAATGGTAAGCCCCAATGAGTCACAATAACTTATTTCATTTGCATCTATATTTTTATCACTTACGGAAAAATATTAAAATCTCCAAAGTTCTTTTAAGTTGATATCCACTGATCCGATGACTTCGAAGAACCAAATATTCGAAGTTACTCAAGTCACCTGACTTCCACCACTTACCCACTTCGGCATGAAATAAACGGTAAACTTACTTCAAACTAATCAATATGGTCCAAGAAAACCCTAATTCCCATGCAAACACCCTCATGTTAAAATACATCAAAACATAGTAAATCAGAGAAGTTTCAACCGAACTGGTCAGTATATGTCCACGCTCTCTGTCTACACGTTGACTGCAAGTGTGCAGCATCCGTCCATACACCACCTTCCGCTCCGTGCATTCGAATTCGCAAATTTGAACAGTGACTACACCCTCAAAATATTCCCATTTTACAATTCGTCTCGAATCAACGAGATGAAATTTCCTCAAATCAACGGCCGGGATTATTTCGTCGAGAGGAGAACAAACCCCCAGATGGCATTTGCCGTCTCCGGTGCTCTGCTTCGCTCCCAAATCTGGTTCCCATAAGCGAGAAGCAAGCGAAACTGAAGGAAAACGAAGACGAAGAGCAGCAACCGATCGCGAGATCTCGTTTGATCCCGTCCCGTCGCCGGTGAGTGATCTCCTCAAGATCTGAGATCAGAGGTATTGCCATCTTTATCCCTCTTTCAAATTTGCTGATTCCTAGCTTCAGATTCGAAGCCTAATACTAAACGCAGATCTCTGTTGCAGAGTGTCAGGGAGATCTGAGAATGTTGTCGAAGTTCGAGACGAAGAGCAATCGAGTTAAGGGGCTGAGCTTTCACAGCAAGCGGCCATGGATCCTGGCGAGCCTGCACAGCGGGGTGATCCAGCTATGGGACTACCGCATGGGCACCCTCCTCGACCGCTTCGACGAGCACGACGGCCCTGTTCGTGGCGTCCACTTCCACAAGTCCCAGCCCCTCTTCGTCTCCGGAGGTTCATTCGTTCGTCGCTCCCTATTTGATTCTCTTGTCTCCTTTCAGATCCGTCTTTGGATTTCATTTGGTATTCAGATCCGGATGATCTATGATTTGATCTGGTCTGCGGCAATGCGATTTGGGGGGATATGCGATCACGATAGTTTAGCATTTAGTTTGATTTTGTTTTCCTTCTTTTATGATCCTTAAATTGTTTGAAGTATTTTAGTCCGTGGAAAAGGAACTTAATGTAATAGTCAACTTACGAGTTAAAATAGGGATGCGCATTATGAAAACCATTTGAAGTAGGTAGTTTTATTGTTGCATATTTGATCCAATTTTCGTCTCTTCTTTCAGCTATGTTTCAGGATTTTTTTAGTTTGATTTTGTTTTGGAGACCTTATCTAAAATTTGAATACGATCGAGTGAAGCAGGAACTTGTGAATTGCCAAACTCCATTGTTGTGATTCTTTTAATTGATTACTCAAAGAACAAGAGACATAGAATTGTTTGTTTTATTGACTACATGATATTCAGACTGTGTGCACATTGACTGTTTTGCTCTGTCACATTGCCAACCTTTTGTTTTTAGTGGAAAAATGGTTGGGAATGTGATACAGCAGCACATTGCCAACCTACATCATTTGATATGTATTTTAAGTCTGTGAGAGATACTACGTGGCATCTGTTACTTCCCGAGTTTACTTGACCACTGGTTTTTTCCTGTGCATCTTCCACAGCAAGCAACTTCATGTTAATAATAGTTATTTACTTTGCAGGAGATGACTACAAGATCAAAGTCTGGAATTATAAGACATGTCGGTGCTTATTTACACTTCTTGGGCACCTTGATTACATTCGCACAGTGCAATTCCATGATGAGTACCCATGGATTGTCAGTGCTAGTGATGATCAAACTATTAGGATTTGGAATTGGCAATCACGCACTTGCATTTCTGTTCTGACTGGACACAACCATTACGTCATGTGTGCTTCATTTCATCCAAAAGAGGACTTGGTTGTTTCGGCTTCACTAGATCAGACAGTTCGTGTTTGGGACATTGGAGCATTGAGGAAGAAGACTGTGTCCCCTGCTGATGACATCTCACGATTAAGTCAAATGAACAGTGATTTGTTTGGAGGAGTTGATGCTGTTGTCAAATATGTCTTAGAAGGCCATGATCGTGGTGTTAATTGGGCATCATTCCATCCTAACCTGCCACTCATTGTGTCTGGTGCAGATGATCGGCAAGTGAAGCTTTGGCGAATGAACGGTAATTCTGTACCTGCTAAATATGAACTGCCTTTCTGCACTGCCATTGTGTTTGATACGATTTTTACATGATAATGACTTTTCTTGACTTTTTTCCAAATCACATTGTATTAGGAAAAATGAAAGAAACTGGATAATATTCGCAGATTGTTATTTACGTGGCTACTTTCTTTAGGATTAATCTAAAAGATATATATATATATATATATATCCGATCCGAATCATTTTTAGGATTTTATAGTAACAGATATTAGATGTTGCAAAAATAGGCAGCATGAGGTAGCTGCTAAGTAACTTCAGGGGCATCTTCTGGATGCATGAGGATTAGTGAAAAAATGATTAATGACTTTGCTTCTTTTAGATATTTGTAGATATGCCAACTCTTCTTCCTTTTTTCTTGAAAATGGAAAAAGAATTTAATTATTTTATTAATAATAGTCCTTACCTTTTATTTATAGCTTGCCGAGTTTTGATAGTTAGAAATTTTATTTAAACCAGTTATCCTTCTTTTTCCACAGATACAAAGGCTTGGGAAGTAGACACCTTGAGAGGACACATGAATAACGTGTCATGCGTGATGTTCCACGCAAAACAGGACATCATTGTCTCCAACTCGGAAGACAAAAGCATCCGAATTTGGGATGCCACAAAATGTACTAGCATTCAAACCTTCCATCGGGATCATGACCGTTTTTGGATACTCGCTGCCCATCCAGATATGAACTTGCTTGCAGCTGGGCATGATAGTGGTATGATTGTCTTTAAATTGGAGAGAGAACGTCCTGCTTTTTCTGTGAGTGGTGATTCAGTCTATTATGTCAAAGATCGCTTCCTACGGTATTATGAATTCTCATCTCAGAAGGAAGTGCAGGTGGTTCCAATAAGAAGACCTGGATCTGTTAGTTTGAATCAGGGGCCAAGGACACTGTCTTATAGTCCCACAGAGAATGCTGTTTTGATCTGTTCTGATGCAGATGGAGGGCTATATGAACTTTATATGGTGCCAAAAGATTCTGCTGGGAGAGGTGATTTTATGCAGGATGCCAAGAAAGGGCCTGGAGGATCAGCTGTTTTTATAGCCCGCAATAGGTTTGCAGTGCTCAACAAAAGTGGCAATCAGGCTTTAGTTAAGAACCTTAAGAATGAGATTGTGAAGAAAAGCGTTCTTCCAATAGCTACCGACGCTATATTTTATGCGGGTACAGGCAATGTGTTGTGCAAGGCTGAAGATTGTGTAGTCATCTTTGATCTTCAACAGAGGATTATCATTGGTGAACTCCAGACTCCTGTTAAATATGTTGTTTGGTCTAGTGACATGGAGAACATTGCATTACTCAGCAAACACGCAATAGTTATTGCTAATAAGAAGCTTCTCCATCAATGCACTTTGCATGAGACAATACGTGTGAAAAGTGGGGCCTGGGATGAAAATGGTGTTTTCATCTACACCACTCTCAATCACATCAAGTATTGCCTTCCCAATGGGGATAGCGGTATTGTAAGAACTCTTGATGTCCCAATCTACATCACTAAGGTTTCTGGGAGCAGCATTTATTGCTTGGACCGTGATGGAAAGAATTGTGTCATATCCATTGATACCACTGAATATGTCTTCAAGCTATCTCTTTTCCGAAAACGATATGACCATGTAATGAGCATGATTAGGAGTTCACAGTTATGTGGACAGGCTGTGATTGCCTATCTCCAGCAGAAAGGTTTCCCTGAGGTAGCTCTACATTTTGTTAAAGATGAGAGGACTCGGTTTAACCTCGCACTTGAAAGTGGGAACATTCAAATTGCTGTAGCTTCTGCAAAAGAGATAGATGAGAAAGACCACTGGTACAGGTTGGGCATTGAAGCCCTTCATCAGGGAAATACCAGCATTGTTAAATATGCATATCAGCAGACAAAGAACTTTGAAAGGCTTTCGTTCCTTTATCTTGTGACTGGAAACACAGAGAAACTGTCTAAAATGTTAAAGATTGCCGAGATCAAGAATGATGTAATGGGCCAGTTCCACAATGCTTTATATCTAGGTGACATTCAAGGACGTGTGAAGATCTTGGAGACGGCTGGCCATTTACATCTTGCATATGTCACAGCTGTCACACATGGGCTTACAGAAATTGCTGATAGGCTTGTGGCAGAACTGGGAGAGAATATCCCTTCTTTACCTGAGGGAAGAGTTCAATCACTTCTCATGCCTCCTTCTCCCCTTATCTGTAGTGGTGATTGGCCATTATTGAGGGTCATGAGAGGTATTTTTGATGGGGGGTGGGATGCAAGGGGAGGACAAGAAGAAGAAGATGACGAAGCTAATGGTGCTGACTGGGGTGAGGAGGATTTGGTTATTGATGATGTGGAGCGTGTGATTCAGAATGGTGATATTGATGTAGAGGTTGAGGAGATTGAAGCTAATGATGAAAATGATGAAGAAGGTGGATGGGATCTTGAAGATCTGGAGTTGCCACCAGATGCTGATACTCCCAAGGCTGTGGCTAATGCACATTCTTCTGTATTTGTTGCCCCTACACCTGGCATGCCAGTTAGCCAAATTTGGATCCAGAGATCGTCTCTTGCCGGGGAGCATGCTGCAGTTGGGAACTTTGATACTGCAATGCGTTTGCTTAGCCGGCAGTTGGGCATCAAGAACTTTGCTCCCTTGAAGACCATCTTTATTGATCTATTCATGGGTAGCCACGCACAGTTGCAAGCTTTTGCCTCTGCTCCAGTGATATCAATTGCTTTGGAGAAAGGATGGAGCGAGTCATCCAGTCCAAATGTGAGGGGTTCTCCGGCACTTGTCTTCAAGCTGTCACAGACGGATGAGGAGCTCAAGTCAGCTTATCGAGCCACAACAGAGGGTAGGTTTCCAGAGGCTTTGCGGCAATTCATCAATATCTTGCACACTATTCCATTTATTGTAGTTGACTCAAAGAGGGAAGTTGATGAAGTCAAGGAGCTAATCGAAATAACAAGGGAATATGTGCTGGGATTGAAGATTGAGGTTAAACGCAAGGAAACCAAGGATAATTTGGTACAACAGCAGGAGTTGGCAGCGTATTTCACTAACTGCAAGCTTCAGAAGATACACACCAGGCTGGTACTCTCAAATGCTATGACCATCTGCTTCAAGGGAGGGAACTACTCTACAGCTGCCAACTTTGCTAGGATGCTTCTGGAGAACAGCCCAACTGAACCCCAAGCAAAGAAGGCTAGGCAAGTGCTTCAGGCTTGTGGCGACAGGAAGGATGCAGAGCAACTGAGTTATGACTATCGGAATCCATTTGTGGTTTGTGGTGCGACCTTTGTTCCAATTTATCATGGGCAAAAGGATGTGTCCTGCCCTTACTGTGGGGCCAGATTCATGCCAGCCATTCAGGGACAGCTTTGCACTGTCTGTGAACTTGCTGTGGTGGGGTTGGATGCATCTGGTCTTCTCTGTTCTGCTTCCCAGATAAGATGATGAAGAGAGTTCTAACCATATATTGTGTGATCCTTTTTTCTGTTTATCTTTTAGTCTATCATGTTATATCTTAGCTAGAATGATTATTGATTGCAGTAATAAAAGGTAGGAGCTTTTGATGTTCTCTAGTCATAGTTCTTTTGGACAGGTTGAATCTATTAAAGGTAGGTTTTTGATCGGCAATGCAGTTGATTTTGTTTTAGGGAAATGATGTAAGAGGGGCTTCTGCTTCTAGACATGTTTTTCTTGTTGAGTTTTTGATACGGTGAGTTTGTTATTTAACACACAAAGAAATGAATGCATTATTACAACAGTTTTCCATTATTTTATATGTCAGGCAATGTCTTTCTCTAATGGTGGTTGGTGCCAGTTTTTATGATAACTATTTCATTATAGTTTGTTCTAAATGATCTTTCTCATGGATGTCAGTAATATCTGTTGCTCTACTGAACCACTTATATCTTATACATTGCAAGGCTGAAAATTTGTTGCAAGGGTTGCATAATTTTGATAATGCTGGAGGTTATTTCAAAAAAATCCCAACATAGAAACCTTACACTTGAGGCGCCTAACAGGTAATTAATAAAGGACGAAACCCCGACAACTAAACTATTTTATAGGAACTTACCCAAAAGAAATTAGAACGGCTAAAATTGGGTCCGACTTGAGTCGGCAATTGAACCATAATAAAATATTTTGACTACTAATTTCAGAAATTGCCTTCCGCATGTCACCTTTGAACCGACCAAAACTTGGTGAAGAGGACCCATCATCTATCCTGCCATTGAACCCTCATCAAATCCTTGAATCATCACCGTCCGCTCTCCACCCTTCACCATAATTTTAATAATGACAATTATCGGTTTTCTTTTCTTTGAGCAGTAGGAATACATCTGATTTGGAATTAAGATCAAAATCATCATGTCCTGATCAGTTTAACATTTAAATATTAAAAAAATTAAATCATCATACTATCTTTATCTTTATTTATTCAAACTTTAATAAATAATATATCTAAGGTCATAAAGGTTTCAAAAAAATTAAACCATTCACTAACTAAATTATCATCCAAATATTAAAAATTCGATCAGACAATCTTTTTGTATTTTAGTTTTGATTTTTAGCACTACCTTCGTTCCAAACCAAATGATACCCTAAAAGGCTTTGAGGGTTAGAAATCAAGGGTTCTAGAATCTTAGATCTCTGTAGTTGTTTCTGTCGATAGATTGTTGCTTCTTTGATTCGATTATAGGTATTAGATCTGATTATTCATTTGGCTCATCCATCAAAATTTTGCACAAGATCAACAGCTTCCAATGTTGATGCGTTTTTGTTTGATTTTGATCCGTTTATTCAGCAAGTATGACTTTTTATGATTAGTGATTAGTGATGAGTGATTTGATTTTTGTTAGAGCTTTTAGATAAATTAGGGCCTCGGTAATATGATTTTTTTTATATATTTTGTGTTTATTGGTTAATTCTCTTTGATGTCTATAACCCTCTTTGCCAATAGTTTTGTTGTTGAGATTGGAATTACTGGTACTAAGTTGACACCTTTCATACCTTATGGTATATTTTTTTTATCGATGTGTCAATTTGGATTACCTAAAGATTTGGTTTTCGCTGAAGCTATTGTGGTTTAGTTTTTGGTGATTATGATATTCTCATTTCACTATTTCTTCCTTGAATTTGATGACTAGGTATTCAATTTGATTTCTTATTCATATGCATCAATGAAGGCATAGGGAGCTGCGATTACTAGATACCTTCTTTATGAAGGTGTGCCCTTATCACTTTTAGATTTGAATTGATAGCAAAAACATGATACTTTCATTTCAATTCCTTTTGTGCTTCATTCTTTGTGTTGATTGTGATGCATATTCAACTTTAGAATTAAGACTTTGATTCTTTGGTGATTGGGATATTATTGTTGGATTTGATTTTATGATGTTTACCCTGGGTAGAGCTATCCTATTCTTTTGGTTTATGATTAGCCTTAGCCGTCGGAGGTGAAGTTTATATTCTAATTTTGGTGATATCAGCTAAAGGTGTGGATGAATTCCAGAATTCAGAGTCCTCCATTTATATGAGTTAATATATGAGTTTCCTATTGGACTATATAATTTAGTTAACGATTGAGCACTACAAACCAATGATCTTGTTTCTTATTTTGAATATCAGGGGTCAGGGGTTTGGTCTTCTTTGATAGTTCCAACATGGTGCATAATTCCATCATGCAAGTGAGCATTGCTAGTACAACCACTATCTTGGAAGGATTTTTTGCATAGTAGGTTGCATATTTTGAGGGAATTGATTGATATTTGCCAAGTGTTTTTAATCTTTGGAATCATTTGATTTGTTTGCCAAGGTCGATGTTTGTGCAACTTTGCATCAAGTTGCAAAATAAGTCCATGATATTGTTTATTTATAATAAGTTCATGGTATTGTTTATTTGGGTTTAGCCAAATTAAAAGAACTGTAAAGATCACTATATGTGAGTTTCCATGTTTTATGTGATGACTGATGAAGGAAGCCATGGATGGATCTAATTGTTGTTTTTCTCATGCCTTTTTGAATTGTGGGTCTCCCAAGAAGTTCTTATTTTACGTGCTCTTAATTTGCTTAGTTGAAGAATTTGGTACTTTCTCAGGTGGTGGAGAATTTAGATGGCAAATTTTATTTAGTTTGTGAGAGTTTTAATTTTACACTATCTTCAATTGAATTTTCCTATGTTTATTTAATGGGTTGTTATATTGCACAATAATCATTATTTTGGTGGAAGGGGCAATAGGAAATTGAGTTTGAAAAGTAAGGTTTTTAGATTTTTTTGGTTCGCTTTCTCAAAGTCAGATTTATCATGAACTGGTTCATTTAGTCTCCCATTTACCACTTGATGTGAAAACATGTAATTAAGCTTGCAACTAATTCTAAATTTTTGAGGTTGCTCTTAGTTCATTTTTGATACAAAAGTTGTTAAGTTCTGAAAGAGTGATTGCATAGATTAATATTTAGGTGCTGGAAAATGATCTCAAATTGCACAAACAAAATTTTCAAAGAACTAATCCCCTAAGTTCTAGTTAGGATTATTTACTTATTTTGCTTTTGTAGGCAATGGAAAAGGTCCATCTTAGTAGATCTATTACTGACTACATGATAGATTGTTCTTCATTGTGAAAGAGTTGGCTGCAGGCCTTTCAAGCAAAAAATTGACTTTATTAAGGGGTTTCTAGTCATCTATTCTTACACTAAGCTTGACATTGATCTTTTATTTATTTCTCATCTTATTTCTTTTTTTAAATTTGTCTCTTCAGCTCCCATATTACTTTGGTGGTGCTATTGCAGTTGGGGGCCTTATTTCTTGGACATTACTTGGTCTAGTGTCCTGGGGGTTTGATCTTAGAACCAAATGTTGACCTTTTAAAGACGGGGTTCCTCAACCTTATTAAGGATTAGTATCTTAAATTTGTTTCACTTTTGCTCATACCCTTATATGTTATCTTTGTATTGGTTTTCAAGATACAAAAAACTACCTTGCATGTGATCCACAATGATGCCAAGGCAAATTTAGGATCTTATTGCTCGAGTCAAACATTGAACTTTCAGAAGAGGATTCCTCAACCTTGTTAAGAATTGTCATTTTAATTTTATTTAGCCTTTACTCTTGATCTTCGTAATTTGTTTCACCTTTTTGCTTCTAACCTTATAGGTTGTGTCTTATTAGTTTTCAAGATGCTTCTATGAGTAAGCTAAGTATAGGTAGTCGTGGCTTTGTATAAGAACCATGTGCTAATTTTTTGGGAGGGAGTTTCTTAACCTTGTTAAGCATTAAGATCTCAATTTTGTTTAGTCGTTGCCTTTGATCTTATAGGTTTAGTGTATATTTATCAAGATGCAACAAATTAGTTTTTAGTGAGCAAGTTCATCCATGTTTACCATTGATCTTGTATGTTATTTGTTTATTAGCATCCAAAATGTGGAAAATAGTTGAATGGGCTAATTATTAATAATTTTAGTATCTTATAAGAACTATATGCTCATTCTGATGTCGATTCATTATTATTTGATTTTGATCAGTTTATCTAACATGTATGGCTTACTGGGATTAGTGATTAGTGATAAATGATCTGATTTTTGTTGGAGCTTTCAAAATGTGATATTCTTCATATATCTTGTGTTTATTGGTTGATTCCTTTTGGTGCTTGCAACCTTCTTTGTCAACAGTTCTTATTGTTAAGATTGAAATTGCTAGTACTAAGTTGGCACCTTTGTTTCCTTCTAGGATCAGTTTTTTGTCGATGTATCAATTTGGATTGCCTAAAGATTTGGTTTTCGATGAAGCTATTGGCACAATTGCAGTCTACCCTTTGGTGATTATGATATTCTCATTTCATTGTTTCTTCCTTGAGTCTGGATTAGTTATTCAATTTGATTTCTTATTCATATACACTAGTGAAGGCATAGGGAGCTATGGTTGCTAGATGCCTTCTTTGTGAATGTGTGCCCTTATCATCTTTAAATTTGAATTGATAGCAGAAACATGGTAGCTTCAATTCTTTTTGCACTTCATTATTTGTGTTGATTGTGAGCATATTCAATGTTGATCTCTGGAAGGGGGTTTCTTAATCTTGTTAAGCATTAGCATCTTAATTTCATTTAACTATTGCTCTTGCTCTTATTGGCTATCTTTTTATTGGTTTTCTAGATGCAAAAAATCTGCTTTTAGGGGGGTCATAATCCACAATGATGCCAAGGAAAACTTCAGATTTTATTGCTTATCAATTGCTTGTGGTTTTGATCAAAGAGCCAGATGTTGAACTTTTGAAAGTGAGTTCCTCAAAACTTGTTAATAATTGACATTTTAATTTTGTTTGGCCTTTACTCTTATCATAATTTGTTTCATGTTTTAGCTTCTAACCTTACAGGTTGTAGCTATATTTATTTTTAAGATACTTCTATGAGTAAGCTAATTATAAGTAGTTGTGGTTTTGTAAAAGAACCATGTACTGATCTTTTAGAAGTGAGTTTCTCAATCTTGTTAAATATTAAGATCTCAATTTTGTTTAGTTGTTGCCTTTGATCTTATACGTTTGGTGTATATTTATCAAGATTCAAGAAATTAGCTTTCAGTGAGTAAGTTGATCCATGTTTACCATTGATCATATATGTTATATATTTATTGGTATCCAAGATGCAGAAAATGGTTAAAAGGGTAATTATTAGTAATTTTTGCATCTTATAAGAACCATATACTTATTTCTATGTTGGTGCGCTTTTGTTTGATTTTGTTTAGTTTACCTGGCAGATATGGCTTATTGTGATTAGTGATAAGTGATCTAATTTTTGTTGGAGCTTTCAGAATATGATAATCTTCATGTATTTTGCATTTATTGGTTAATTCACTTTGGTGTTTGTAACTCTCTTTGTCATCCGTCCTTGTTATTGAGATTGGAATTGTTGGTACTATGTTGGCACCTTTGATTTCTTATGGCATCATTTTTTTTTTCGAAGTATCGGTTTGGATTGTCTAAAGATTTAGTTTTCATGGAAACTATTGGCATGATTACGGTTTACCCTTTGGTGATTATGATATTCTCGTTTCACTATTTCTTCCTTGAGTATGATGAATAGGTATTGAATTTGATTTCTTATTCATATGCTCCAGTGAAGACATAGGGAGCTGCGGTTGCTAGATGCCTTCCTTGTGAAGGTGTGCCCTTATCACCGTTAGATTTGAATTGATAGCAGAAACATGGTACCTTTAATTTTTTTTGTGCTACATCCTTTGTGTTAATTGTGATGCATATTCCATGTTGATCTCTTGGGGAAGGGAGTTTCTTAATCTTGTTAAGCATTGGTATCTTAATTTTGATTAGTTATTGTTCTTGCCTTTTATGGTATGTCTTTGTATTGGTTTTCAAGATGCAAAAAATCAACCTTATGGGTCCTAATCCATGATGATGTAGAGGCAAACTTAGGATCTTATTGCTCATCATTCACCTGTGGTTTTGATTAAAGAGCCAAACACTGAACTTTTGGAAGGGGGTTCCTTAACCTTATTAAAAATGACATTTTAATTTTGCTTAGCCTTTACTCTTGATCTTCATAATTTGTTTCATGTTTTTGCTTCTAACCTTACAGGTGCGTCGATATTTATTTTCAAGATGCTTTTATGAGTAAGCTAATTATAGGTAGTTGTAGTTTTGCATAAGAACCTTGTGCTAATCTTTTGGAAGGGAGTTTCTCAACCTTGTTAAGCATTAAGATCTCAATTTTGTTTAATTGTTGCCTTTGATCTTATAGGTTTGGTGTATGTTTATCAAAATGCAAGAAATTAGTTTTCGGTGAACAAGTTGATCCATGTTTGCCATTAATTATATATCTTGTGTGTTTATTGGTATCCAGGATGTAAAAACTGGTTGAACAGGGTAATAAGTAGTAATTTTTGCATCTTATACTAATCATATACTTATTTCGATGTCAATGTGCTTTTTTTTTTTATTTTTGATCAGTTTATCTAGCAGGGATGTGTTATTGTGATTAGCGATCAATGATTTGATTTTTGTTGGAGATTTCAAAATATGATATTCTCCATATATCTTGTGTTTATTGGTTGATTCCCTTTGATTCTTATAACCCTGTTTGTCAACGGTTGTTGTTGTTGAGATTGGAATTATTGGTACTAAGTTGGTACCTTTGATTTCTTCAGGGAGCATTCTTTCTATCAATGTATTAGTTTGAATTGCTTAAAGATTTGGTTTTTGATAAAGCTATTGGCCCAATTGTGGTTTACCCTTTGGTGATTATGATTTTCTTGTTTCATTATTTCTTCCTTGAGTCTGATGGATAGAAATTCAATTTAATTTCTTATTCATATGCATCATTAAAGGGACAGGAAGCTAGGTTGCTAGATACCTTCTTTGTGAACGTGTGCCCTTATTACCTTTAGATTTGAATTGGTAGTAGAAATATGGTAGCTTTAATTCTTTTTTCACTTCATTCTTTGTGTTGATTGTGATGCATATTTAATGTTATTTCTTTAGGAAAGGGATTTCTTAATCTTGTTAAACATTAGTATCTTAATTCTGCTATAATATTAAATTCCTTGGATGTAAGGTCCAATGGGTCAGTAGGGCGCATGGGCCCATGACTGAAATTAGACTAAATATAACGACCGCTGTAAATCTAATAATGAGATTTTTCTTCAAAAAGTAGAAAAAAATAGGATTCTAAGACCAGTTAGACTGTGAGCTGTGAATGCTCAAAGACAAAATCATAGTGGATCGAGGGCGTCACAATCTGCTTTTTGGTTTACTTGTGGGAAACCACATGTCTGCTTCCAAATTTAATGACAATTTGTATTAATTGTTGTGGTGGCTGCATAATCATTTTAACTTGAAAGTAATTTGTACTGTGGTTGAAGTAGTCATCGGGTGTCTTTTATTAGCAATATAGAACTAGTAAATGTGTAGCTTTTGCCCCTTTAGTATCTACATGTTACTCTTTCGGAGTTCCAATCACATATGATTAGTATGGTTCCTATAATTTAATACTTAATGTTTTATTTGAGATTTATGAATCGAATTTTCATTGGCTATTGTTATTCATTTTCCAGTCTTTGTTGTAATTGTTTAGTCATGTTAAATTCTCAACAATTGCTTTCTTGTGTTTGCAGTATTATCTTGAAACATAATCTATTTTCTTGTGCACAATATTATAGCTGCTTCGATGTACTTTGTGCTTTACAGGATTGCTAATGTTATTGATGAAGATGCCGTGGCTGCATGATGTCCTTGTCTTGCCTGTATACAACAATGTTTTGCTGTTAAGGCTGGAATAGATGGGCCTCTTGATGTCTTGGGATGTCATTTTTGTGATACAAGTGAAGATATGTATATTTAATCATGCCTTGTTCCCCTTCCACTCTTCAATTTTTGACTTGTATTGGCATGACCTCGCAAACAGATCTGCATGCATAGAAGATACTTCATCAAACTTGAAGATACCCTTCAATAAAGGCAAGGATCCCTCAAAAGGACATCAATGAAAACTTCATGGCAAAGTTATACAGGTTTAATGGATTGACATCCTTGTATGTGTATCCTCAGCCACCTGGTTGTGTTGTAAATATTTTTTGTATTACTAACATTGACAGGTTGTGAAACATGATCCGCTGCTCAATCTTTGTCCGACAGTCATTCCTGCAGTTGGATTTTTTATTCCTGCTCGATTGCCTCTCTAAAAGACTAGTTGATCACTTATTTACCCGGATTGGCAACTCCAATACATGTATGCATGCCATTCTGAAGCTTTATTTTTAACTGGAAGCAACATAACAAAATGCTGTTATTAATGATATTTTGCTCAACTTGCGGACTCTAAATTCTAGCTTTACCTATTATCGGATAAATATAAAAGCCAACTGCCTAAAATGGATCTGCTTTCTCCAGTGCTGGAAGGCATTCTACAGCGCCTCTCTTTAGAGCACTAGTATCAGTGGGGTTTTCTCCATTTCCAATTTGGCCAACAGTCTATTCCTGCTGTCATCGACACAAAAATGGATCATCAAAATCACGATTCTTAGTTTTGATCCGAACCGAAATACCGAAACGTTTCATCTTGCATTTCAATTTTAAATTTTAAAAATATATTATTTATATTTATATATTATAATTATTTTACAAGTCAATATTATTTTAGTAGTTAAATCTTTAACTCGGATCTTAATTGACTCGAGTTCGAATTCAAGCATTTAAATATATATATATATATATATATTCTCATTTTTAAAATTTTTTTAGATTTTTAAATTGAAAAGTTAAAGTTTCAATACACTTGCATCTTATGATCAGAACATTTAGCAAATACATATAGATCACAGAGATCATCGATCCTGGTGAGCCTATAAACTGAATTAAAAAGCAGCAAACAGAATCTTATTTTAGCACTAAGTTACCAATCTTACTTAAAGACAGTAAATATTAGCTCCCCCGCAGATGGAATTTCATTTTTTAAAAAAGCATTTAGTAAAAACATAAAAACATATCAATTTCAAGTCAACCTTCCTAATCTTTCTCTGAGTAATTCCATCAAATACCTTTTGCTTAAAGTTCAAGCAAGTTAATTGTCTACGAGTAGCACATTAACAAATATCAGTTAACCAACTTCACTAATATTATCGTTTATCTTTCAGTAATTTTGTCCAACCCCTTTGGCTAATACTAACAGTCGCATGAAACCATAATTTCAAAGCAAAGCTACTAGTGTTGTGAAGATGGCCTCTAACAGACATTTTCATACGCCCATGTAAGTGACATCAAGGAATTAGACAGTCCCGAATTCTTCAAAGGTAAGGTCACTCTCAAACACGATGGTCTTGGCACGCCGGGGATACACAGTGTAAAGCAAAATGGGCGTGTTCCATCTTCTTCAAGTTGCGAAGAGCAGAAAGACCACAATAACTTGATAGGATCCGACTTGAGAAAGCCCCTCTGGTGCCTCCGCCCATTAGGAAGATGAATACCAACTCTAGATATAAGCTCTACTTTCCTTTAGTTCTTCAGGAAGAGGAGGATCAACAAACTTTTCACCTGAGCCAGTTTCAGCCTCCTCTTCAGGTTTGATAGCTTCTTCCTTTTGGACGTCTTCCACAGAAGCTGCCAATGCAAGCAAAACTTCATCGTTTTCTTACTCATTAGGTGCCTTCTCCATAAACCTTCTACAAGTCTCCTGGCTGAATCATGCCACTCCCCGAAGGCATCTTCCGCCCAGTGATAGGATCAATAATAAGGACCGAAGGAACCGAAAGCAAGTTGTAGTATACATCCCTTCACCGGTATCATGATAGAGTTGCCGCAAAACAAAATTAGAGCCAATCGGTCCCGCCACCGACTCGTGTGCCCATTTATCCCGGTTGAGCATGGTCGAGCTGGATTCTTAGGCCAATTGCAAGTTGACCAACTGTCACGCCCCGAGATAATGGATATTTTATGTCTATCCATATAATAAATATATAAAATTAAATTTGTATAAAAATAAAATATATCTTTTTAATAAGCCTTTTAATTTTATGATAAAAATTCTATTAAGTAGAATTCATAATCTCTATAACAATATATCAATCAATTTTCAGAATCGTTTAACAAATAACTCTAATTAATAAGTCTCAATTTTTGTCACATAATTTTCAATGTACGAAGTTTATATACTAAGAATATTCAATAGTTATATGGTTCCAAATAATTCAAAAAATAAGAATAATAGTTACTTCGAAAAAATTAAAGAATTAATGAATATATCTTAGAAAATCACTTATAACTCTAATATGAAGTAATATCTAAAAGGTTTATTATAGAATATCACACATCTTTTTTCAAGATAGTCTTTTGTTGGCTTTATGGTGTCTCGAATTCGGATTTTCCGAATAGTCTTAATTATATTAGGAAGTTATTTAGTGGGCTTAATCCTTATCTAGATTTATCTTCTACTAGAAGACTTAAATTAGTAGAAGTCTTATTTGAGTCAGTCTTCTACTTTGACTCAAACATCATTATGTCATATCTATAAATACACCATTGATGTAAGGGTTTCATATAGAGAGTGAGAGAGAGAGATATAGATCAATACTCTCAATACGTCTTGTGACGGTTGGGCTACTTAGTCTTTTGTGAGAGTTTGTGATATTGGAGTTTCGTCTCCATCGTTGTAATCTTCTCTTTCTCTTCTCATCAATACAATATTATCTGAATTGTCTTCCCCACATATATCTCTTGTTTGTTGTCTTTTCTCCTTTTCTGTTCTTCCTCTATATCGTGAATTGTGGTGGACATCGATATTTTCCGCAACAAGTGGCATCAGAGTTTGGTTCAATATGTTTACTACGAAGTTCGATATAGAGAAATTCAATGGAAAGTAAGGATTCCCTATTTGACAAGCAAAAGTTCGTGCAATTCTTACTCAACAATGATTGAGAAATACATTGGAGGACGTCAAGCCTGAAGATGTCACTAAAAGTGTCTGAAAAAATTAGAAGGCTAGTGCACATAGCACAATCATCCTCAGTCTCACCGATGAGGTACTCTATCCGTTTCTTAATGAAACATCACCTTCAGAGTTATGGAAAAAGCTGGAGAAACAGTATATGAGTAAGTCTATTTCAAATCGAGTTTATTTAAAGTAGAAACTCTTCAATTTTCGAATGACAAAAGGTACGAATATAGTTGATCATCTTAATGCTTTCAATAAACTTATCTTTCAATTGTTAAGCATTGATGTTAAAATTAAAGATGAAGACAAGACAATTATTTTATTATCGTCTTTACCTCCTTCTCTTGAGAATCTTAAAACTACTCTCATATATGGGAAGGATTTGAAATTGATGATATTTCTGCTGCCCTTCTATCTAATGAATATTTGAAAAAGATTGGAGGGGATGTGTCACACTCTGAAGCATTAATTGTCAAAGGTCGTACCAAAGAAAGATCAAGGACAGGTCGTTCTAGATCCAAATCTAAAGAAATAAATTGCAGGTATTGTAAGAAGATGGGACATACAATTAAAGATTGTTGGAAGCTCAAAGTAAAGAAAGAAAGAGAATCTCAATTTAAAGAGCAAGCCAAAGAACAAGTGTCAGTTGTTGAAGGGAGTTCTGATGATAATTTGGGTAACGTTCTCTCTATTAGTTCTAATTTTGATCGTTACCATGATATTTGGATTCTTGATTTTGGTTGTTCTTACCACATGTGTCCTAATAAGGATTGGTTTGAAGACTACAAGTCCTATGATGGTGGTTTGGTTTTGATGGGTAATAATAATCCATGCAAAACTGTTGGAATTGGAACAATCAAAATTAAGATGTTTGATAATATTATTAGAACTCTTACTAATGTTAGACATGTTCCTGATTTGAAAAAGAATTTGATATCTTTGGGTGCTTTGGATTCTGCTGGTTATAAGTATTCTGCTGAAGGTGGAGTTCTTAAGGTTGTTAAAGGCTTATTGATAGTGATGAAGGGCCTAAAGCATAGAAATTTGTATGAGTTAGTAGGAAAAATCGTTACAGGTAGAGCAACAATTTCTCAGGCCTCTTCTTCTGATATGACCCACTTATGGCATATGCGTCTCGGTTATATGAGTGAGTAAGGTTTAAGTGAGATCAATAAAAGAAAATTACTGAAAGGCCTCAACTCATGCAAATTGGATTTCTATGAGCATTGTCTGTATGGTAAACAGTCTAAGATAAAGTTTAACACCGATATTCATTGCACTAAAGGCTTAATTGATTATATTCATTCTGATGTGTGGTGCTCTCCTATTCCATCAAAATCTGGTGCTTGTTATTTTGTCAGTTTTATTGAGGATTTTTTCAGAAAAGTGTGGGTTTATTTTTTGCATTACAAAGCCGAAGTGTTTTCTGTTTTCAAACGGTGGAAAACTTCAGTTGAAAAAAGGACTGGTAGAAAAATCAAATACCTCAGAAGTGATAATGGCGGAGAGTACAAATCAACAAAGTTTCTCAAATTCTGTGAAGATGAAGGCATCAAACGCCACTTTACCATCCCAGTAAAACCTCAACAAAATGGTGTGGCTGAAAGGATGAACAGAATCTTGTTGGAGAAAACACGTAGTATGCTCAGTACAGCTAATCTCGATAAAGATTTTTGGGCAGAAGCAGTCAATATAGCATGCTTCATTGTGAATCGCTCTCCTCAAATAGCCATTAATTGCAAGACTCTTAAAGAGGTATGGACTGCTCAACCTGCAAATTATTCTTCTTTAAAGATTTTTTGTTGCCCTACTTATATGCATGTTGTCAAGGATAAGTTAGATGTACGTTTCAAAAAGTGTATTTTCCTGGGTTATGCCAAAGGCGTCAAAGACTATCGTTTGTGGGATCCTACTATTTCAAATATAATTATTGAGAGAGACATAGTATTTGGTGAAAGTGTTATGTTAAAATCTCTCAAGAAAGATCCTAATGATATAATATAAGTGGAGGTGAAGCACGTAGTTTCTTCAGAAGAAGATATTCAGGATATGCCCAACTCTCAAGAAAATTCTAAAAATCAAGTTTCTGAAAAGATACCACTTCAAAGATCTCAAAGAAAAATAAAGCCACCGGAAAGGTATGGTTTTGAAAATATGGTAGCTTTTGCTTTAGTTACTGACAATGGTGATCCTTCTTCCTATAAAGAAACAGTGCAGGATAAGAATTCTTCTCAGTGGCAAGCTGCTATGAATGAAGAGATGGATTCCCTTCAAAAGAACCATACTTGGGATTTGGTGAAATTACCAGAAGGTAAAAGAGCAATTGGTTGCAAGTGAGTATTTCGAAAGAAAGAGAATTTCTCTGAGATAGATGGTGTTAAATTCAAGGCCCGTTTAGTTGAAAAAGGGTATTCACAAAAGGAGGGTTTTGACTTTACTGAAAATTTCTCTCCTGTGGTTAAACACACATCTATTCGTTTTCTACTTGCTTTAGTTGTTTTTCATAATCTTGAGTTAGAGCAGCTTGATGTCAAAACTGCCTTTCTGCATAGAGAATTAGAAGAACAAATTTTTATGCAACAGACTGAAGGGTTCATCCAAGAAGATAAGGAAAATTTTGTCTGCAAGTTGAACAAATTACTTTATGGTTTGAAACAGTCTCCAAGGCAATGGTATAAAAGGTTTGACAGTTTTATGCTGGGACAAGATTTCATCCACTGCAAACATGATTGTTGTGTTTATTTTAAGATGCATGCCAATAACTCGTTTATTATATTACTTCTTTATGTTGATGATATGCTTATCACTACTTAAAATATATCTCTACTAAATGATTTAAAGTTTAAAATGAAAAAGGAATTTGAGATGAAAGATTTAGGTGCTGTAAGGAAGATTCTCGGTATGGAGATTGATCGAGATCGAAAGCATGGAAAATTATGGCTCAAACAGAACAAGTATCTCGAGAAGATTATTTCTCGTTTTCACATGCAGAATTCAAAACCCGTAAATACTCCTTTGGCATCTCACTTCAAGCTTTCAGTTCAACAATGTCCTTCTACAGATGAAGAGCATGCATACATGAAGAACATCCCATTTTCAAGTGCTGTTGGAAGTCTAATGTATGTTATGGTATGCACAAGACCTGATATTGCACAAGCAGTCAGTGTTGTTAGTCGTTACATGGCAAATCCAGAAAAAGAGTATTGGTAGGCCGTGAAATGGCTATTAAGATATATCAAAGGTACTCTTAATATCGGTTTATGTTTCGACAGGAACACAGTGCAAGAGGCCAAAATTATTAGCTACGTCGATTCAGACTATGCTGGAGACCTTGATCGACGCCGATCCCTCACTGGTTATCTTTTCACTCTTTGTGGAGGACCTATTAGTTGGAGGTGTACCTTACAGTCAACTGTAGCATTATCTACAACAGAGTCTGAGTATATGACATCTACAGAAGCCGTCAAAGAAGCTCTATGGCTAAAAAGTTTGGCAAGTGAAATTGGTTTTTCTCAACATGTTCTTCCTATTTTTTGCGACAGTTAGAGTGCCATACACCTTGCAAAGAACCAAATGTACCATACCAGATCAAAGCATATAGATGTCCGATTTCATTTTATTCGGGATATTATTGAAGATGGCGAGATTTCTTTACAAAAAATTCATACTTCAAGAAATCCTACAGATATGTTGACGAAGGTGATTCCGATTGATAAGTTCAAGCTCTACTTGGACTTGATTAATATTCAAGGTCGTTGATCCTATCCTAGGTGGTAATGGCAAATACATCTATTGAAGATTCAAATTCAGAGAATAAGATGATTCGAGGTAAGGTGGAGATTGTTGGCTTTATGGTGTCTCGAATTTGGATTTTTCGGATAGTCTTAATTATATTAGAAAGTTATTTAGTAGGCCTAATCCTTATCTAGATTTATCTTCTATTAGAAGACTTAAATTAGTAGAAGCCTTATTTGAGTCAGTCTTCTACTTTGACTCAAACATCATTATGCCACATCTATAAATACACCATTGATGTAAGGATTTCATATAGAGAGTGAGAGAGAGAGATATAGATCAATACTTTTAATACGTCTTGTGACGGTTAGGCTACTTAGTCTTTTGTGAGAGTTTGTGATATTGGAGTTTTGTCTCCATCGTTGTAATCTTCTCTTCCTCTTCTCATCAATACAATATTCTCTAAATCATCTTCCCCACATATATCTCTTGTTTGTTGTCTTTTCTCCTTTTCTGTTCTTCCTCTATATCATGAATTGTGGTGGACATCGATATTTTCCGCAATAGTCTTTAACATCAAAACCTATAAAAGAATGAACGATTCCTTATAAATTGACATTTTAATATAAAGTAAAATTTTGAATTTTGATTACATGAGATATCAATCTTATCAAAACCATCTGAAACTCAACTCATAATATGTGAATTTATGTGCAAGATCAATAAAACAAACTCATAAGCCCTTAAAACAAGAGTTTTTTTTAGAGAAAAGAAAATAATATAATATTATATAAGTAGGTAATGATTGATATTTCCTGCATGAATTAAGGGTATAGTTCCAAATGAATGACTCAAATCATAAATAAATTGGCACACATAAAGTTAGTGGCCTGATCACAAATATAATATATCCAAAAGGAGCCACACATGAATATGCTACTATTTTGATATCCATGAGTAACAATGAAACTAGTTTTTCATGATCACACATATATTGATATGAACATTGTTTAACCCCAATAGTAGGGCCATAACACGAGTCATAAAAGAGACAACATAGTCAAAACTAATAAGATAAGATAATTCATACATGACTTCTTGAAACAAGATATAGTTCAATACGAATATATGTCAAAATTTGATTATATATATATATATATATATAAGCTCATGACATGATTTTCTATATCTCAAATCATGTAATCGCACACACATCATAAATCATAATATAATATAATATAATATAATATCAATTGAATGTCAAAAAATTCATTCTAAATGAATATAATGCATTCAAACATAGTAGTTGTGAAAAAAATTATTTTAATATATTAAAATGTCACCTAGTATGAGAGTCCCTCATTTGTTTACTTGATAAAAGGAATACAAGATAATTACAAACAAAAAGAGTTTTAAGTCTTGTCTAAACCTAAATCACAAAATAAAATTCCAAATTACATCATATAATCATCCAAATATACTTCCTAATAAAGTAACTCAATACCAAGTCTAATAGCTTACATTGGCCTTAATCTAGTCATGTTTGAGTATTAAGTTTTATCTCCAATAATTCCTTGAAATATTATGGTTATGATTCAAGTGCCCAATCCCTTTCATCTTGTTAATTTCAAAACTTGAGAAGTAGAATTTCATAGCGAATTAATATTTTGATGCAAGGAGTGATTTTTACTTAAGTTTTATTCAATACTCAAACATGACTAGATTAAGGCCAATGTAAGCTATTAGCCTTGGTGTTGAGTTACTTTATTGGAAAGCAATACATATATAATAGCCACAATAGCAATATATATATAATAACCCAACCTATAAACTCTACCTACACTCATGTCTCATCGAGAAATGATATAATCTATTAATTCAAAGTTTATATTCAACAAGGACTCAAACCTAGAGCTCTAATACTACTAAATCTGTTGTGTCTTGAGACTGAGACATGATGGGCCTACATATATCTGCTTACACAATAAATATACAATGTTGAACCTATACAAGAATAAGATATATCTTCTCTAACAAGTCTTACAATCCTGTGGCAAAAATCTTATTAAGTAGAAGCCATACTTTCCACAATAATATGTTAATCAATTTTCAGAATCATCTAACAAATAACTCTAATAAACAAGTCTCAGTTTTTACTATAATTTTTAATATACTGAGTCCACATACTAAGAATATTCAAAAGCTACATGGTTTTGAATAATCCAAGAAAATAAGAATCATAACTAATTCAAAACGCTAAAAAATCAATGAATAAATCTTATAAAATCACTTATAACTCTAATATGAAATAATGTAAGATTTATTATAAAACATCGCACATCCCTTCCTTAAGTTAGTCTTTAACATCAGAACCTACAAGAGAATCACTGATCCCATGTTAAGTTGACATTTTAATATAAAGTAAAATTTTAAATTTTGATTACATGAGGTATCAATCTTATCAAAAGCATTTGAAACTCATAATATATGAACTTATATTCAAGATCAACAAATAAACTCACAAGTCCTTAAAACAAGAGTTATTTTCAAGAGAAAGGAAAAACATAATATTCCACAAGCAAGTAATGATTGATGTCTCCTACATAAATTAGGGGTACATACCCAAACAAGCGGTCTAAATTATGAATAAATTAGCACACATAAAGTCAATGGCCTTATCACAAATATAAGATGCCTCAAAATGAGCCACACACTAATATGCCACTATTCTGATACCCGCAAGTGAGAGAAAAATTGACTTTTGATGATCACATATATATTGACATGACCATTATTTAACCCAATGGTAGAGCCACAACACGAGTCATAAGGGAGATAACAAAGTCAAAACCAATAAAACAAATATGCAAATTGTTCACAAAGAAGAAATCATAACCAAAGAACACATGGATGACTTCTTGAAACAAGATATAATCCAATATGAACAATTGTCAAAATTTGGTAATTACAAATATATATAAGCTCATTGGCATGGTTTTCTAGATCTTAAATCATATAATCGCACACATATCATAAATCATGATATAATACCACATCATATCAATTAGATATTGAAAATTCATTCTAAATGAATATAATGCATTGAAACATAGCAGTTGTAAAAAAAAAATCATTTTAACATATTAAAATATCACCTAATACTATTAGGAGTCCCTCATTTGCCTACCTGATAAGAAGAGTATAAGACAATTCATAAGCAGAAGGAGTTTTAAGCTTTATCTAAACTTAAGTCATAAAACAAAATTCTATTTATAACATATGATCACCCAAACATGCCGTTAAGTTTTGGGTGTCTCGAACTCGGATTAGAGTTTGAGTTAAAGTATGAATCCAAAGTTAAATTTAAACTTATAATTATTTTTGAATATGTATTATAGAATATTAGGAGTTATAATTAGAATACAACTCAGACTCAATAAGGGCCTATAAATATTTTAGTAATATATAAGATTTAGGTGTGGTGTAATGGTAAGGTTGAATTAGAGAGTAATAAAGAGAAAAAAATAGAGAGAATAGAGAGAAGAGAAAGAGAAAGAGTGTTGGTTCTCATGTGTGGGTGTTTGTAGTGTTTCTTAGTAGTCTCTCATAGTGGTTTCTCGTGGTGTTCTCTTGGAGATTTTCTCTAAAGATAGAGGCATTGTCGAGGCTTGGTGAAAGAATTTAGTTGGATAAGAAAGAGTATAATTTTTCTTATACACTCTTGTAAAGTCTTTTGATAGTGGATTTCTTGCTCCCACAATGGATATAACCCGATTTTGGGTGAATCACATATGTCGCTATGTCTTTTTTGTTCATTACTTTTCATTTCTTATGTTATTTGAGAACAAGAGATTCATAGATCTGTCACTGCAAATCCTAATAATTAGTATCAAAGCTTAGGAGTAAATAACAAAAATGATAAAGTATTTACTAGAGGTGGAGAAATTTGACAACAAGATAAATTTTACCTTATGACAAAAGAAGATGAAAATAATTCTTATTTGTCGAGGTCTGCAAAAGATGTTAAAGGGTAAAGAAAAGAGACCGGCCAAGATAAACAATGAAAATTGAGAGCAGATAGATCAAAAGATATTTAATTTAATTATTCTAAGTCTAACTGATGAGATTTTATACAATGTCATTGATAAAGAGACGACGGTAGATATCTGGACAAAACTTGAGAAGTTGTACATGTCAAAAAGTCTCACAAACAAGTTCTACCTGAAACAACAATTGCATAGACCGTGTATGAGTGAAGGTACAACTATATTACATCACCTGAATATCTTTAATAAGATTATCATTGATTTGCTAAAAGTTAATGTGAAGTTTGAAGAGGGAAATACGACACTGATTCTCCTAATGTCTCTTCCTACTTTGTACGATCATATTGTGATCACAATTTTTTATGGTAAAGAAACTCTCAAGATGGAATAGGTAACAACTAGTCTTTTTTTTAATGAGAAAAATGAGAAACTCTAATATTGATATAGAGCTTGGTGAAGGATTGGTGACTCACGAAAAAGAAAAATTAAGAGAATATAGAGAAGGTAGGCAATGGTCCAAATCAAAATTGAAGGTTAATGTACAATATTATTTGTGTAAGAAATATGGTCACATTAGGCGGCATTGCCCTGAACATGGAAAGATAGAGTTTTCCAATATGGTGACAGCAATAGCATATGATACTTCTAAGAATATTGTGGATGGAGATATTCTTGCAGTATTCATAGAAATTGGCACTTCTGGTGAGTAAATTTTAGATTCTAGTAGTTCTTATCATATTTACTCCAGGAAGGATTAGTTTTTTTCTTATGAGGAGGATAAGAAAGAAGGTACTATTTGATTTGATAATAATTTGACCTGTAAGATCGCCAGTGTGGGAATAGTCCAAATCTAGATATTGATAGAGTGGTTCGTACTCTTATTAGGGTGAGGTATGTCTCCAAGATACGAAAGAATTTAATTTTACTTGGTGTATTAGACTCAAAAGGTTGTAATTATTCAGTGAGAGATAGAGAAGGTGACACATAGTATTAGAATCCTGATGAAAGGAGAGAAGTTCAGTAATATTTATCGATTAGTAGATAACACTGTTGTAGGTAGAGTTTCGATGGCTATAGTGGTAAATAGGAAGCATAATACTCAGAGTGATTTGGCAGGAGATAGACATTCTTCTCGAGTTACATTTACTATAATAGTAAACACAGGTCATCTGAAAGGCTTTCAAATACAAGATTGTAGCAATGAAGAGCGAATTCGAGATTGGCTCGAGCTCGTGTCTTGCGATTAGATGAATAAGCTAGTAGCCCAAGGGGAGGGCTGAATGAGAGATGATGGCTGAAACTTCGTGATGGTGGCACGCTCAAGTTCAAGCCAAGGTGGAGATTGTTGAGTTTGGGGTGTCTCAAACTCGGATTAGAGTTTGAGTTAAAGTGGGAATCCAAAGTTGAATTAAGACTTATGATTGATTTTGAATACTTATTATGTAATATTATGAGTTATAATTAGAGTAAAACTTAGACTTAATAAGGACATATAAATATTCTAGTACTACATAGAATTTAGGTGTGGTATAGTGTTGGAATTGAATTAGAGAGAAATAGAGAGAAATGAATAGAGAGAATAGAGAGAAGAGAAAGAGAGAGAGTGTCGACTCTCGTGTGTGAGTCTTTCTAGTGTTTCTCGATGGTCTCTCATGATGGTTTCTCGTGGTGTTCTCTTGGATATTCTCTCTAAAGATGGAGGCATTGTCGAGACTTGGTGAAAGAGTTTAATTGGGTAAGAAAGAGTATAATCTTTCTTATAAATTTTTGTATAGCCTTTTGATAGTGGATTTCTTGTTACCCCCGTGGACGTAATCCGATTTTGGGTAAATCACATATATCACTATATCTTTTCTTGTTATTTTCTTTTATCTTGCATTATTTTTCGTTTCTTGTGTTGTTTGAGAACAAAGTGATTCGTAAAACTTCTGCAGCAAATCCCAACAACATACTTTCTAATAAAGTAACTCAATACCAAACTTAATAACTTACATTGACCTTAGTCTAGTTATGTTTGAGTATTGAACAAAACTTAAGTAAAGATCACTCCTTTTATCAAAATATTAATTCACTATAAATTTCTATCTTTCAAGCTTTGAAACTAACAAGATAGAAGAAATTGGGCTTTTGAATCATAACCATAATATTTCAAGAAGTTATTGGTAGCATATCTCCATGAGCAATCAACAATCTCAAACCAAAATAAGTGAAAGGATTCAATGCTAACCTAATACACAATATATTTACATACACCAATTTCATATTATCGGACTCTAACTCGATTCACGAATAATTAGATGCTAATTGAATTCTAGAGGTGATAAAAAAATGAAAATTTATATTGTAGGTCATGAGGAGAAAAATAATAAAAACTAATGAAATATGGCACTTTGATTTGAAGAAAGAAATATTTAGCTCACCTGAACAAAGTGCTAACCCTCTCCTCTACAAAACTCTTGTGAATATTGGCTGCAAACTCTTTGTTGATCCAAACCTAAAGGACCCTAGCCTCCTCCTATGTTCTCACCAAAATAAAGAAGCAAGGAAACATATCAGGTTGGGTCATAGTTGAGAAGTAATTTTACGAAAAAACCCTACATTGATAAGTTTCTTATCCAGGTCTAGAAAGCCCCCCTTTTTTTTCGGTTTTCACACCAACAGCTACTTATCTTGACGAGAAGCCTCTACCTGCGCATCCTTGAAGTGTCCATTGAACATCAAAGCAAGAGGGGATGCTACAATGGAACAAGATGATAATTAAGTGAACCACTTGCTATCGATGATGGAGAAGAATTTTGATTTGATTCCCATACTTGCTGGTGCGCCTAAGTGTCCTCCAAATTCTGATATGCATCTATATCATCTTCATACGAAGTCTCACTGCCGACCATCGAAGGCGGGTGCACTTTGCATGAGAAGAAGCAACATCTTCTCCCACAGTACAGGTTGTGTGATATCCAGATTTGGAAATTTATATAGACTTCAACTAAATCTAGTTAAAATTATTTTTTTTGTTAGGAACTTTACGTAAAAATAGTATTTTATGTTATAAAAAAATTAGAGTTTCTTTCGTCAAAGGATTAGATAAGTGACGAGAAAATGGTCTAAAAATACTTTGGGGAAGATAAAAATAGAAAATTTTAAAAAATTTATTTGAAGAGTCAATAAAATTATAATTTACATTTATTATGATTGAGATAAGCAAATGGGTCATTCTATCTTATGTTAGTATATATAAATTATTTTAGATATTTATAATTTATAATATTATTATATTATGCGATAAATAATTTATTAAATACAATATTGATATTATATATATATTAAATCAAAATGAAAATTTCTATTTTTGAAAATTTATAAAACTAAATGATAGTTATTTATTTTGTTATAAAATTATATAAAGATTAAAGAAAGATTTTGCTAAATGTTTCTTAGTATATTTATATTCTGATTATATGATATGACGCTAAACTAATTTTAACTATTATGTGATGTGAGCCTAGATGGACTGATTCTAATATGTAATGTGAGCTAATTTCAATTATTATATGATGCGGTGTTGTCAATGAGAGACAATTTTAAGTATGTTACCATATATATGTATTTGAAAGGAATCGATTATGATATATAACATGATCTAATTTCAGACATTGTGTAATGTGACTCTTTTAGTGATAAGAAATTATGACTATATCGATATGCGTATACATTTATGAGACACCGATTATAATTTTATAATACGACATAATTATATAAATTAAGTGTGGTATTTTGTGATGTGATTTGACTTCAATTATTATGTATGTAATTCGTATTACTAGACTAAATATGTGATTGTATTAATCTTAGAAATTAAAAGATGTTGTGATTAAAAAATAAATATATTTTTAAAGTTCTAAATTAGATAAAATAATCTTATTACATCATTTGATATATTATATTTTAAAATTATATAGTTTTAAAATATGTATATAATTTAATTTTAAAATTTAAAAGGGTTAATTACGTACACCTCCCGCAACATCCGGCAATTACAAAAAATCCTCCGAAATTTCTGTAATTACCTACACTACCTTTCTTTTCAAAATATTTACCTACACCCCCCTGATTGTTATTTAATCAAATTTTTTTTCAAAAATTTCGATTTTACCCTCCATAATTTTTGCAATTAAACCTCTAAAAATTTTTTTCTCACTCCCATTCTTTCTCCCAAAATATTTACAAATAAACCCTTGAAATATTTTTATTTATAAAAAAGTCCAAATATTAATATTTTTCAAAAAAATATTTATAAAGGAGCTGAAATATTTTAAATATTTTATAAATAAATCGCAATATTTGTCTTTTTACAAATAAGCCCCTTGAATTTTTTTATTTATAAAAAAGTTCAAATGTTAATATTTTTCAAAAAAATATTTATAAAGGAGATGAAATATTTGAAATATTTTATCAATAAACCCTAATACTTATAGATTTACAAATAAGCCTCTTGAATTTTTTTATTTATAAAAAAGTCCAAATGTTAATATTTTTTATATGAAAATCTATAAAAAGGATCTTAAATATTTTACAAATAAAGCCTACATAAGAAATTTAATTACAAATTTTATATGTATGAATTTACAAATAAGTCCCTTGAATTTTTTTATTTATAAATAAGTCAAAAATTTATAATTTTTAAAAAAATTTAACAAAAAAGAGTTGAACGTATTAAAACTTAAAATTTTAAAATATAAGTTCAATTTTTTCTATATTTACAAATGGACCCCTCAAATTTTTTTATTTATAAATAAGCCCAACTTTTATCAATTTTTTAATAAAATTTCATAATATTGAAGTTTTAAAAATTAAAATTTTAAATTACAAATTTAGTATTTGTACATTTATAAATAGACCCCGTAAATATTTTTATTTATAAATAAGTTCAAAATTTTATCATCTTTAAAATAAAATTTTACAAAAAAGACATTGAAGGTTTTAAAACTTAAAATTTTAAATTACAAGTTTAATATTTGTACATTTATAAATAGACCCCTAAAACATATTTATTTATAAATAAGTCCAAATTTTATTATTTTAAATAAAATTTTACAAAGAAGACATTGAAGGTTTTAAACTTAAAATTTGAAATTACAAGTTTCATATTTATACATTTACAAATTGACCTCTTGAATATTTTTATTTATAAATAAGTCTAAATTTTTTATCATTTTTTAAATTAAATTTTAAAAAAAAGACATTGAGAGTTTTAAAACATAAAATTTAAAATTATAAGTTTAATATTTGTACATTTAAAAATAGACCCCTTGAATATTTTTATTTACAAAATAATTCCAAATTTTATTTATTTTAAAACTATATTTTATGAATGAATCATTGAAGGTTTGAAAACTTAAAATTTAAAATTACAAGTTTTTCATATTGTACATTTTCAAATAGATCCCTTGAATATTTTTATTTATAAATAAGTCTAAATTTTTATTATGTTTTAAATAAAATTTTACAAAAAATATATTGAAGGTTTTCAAATTTAAAATTTAAAATTACATGTTTAATATTTGTATATTTAAAAATAGACTCTTTGAATATTTTTGTTTATAAATAAGTCCAAATTTTTTTATTTTAAAACTAAATTTTACGAATAAGTCATTGAAAGTTTGAAAATTTAAAATTTAAAATCACAAGTTTCATGTTGTACATTTACAAATAGATCTATTGAAAATTTTTATTTATAAATGAGTCTAAATTTTTTATCATATTTTAAATAAAATTTTACAAAAAAGACATTGAAGGTTTTAAAACTTAAAATTTAAAATTATTAAGTTTAATATTTATATATTTAAAAATAGCCCCCTTGAATATTTTTATTTATAAATAAATTTAAATTTTATTTATTTTAAAACTAAATTTTATGAATAGATCTCTCGCCAGTCGTGCTCGCACCCTCGTCAGCCGGCATTCGCGCCTGCGCGCCGGCCTCCGGCGCCCACGCCTGCTCAACGGCCTCCGGTGTTCGTGCCCACGTGCCGGCCTCCGGCATCCGCGCATGCGCGCCGGCGCTTGCGCGCTCGCCGCTTTTTATAAATATTTTTTTGAAAAATATTAATATTTATACTTTTTATATAAAAAAATATTTCAAGAATTTATTTGTAAATATTTTTGGAGAAAGAGTAGGAGTGAGAAAATAAGTTTTTAGGAGTTTAATTGTAAAAATTATAGAAGGTAAAATTGGAAGTTTTAAAAAAAATTTGACTAAATAATAATAGAAAGGTATAGATAAATTTTGAAAAGAAGGGTAGTGTAGATAATTATGAAAATCTTGGAAAATTTTTTGTAATTATCGGATATTGCGAGTTTACGTGATTAGTCTAATTTAAAATTATATTAAACTAGACGACGGTGACCGCGGACTGGCCGACGGGCGATCTGAGGAAGGTGTAGGCGAGGGCCTTCTTCTGGCGACAAGGCGTCTCCATCGCAACTCAAACGCGGTGGTTTGAATATTGCCGGGCCAGGGATACAACGTGGAGTCCGATATAACCCAATGAGAATCCGATTCGAACTGCGTAAGGAGTTTCACGTGGAGTCGGATTGGGGTGTAGGCGGATCGAATTCTAGCCGCCTTTGGATGATCCGAATCCGAAACTCGCTGAAGATCCACACCAGCCGCGCACTCGTCATCCCCAACTCCAACAAATCCAATGCTCTCCCGGCGACCCTCTTCCATCCCCTCCTTCTCCGGCTTCGTCCGAGTCGCCGCCGCTTTCTCCACCCTATCGTCCTCCCCGCCCTCCTCCGCAGCCGCCGCCGCCACCCATGGCATCCACGTCTTCCATTGCCCCGTATGGCCTCTCAATCCCGCGTAAGGATTCCGATTCCTCTTCTTTCGCTCAGCATTGATGGTTTAGCATCTACAGGACACGGTGGGCATAGTCGCCAAGTTGTCGGAGTGCATCGCCTCGCGCGGTGGCAACATCCACAGCGTGGATGTCTTCGTCCCCGAAAAGAAGCCCGTCTTCTACTGTAGAAGGTCAGTTCGGGAGGATTGATTGATTGGTTCCTTAACTTCAATCCTACTGCTAATTTTCAACTGTGGATCTTGTGGATTTTACACAATTAATGCTACAATTTGGTAGTGAATTTATATTTAACCCTGCGCGTTGGCCGAGGGATGAGTTGGAGAGTGATTTCAGCAGATTGTCAAAGCAATTCAATGCGGAAAGATCGGTTGTGCGGGTGCCTGATCTAGATCCAAAATATAAGATTGCTGTCCTTGCGTCAAAGCAGGTAGGTGTGTGAATTCTTTCACATGTGTCTGTTTTTAATTGTTCTTGAAGATGTTACAGTTTGTTGATTGGCAATTAATGATTCTTGTTACTAATTGTTGATATAAATGGCAATGCTTGCCATCTCATTATCCTCTGGTTATCATCTCGATTACTTTCTACTGTAGGATCATTGTTTGGTCGATTTGATGCACCGGTGGCAGGGAGGAAGGCTCCCAGTCGACATAAATTGTGTTATAAGGTACTAGATGTTTCAAACTCATATAGTGGAGATTTTGTTTTCTTTTAGTTCTCACTTGGGTTGTTTCATGTATTGTTGCAGCAACCATGATAGAGCTCCAAATACACATGTCATTCGTTTTCTTGAAAGGCATGGCATCCCTTATTATTACTTGCCAACAACTTCAGGAAACAAACGAGAAGACAAGATGTTGGAACTAGTTGAAGATACTGATTTTCTTGTGCTTGCTAGATACATGCAGGTAACCTTACTTTATTTTCAGTGAAATATGCAAGAAAGATGGCCTTTTCACTTCTATGCCAGGGAAGCCTTAAATATTCTTTCTGTTTTCGCAGGTATTGTCTGGAAGGTTTTTGGAGATGTATGGTAAAGACGTCATAAACATCCATCACGGCCTTCTCCCTTCTTTCAAGGGTGGTAGTCCTTCCAAACAGGTCACAATTTACTGTTCCACTGAGTTTCTGTTAACTTTTTTTTTTACTTTCAATTTGTATGTTTAAGTTCAAAAATTGTGTGATCTTCCCAGGCCTTTGATGCTGGGGTAAAGTTGATTGGCACAACTAGTCACTTTGTTACAGAAGAACTTGATGCAGGTCCAATTATTGAACAAATGGTAATTCTGCCCCCAATTATCAATTCAAGCAACTCCAATAAATTTATGCTAGTGATATATTATATTGTTGTGGAACATTCTCCTATAATATCCAGGATAGATATAATATCCAGGATAGAAATACATCCAAAATGCACTTGGTTCGTTTGGTATTGCCAAGCCAGTGTCTGCATTCTGTTAGGCTCTTTTGGAAAATTGAAAAAGGACTCTTGAATTAAAGTGCATATGGTGAGGCACAGGAAAGAATAGCTTGTTGAATGGTCAAATGCCACTCATTTTTTTTTGACAGCAGGAAGCTCACAAGGGTGTTATCAGTTATGTGAAAATGAGAAATTGTAGAAGAACTTATACTCCAGTTTTGTGCAAAACAAAAGAATTGCCATTTTTATCAGGTCTTGTATGATGCAGTAAAAAGATGAAAGTCTAATTGTCCTACCTGTAACTTTGAGGCACGAGTGACCTCTTTTTTTATGGTTCTTCTACCCATGCTTCAAGGAGATAATACATGTTTATTTTCTTGATTCACCTTAATGATGCAATTCACATAAGCATTTATTCCAACATACATCATTTTTATTGCATCCCTTTGTTCTTAAATTATGTTCCCAGCAGTAACATTCAAGATGTCACAATTCTGTTAGCATCAGTAGTTGAGCATGTACACTGTTGTTGATAAGTTATATAACGTCTCAGGTCTTCAAGCATATTAAATGTACCTAGTCAGCATTGAGATGATAGCATTCCATTGTCTTATGTAGTTTCTTAGTTTGATCAGCAAGTTTGAATGGATGTTTCTGTGGAGCAGGTTGAGAGGGTCTCTCACAGAGATACTTTGGAAAGCTTTGTGCAAAAATCGGAGAACCTTGAGAAACAATGTCTAGCACAAGCAATAAAATCATACTGTGAGCTTCGAGTTCTAGCTTATGAATCAAATAAGACTGTTGTATTCTGATGGATGATTATTGTGGCAATTTTAACTATAACCATTCTTGCAAGAGTTTGCAAATGTGCATAATACACTCTTGATTTTTATCGAAATAAAATTTTCTTTTCATACTGACTTTTCCACAACTAATCTAATGTGTGTTATTATTCTATGAATTTGTTTTTAACACTTGGCACTGGAGTCTAGATTGGTTGTGTGAAAGATTTGCTTACTGGGAAAATTTTCTTTACATGATTGTTGATCTGATCATTGTGTTTTTGCTGAGAAGTTGTATGCCCTTCACTTCCACATGCATTTTGATATCTCCTTTTATCGGGAAATAATTGGCTATACAAGTCGCTTCCTTCACTGAGATTTAGCAGCTCAAATGACTTCTCCATTCGCTCGGATCCTCCATCTGTCTCATTTACTTGGCGAAGCAGATTCGGCACTCCATCCACCCACTGCTGCTTGATGATTCTGTTTTCACACTCAAAACTCCAGAAGGCCTTGAGCTGTTCTCAGACCAAAGCTGTGCCTCTCTCTGGCAGACAATGCTATGATCTCATCGTACACCCCAAAAACGACTACTGGTAAGGGGCAATACGGAGGTTTAGAATTATTTCCAAGTAGCAGAAGGTATTTTAAGTTTTTGTGGGCAGTGCCAGAACTCAGTCACTCTTTTTCTTCTTTGGCAGGGCACATCCAAGGTGTTTGCTCTTAAGCTTCACCATGACCTGAAATGAAATTCTCCCTTCCTTTAGGTTGACCCAGAATACGAGATCCTACTATAGTTCAAGATTTCACATTTTCACTTTCGTACATGGGATTCCTTGTTGATGTAAGATTGATGCTCTCTTCCAGTGCAGGTAACCTGTAAGGGTAGACCTAAGATCTTGTTTCTTTCTATCTAAAATCTTCTATCAAATTCTTTAGAAAAGAAAATTATTCTAACCTTTCCTGGTTTGCTTGAGCAGGTCACCTTCTTTGCACCAGATATCCGGGCTGCCACTCTTCTCATAACGGCTGCATTGCTCCTTGCATCTCTCTGCATTCTGAGTTTCAATGCTGCAGCTCCTCGCAATGCTGGCAGAAACAAAATCAACCACTGATCGTCTAAAGATTGTTTTGGAGATATCATAATCTGACTTGATTTTTGTTTGGAATTTCTACTTGTTGCTCTGCTGCAGTGAGAGTTATGAGATCACCAGGAATCCTGACATCTACCGCTGATCGAACAGCAGAGGTACTTGCTCATGGTTGGCGACTGCCTGTTCTGTGAGTTCTTTACAGTGCGAAGCCAACAGCTCAGTGTTGCGGAGGCCATGGCTGAGCTCATTTTTGAGCAGCGTTCTCTGATTTCATGCTTGCAGCCATTGCAGCAGTCACCGATACAGCAACAAGAATCCGAGCCTTCTCTGCTCGCACTCTCTTTGCCTTCTGCTTTGTTCTTGGTAGCCTCCATGTTATGAAACCATTTCCTCATTGCATTACCAACATTAGACACCTGCAGAATCTTATACAGTAAGTTGATATTGATCCGAGATCATCATCTCTGGGAGCCGGTGGACAACGAGTTTCTGCTCTTACCAGCAAGCAGGGCCTTCCATATCTCTGAAGCGGACACGCTCCAGGACCTGGAAAGGAACTCTATCGGCTCCTTTAGCGTCTGTGGTGGTGGTATCGCCCGCATCATTTGTCCACCTTCCATCTCCTCTGCTTCTCCTCCTTCAATAAAAGGTAAGTCCTTCCTCTTGTTAGCAAGTCTCCACAGGAGATGCCTCCCGTTCTCCATTAGCCCTTCTATATGGATACACACAAGATACTGATGTGTGGTTGGTGTTTGCCTTGAAAATGGAAAACCTGGGATGGGAGTAGTGTTTGTTTATATAGAGGAGGGGCAAAGGGGGACTTCACGGAACACAAGGAGGGGAGAAGGGGGGTGAGGAGATGAGGAGCGGACAGCCTCATCGTGTCCTTTTAGAGTTGCTCCCTTCTTTCTGTTGCTCCTGTTGGGACTAACCGTTTAGTTTACTTTATTTTTTTTTATTTTCGGGAAATTTCTTAATATTCACTTGAAAATTTTCCAGATTCCTAAAATTTCTTCTAATTTTTAAAATTTCTACTCAGCTACTTCACGTAAATCAAGTGTTTGAACTATATTTAGTGTTTCTTTTACTGTTATAATACTGTAGTAATATTAGGGGTGAGAAAAAAAAAATCCATAAATCGAACCGAATTAGATTCTCAAAGTAAATTGGTATGATTTTAATTCTCAATTTTGATAGGGTCGGAAATTTAGTTTGGATCCTAGTTTTATAGTTTGTGAAAAATTGGTATATCGGAATCCGTATTGATATATTATATATATATATATATATATATATATATATGTAAAATTTTAAAATATAGTTTTTTGTGTTATGTATATATTAATGTATTTAAAATTAAATATTTACAGGATTCTAATGAATAATATAAGATTTTTGAGTAATTTGTTTGTTAGTGTATTTAAAATTAAATTTTTCTAAGATGGCGATGTAAAATAAAATATTTTAAAATAAATAATTTAAAATTTGATATACCGGTTTTAGAATTAACTTAGAATTGGGATGGAAAAATCGATTTTAAATTTAAATCGATACAGTTTTGATTTTTGATTTTGTAAAAATAAAAATTCAATTCTGACTTTAAAATATGTAAAATTAGTACAGTAAATTAATTTTGCTCAAGTAATATTATAATAGTGAGATATATATTATCATTATAGTATTGCTATAAAGAAAGGTATTTTTATATAACTTTTTACGATTTACACTATTCAGAAATAACATGCCACGATTTCAGTATTTATTTATAATTTTTTTAAAATGCATAATCTACCATTAAAAAACAAAGAGCATCTCTTCCCCAACGCTCCATTCTCCAACAAAATCCAATCCTTGTACTTATTCTTAATCTCCAAACAAAAAAGCATTAAGAGCATAATTACTAGTAACAAGAAACGGCGACGGAGACCGACTACAGTAACGGTGACGAGGAAGGAGAGAGTGCCTGCGGTGGCGCCGCTGCAGAAGCATCGGCTGCCGCCCTCCAACTTCGACCTGCTCTTGCCGCCGGCCCACTTCGGTGCCTTCGTCTCCTATAGAAAGCTGGAAGAGATCGGCTTCTCGGCGGCACTCAAGGCGTCGCTGGCGCGGGCTCTGGTGCATACTGCCCTCTCGCCGGCGACAATGGCTAGGCTGAAGTCCTCTGCAACAACCGCGGCGTTGAGTTCGTCTAGGCAGTCGCTGACCAGGAGCTCCGGCGGCTGTGTCTTAACAAACCCAGCGACAGTATGGACGGGAAGCTTGTCCCCGACAGCATGGAGGGTGTTTCATCGTGCATGTTATTTTACATATAAAACCCTGTATATTCATGGAATTATAAATGTGAAGATTTAATCTATTTTAAATTAATCCATGCTGTTTATTTGAAATGAACGGTTAAAGGATAAGCGGTATGGATTATGATCCACCATAAAATTCTTCGTGTATAATATTTTTGAGTGTAACAGTAAAAAAGGAAAAATAAAAGATAAAGGGGTTTACAGGCATGAGTTTCAAACTGCAAGTGGTGATGCGCAAATAAACAGGCAACTGAGCTCCGGTGCGGCGGAGTGGTGATATCGTGCATGTTCGACCACCACGTCGCTGACGCCTGCTCCGCCAACATGTTCCTCAAATCTTGGGCCGAGACCGCCGGCGCGAGACCGATCTCTCAGTTAATAAAAAAGATTTCATAAATAAATAAATAAAAAAAATTTGAGAGTTTAAATAAACATTAATAAAGGATAAAAAATAAAATTTTTTTTGGTCAAAAACTAAATTAAATTTCAATGAAAGGATTGTTGGTTATAAATTCAAAAAATAGAAAATTATAAGTAAATAGTGAAATTAAGGAAATTATACTTAAATAGAGTAAAATTTAGAACTTGTATATAAAAAATTTTTTAAAAAATACAAAAACTATTTCAGATGCTTGATCATGTGTAATGGCTACATGAAGATTTCAAAAATAAGAAGAAAATTTTTGGAGTTGTACAAATTTTGTTATTTGATTGTATTTTTATAGAAGTGTAGAGTTCAATTAGTTTCTCACTTCAGTTATTTGGTTTAGTTGGGAGTTTTACAGTTTTGTCGAATTCTAATGTTTGTTTTATTTCAATTTTATAAGAAAGTAAGAGTGTGGTAAATGTAAGTGAAATCATCCCCAAATTATAATTTATAAATTAAGCTTTTATTAAAACTATAAATCTATTAAAATATAACATAATATTTGTCCATTACAATTTGTAAATTATAATTTAAAAACTATAGTTAAAAAATTATAATTTATAAATTAAATTAAATTTTTAGTGAATTAATTAAGTAAATATATTATTTGAATAGTAAACATATAAATTAATTATATTTTAACTAATTATTTTTTAAAAAAATCAATATGATTTTTATTAAAAATGTGAGAGACCCTATATGCTTATAACATAATATGTTATAATTGAGTCAAAATTAAAAATTATCATAAATTATGTTTTAGTAATTAAATATTCACCACTTGCATATGTATTTGAAATAAAATTATTAGTCGAAATATTATACAATCCATATATTGTTATATATTACTACAATAATTTGAGAAATACAATGATAACGAAGAGCAAAGCATAATGTAAAAGGATTGATAATTTTTTGTATTTAACTTTTCCGAGATCTTTATTTCTTCTAACGACCAATGACTTATACTGAATAAGAGACTCTATTGCGACTTTATTTTAAAGGACTTGTAATAATTTCTTAAAAAGCCATGCACCTACTCATGACACCTATCCCAAGTTGTATAAACATTTGGCCTATGTTAAGATTCGCAGTGGAAGGTTTACGAATCACTTCGTCTCAAACAATATAAGAAACGAGAAGTAATACAAGATAAAAAAAAATAACAAAATAAGGCAGCGAGAGATCCACTATCAGAAGAAAAAGATTTTTACAAGAGTCTATAAGGAAGACTTTATTCTTTCTTACTTAACTAAATTTTTTCACCAAGTCTCGGTAACGTCTCTAACTTTAGAAATAATCTCCAAAAGAGCACCATGAGAAACCACCATGAGAGACCACCGAGAAGCACTAGAAAGACCCATAAAAGAGCCAACACACTCTCTCTTTCTATTCTCTCTATTCTCTCTATTCCTCTCTCTATTTCTCTCTAGTTTAACCTCAATACTACCCCACACATAAGTTCTATGTATTATAGTATATTTATAGACTTTTATTGAGTCTGAGTTTTACTCTAATTACAACTCCTAATATTACAAATCAATCATAAATCTAAATCCAACTTTGGATTTTTACTTTAACTCAAATCTAATTCGAGTTTAAGACACTTAAAACTCAACAGGCCTGTGACCATGATATGCCACATAGTATTTTATTGTTGAAGTACCTGCATGAAAAAAATAATATATAAAGCAATAACAGTATAAAGAAAAAAAATACTCATATGGAAATGCAACTATTGTTAAATAACCAATAAACATTAGCAAATAGTAAAATGATGAAATAAAAGAGATGCACATTATACAAACAATTAATTGGTTAGTCGGCAATAATCAAACCAAAAAATTAGCATGCATCATTGACTATAAGTAAACATATTTGCTTGCATTTCAACTGCAAAACATCTGCTATTCACCAAAAAGAGTTCAATACATAGTGGAAATTGAAACCAACACAATTATATTCTAAGTAGATAACTGCTTACTCTCTTATAACCATACATTAATAATACGTTTAGTAACAGGTTTAGTACTTAGTTTACAAATATCAAGTAAAGATCTCCTATACACAAACAACACAAAAAGTTGAAAGAATATGACGCATCTGCCCATCCATCTCCCCGTTCTCAAAATGGACCATCCAATCAACCTTCGTGTTCTCATCCATACACTATATGAAGGCTGCTGCCTCATCCTCTTCGCAGTACAAAAATTTGTAAGCGCATGCAAGCACTGTCTGCACGAATCCATGAGATTCAAAAGATAAAACAGAAGGAGTGAGATTTTTTTTCCATATCATGCCTTGGGCATATTCAGTTATTATAACCACATGATTCATACCTTGTAGTAGATTGTACCACATGACATCACCTTTGTTAGTCTTGCTCTCGGCTCTCTTCTTGGACGAGAAAGCAAATGACTAGCCTTTGTTTATTATATTAGCCTTGGGTTCCACATGGTTTGGTTCATTGTCACTAGCGATGACAACCCATGAGGATGAGTTTAGCACCTTCATCCTCTCATCAAATTGATCTTGCACTTTCATACCACATTCATTGTAAATGGACATGGCAAAAGAACCTATGGCTTGATCATCACCACATATTTTTCTTAGCTTGTCATACATATGTATAAGTTTGTTGATCTAAGGCTTGGCATCTCTATTTTTCTAGTGACAAAAACACAATAAAATAAGAGAAAGAATATAGTGGGTGGTTTACAATACTACAAACTAGTTATATATCTTTAGATAGGCCCAAGTCGTCTCTAGCTCCATCTTGATGACCTTCATGTCATCCCATCCAATGCCACTAGTATCCTCAACTTTTTTGATAGTAGCATACCTTTTCTTACAGGTACAGTAGTGGTTCTCGACATGTTCCATAATGTAATTTTTATTGAATTGCTTATTTACCAAAGGGACACATGTAGCAAAAGTAACCCATTTGAAGGACTCGTCCACTTGAAGTCCCACACTTCAAGGAGAAAGTTAATCATGCACTTGGAGCATCTCGAAGACCACCTTTTGTTGAGGGTCCCCTTCTTTTGCTTTGCCTGAGGTTGTTGTACTCCTGTCTTGGGTAGATTGAGAATATAGCAATTCGGCCATTGATACACTTTGGGAATCATTCAACTCCATATCGTTCATTACAAGTTGAAAATAACATATTATAAATATATGACACATCATAAATTTAGAGGACACAAAGTAGCATTTAGTCAAAATTTTGCCAAAGATAGATCAGCTAGTGGACAATTATCCTTTGAAGGAAGATCAAAAAAGTTCCTTTGCTACCTTGATTTAGAAGGAGAAATCGAAGCCAATCCAAAAAAATATGGAAGTGATTATGAATATGAACCTTCCGAGCACTACTAAGGAAATGTAGTGGCTCACAGCACAATTAGCAGTGCTTAATTGATTCCTATCTAGGTTAACTGAAAAATATCTACCCTTTTTTAAAGCTCTTAAGCAAAGTTTAGAATTTGAATGGACAAAGGAGTGTGACCAAGCTTTCAAGGATCTCGGAAGATACTTGGCCAAAACCACCCTTATTGGTAACACCCAAACCAAATGAGGTACTATTCTTTTATATAACAATATTAGACCAAGTGATCAGCTCGGTCTTAATAAGTGATCAAAAAGGAAAGCAACACCTCATATATCATGTGAGTCATGTACTCACAGAGGCAAAGACATGGTACCTTTCACTAGAGAAATTGGCATACATAGTACTACTCGTAACTCGAAAACTCTACGTGTACTTTCAATTACACTTGGTCACAGTGCTCACCAATCTACCACTCCAGAAAATATTACAAAACCTAAAATCTTGGAAAGATTACTCAAATGGTCCATCAAATTGAATTAGTTTAATGTGACTTTTGAAGCTTGAAAAACCATAAAAGCTTAAGATCTAGTAGACTTCTTAGTGAAGACTACATCATACTTGACATGATCGAAAACTAAACCATGGGAGATCTGAGATGATGGCTCACCATGCGAATCAGGTTCCGGAATTGGAGTTATCCTCCAAATCTCAGATGGGAGAGTGGCTGAATACTTAGCTCATTTAGAATTTGAGGCACTGAATAATGTTGTTGAATACAATGCTTTCCTTTTCGGCTTACTTGTTATCCTCATAGTCGGAGCTAAAAAACTCAAGTATACAACAACTCCTAGCTTGTTTGTTTGCAAATTACTGAGAAGTATGAGGTGAAAGATGCCACCATGGCTTAATATCTGGCTAAGGCATAGAAACTCATGGCCAAGATGGACTAGGTAGGAATCTGGCAGATACCTCGAGATAGCAACATGGAAGCAAATGCCTTCACATGACTAGCCTTGGCTTCATCAAACTCGACGTCGAAGCAAATTTTTGTGAAAAATCTCTGCTAGCTGAACTATTTAGAAGCCTTCGAGAATGCAGTAAACATCAAACCTAGTTAGCTTGACCCCATAATTTCCTATCTCAGGAAAGGACAACTCCCCAATGATACAAGAGAAGCTCAACGGATCAAAAAACTGGCTCGAAACTTTGTATTAATAGACAGAGTGCTATATAAAAGGTTTCTCACATGGCCACTCCTCCCTTGCTTGGGACCTAAGGAGGAAAATTACATCTTGCGCGAAGTTTACAAGGGGATATGTGGAATTCATGATGAAATCTCACCCACAAGCTCCTTAAACAAGGTTATTATTAGCTCAACATGGCTTCTAAGACATCCAAGTTTGTTTCTAAATACGAATAGTACCAAAGACATACCTCAATAGACCATAACTCAGTAGTCTAACTTTAGTAAACTCAAACTGCATGGTCTTTCGATCAATGGAGAATGGACATTCTGAGTCTTTTTCCAATAGTCTTAGGATAGAGGAAGTTTTTAATAGTAGCTATCAACTATTTTACGAAATGGGTAGAAGCTAAGCCTCTAGCAACAATCACTGGGAGAAAAATCAAATAGTTCCTCTTGTAGAATGTGATTTGTAAATTTGGACTCTTGCAGACTTTGATCACTAATAACGAGAAATAGTTTAATAGTACAAGATTTAATAAGTACTATAGTAACCTCCAAATAGGGCAAAGGTTTACCTTAGTGGTATGCTCTCAATCTAATGATTTAGTTGAGATAACAAACCAAATCCTTCTTTCATGTATAAAAAATACTGAAAAAAGCAAAGGGTGTTTGGGTTAAAGAACTGTCACATGTCTTGTAGTCTAACGAACTACTGCCTAGATGGTAACAGGGAAAATATTTTTTATACTGGCCTATGGGGTTGAAGCAGTCATATCAGTGGAGATTAGACTTACATCTCCACAAGTCAGAATTTACAACCTCGAGATGAACGATGTAAATTCCAAGTTGAGAGGACCTTATCTTAAAATTTTAGGAGAAAGCTCATACTAGGATAGCCGAGTACTACTGATGAGTAGCCCGATAATACAATGCCTGAGGTCATAATCGTGAACTTTGACTAAGTGACCGGGTGCTCTGTTGAGCTAAAATTATCGATTGAGTTCAAGGAAGCTATCTTCAAATTGGATAGGCCCATTCAAGATCTTCTAATATATGGGTCCAGGAACCTTGAAAATCGAGCATCTGGATAATAAAGTACTCTCTTGAACTTGGCATGTTAATGACTTGTAAAAGTTTTATCTTTAATACAATCTCTTATTTACTTTAGAAGATTATTTGTTACCTCACCCCAAAAATCTAGCTCCACTGACCTAAGTGTTCAACTAGGTGCCTTAGTGACCCAACTGAGATATTACTCCAAAAACCTAGCTCTGTTAGCCTAAACATCCAACTAAATACTTCAGTGATCCCACCGAGGTATTACTCCAAAAATTTGACTTTGTTGGCCTTAGTGTCCAACTGAGTACTTCAATGACTCCACTGAGGTATTATCCAAAAATCTGACTCTATTAGTCTAAGTGTCCAACCAAGTACTTCAATGACTTCACTGAGGTATTACTCTAAAAACTTCACTCTATTGATCTAAGTGTCCAATTAGGCACTTCAGTGACCCCATAGAGATATTACTCTAAATCCCTGGCTCTACTAACCTAAGTGTCCAACTAGATGCTTTGGTGACCCTATCCAGATATTACTCTAAAACCTAGCTTTGCTTACCTAAGTGTCCAATAAGGTACTTTGATAACCCCATTGAGGTATTATTCAAAAAATCTAGTTATGTTAGCCCTACGGTCTAACAAGGTGCTTTGGTCACCTGATCAAGGTATCAACTATTAAGCTACTCAAAGTTCTGGTTCAACCATGTGCTCCAACACTTAGCAAAGCAAAAGGTAACCCCTCACTCTATGAGATCTCCACCATAGGGTAGAAGTGCCCGACCCTCGATGTGCCAGGGTGAAATTGAGGGGAGTGAGTCTTTAAACATTAGCTCAGCATCAAAATAATAAGCTAGGGTACTAGCTAAGATTATTGGCTTAAGGGGACATTGGAAGGGCATCAATTGAGGTTGGAGACATAGTCACAAGATTTTAAAAAAAAGTTCCTAACTAATGAAAATAAAGAGTTGAAAAAAAGACAAAAAATCTATTGAACTCTGAGGCAAGACTAATATAAAAAAAAAAGAGAAAGAAGTGCAATTAGTCAGAAGTATGTGGAGGCTCAAAAGACTCCACTAGCCCTCCTCGGCCTCCCTCGCCTCCACCATCTCAATTTTCTTTTAAATAAGATCTTTATATTTTCACTTGAGATGGTGAGCCCTCAAGTCATTATAGAGTTCACCTTGAAGATCGTCAGGCCTAATCTCAACATTACGGTGAGTTTACTTCAGTGTGCCTGATAGATGAGGTATGGAGGATACAGTTGTGAGCTTCTCATGCTCTTGGAGATATTCAATGCTAGCCTAATACTTCGAGAGGGCCTGCATCTAGATCAACTTCAAAGTACCAGCATATTCTTTACTCTAAAAGTATGTGGCAACCACTTCAAGATTGGCACTATCCAAGGTAGCTTGATGTCAAATTTTCTAGTCTTATAGACCGGACAAAGCTGATTCCTACTCAACTATAAGGAGATTTTTCTCCTTCTCCATCTTTTTCTTGGTCTCTTCCATACTAAGTTGGAGAGACTCAAGTGAGAATAAAGCAAGGTCATCTCTTTCTCAACCTTGCTTTTCTTGATGGTGCCCAGCCCCTGAGCCTCGTAAAACCTGTGTCCTACATACTGAAAGGATTGCAAGGCCTATAACCAAACTTGAGGTCAGACTATGATGCAAAAGAAAAAAGAGATTTATCTAGACAAAAGCAAGAAAGAAATAGGCTCACGAGGGTGCAAAACCAGACTCCCTCCAAAAAGAGTTAGTCATGAGGGAGCCAAGCCAAACTAGGATTGGCATCCTCCCCAAAGTCCCAAAGAAAGTACTCCTTGGCCTTGGTCTCCCTCAAAGAAAACCGTCCACACACTTGGTGCGAGTAGGAGGAGCAAAAGCGGCACCATTATTACAATCAACCTTCTTTATCATCAAGCAATGAGCAAGCGATTAAGTACAGACCTCAGCAACCTTAGGTTGGCAAGGAGGCGAAGGAGCATGAGGTATTGTCTGTCCCTTCCCCACTCTTCCTTTGCTAGCATACTGGCTCTCTTCCTCCTCCCTCTTTCTCTTTCTTGGAGTAGAGATACCAGCTAGTAGCAGACAGGAGCCTTCAACTCAGAAAGCCTCTTAGAAAAAGGAACTGCAAATGCTCAAGGGACACCTCTCTGCTGCTTCAAGCTCTCATTTATGAATGGGATCTAGGTAATCTCTACAAAATTGCATTCATGATCAAACTAGGTAAAGATAAGAAACCCATACTAGAATCATCAGGAATGAGATAAGAGTCAAGAGTAGAAACTTATTTGAAGCCAAGGATAGGATGGTCATGGGAGCCTTTGAGGGATGAAACACCGTTGGACTAGAGCGCTCGTCCCCTAATTGATAGACCCTCGTCAGCCTCCCAAGCCTCTCTTGGCATCAACTCAAAGCCAGATTTAGATGGCTTTTCACCACTAGAGATCAATGTCAAGCCATGTGGGGGGTCAAAAGTAGCTTCTTGCGGGTGGTGGCATCAACCCTGAGGCCACAAAAGGAGTAGAACTCTTCTCTATAGAGGGGGCCATCTCTTCCCTTATAGTGGGAGATCTCCTTCCAGAGCTAGAGGGAGTAAAAGGTGATGCTATTAAAAATAGATTTGTCCATATACAAAAGTAAGAGTCGAAAAAGTTCTCATGAGTGAAGGAAAATACTGGATATCCTCTTATTAAATTTCTCCTAACCATTCGATCATCTCCATGTGACTTGATCTGAGTCATTGAAGTCCAAAGGATAGAAATTTTAAAGGCCTCCTTCGGACCCAAGGAGTAGCCTTAGGAAGAGCAATTGAGAGTCATGCAAAAGGTTACTTTGATAAATGAGCAGACCATCACCTCGAAGGAGGGTGAAGCCCAAATAATTACTTAGGATTTGATGGAATGATACTTTTTTCCCTAAGTAAGGTGATGGCGGATGTCTTGTAAAGGTAGCAAATTCATTCTTGAAAGTTTGTCAGACATCTTATGGAAGTGGACTATCTCCTAATAACCTTAAAGACTAAGTCCTAAAATATCAATATCCAACCTTCAAAGGCACTGATGATACACCAAAAGTGAATCAGTTGGGTCAAAGAGTCAATAAGAATCAAACTCTAGATAGATTGCGAGCCAATACACCTAAGGTAAAGAAATGCTTTGAGACCGAGTTACAATGAGCTCTTAACACATTGGTTGCAAGAGGCCCTACTTATTCTGACATCGAGGCATGAGAAGTTTAGTGTCTTTGACCAAAGGTTCTATAAAAAAATTGCACCAAGCATCTATTGGGCTTGAATACCTCGATATGAGTAGACCAGAGTCTGGATCGTTATGAACTCTTATCCAAAGAAAAATCTCAATAAATCTGGGATCCATAACAACCTATCACAAGTAATATGAAAAGATTATGATCCTAAATTGTGAAGTTTGGGTATGCTCTACAACTTATAAAATATGGCTATATCTAAAAAGGTAAAGACTAATGCCTCTCTCCTTTTTATAATATACTCTATGTACACATAACTAACACAAGTGTCGGAGTGGCTGTCGCCTAAGAGTTTTGGCCGCTCTCTTCACTTTTTTCTTGTTGCAAATTAGGGGAAGAGTAACTCAGCAGATCGATCTCGAGGAGCCTTCCAAATAGAAATCGATGGAGAATCGGGCTTTGTCAACAAAACTAAACCTAAAAAGTATAAAGCACACTACTTTTGTAAAGAAATCCCAATAAATCTGGAATCCAAAATAGCCTGTCATAAGTAATCCAGAGAGATTACGATCCTAAATTATGAAATTTAGGTATACTTCACTGTTGAGTTTTGGGTGTCTCGAACTCGGATTAGAGTTTGAGTTAAAGTAGGAATCTAAAGTTGGATTCAGACTCATGATTGATTTTGAATACTTATTATATAATATTATGAGTTATAATTAGAGTAAAACTCAGACTCAATAAGTGCTTATAAATATTCTATTAATACATAAGATTTAGGGGTGGGTGTAGTATTAATGTTGAATTAAAGAGAAATAGAGAGAATAGAGAGAAGAGAAAGAGAGAGTATCGACTCTCATGTGTGGGTCTTTCCAGTGCTTCTCGGTGGCCTCTTATGATAGTTTCTCGTAGTATTCTCTTAGAGATTTTTTCTGAAGGTGGAGGCGTTGTAGAGACTTGATAAAAAAAAATTAATTGGATAAGAAAGAGCACAGTCTTTCTTATAAATTCTTGTAAAGTCTTTTGATAGTGGATCTCTCACTCTCTCTATGAACGTAACCCAATTTTAGGTGAACCACATATATCACTGTGTCTTTTCTTATGATTTTTTATTATCTTATATTGCTTCTCGTTTATTATGTTGTTTGAGAATAAAGTGATTCGTGAGCTTTCCGCTGCGAATCCCAACACTTCACAACCTATAAAATATGGTCATTTTTGAAAAAGTAATGACTAATGCCTCTCTCCTTTCTACAACATACTATATGTGCCTATAAATAATTTGAGTATTGGAGCGATCGTTGCTGGAGAGTTTCCTACCTTTTCTTTTATTGCAAATTAGCAGAAGAGCAACCTGGTAAATCGATCTTGAGGAGTTTCTCAAATTGAAACTGATGAAAAACTGGATTCTACTAACATAACTAAACCTAAAGGGGCAGTTTGGTTGGGGGTCAAGGTCAAGATCAAGGTCAAGACTAGTGAACCACTTTTGTAAACTAATATCTTTTTATCAAAATTAAGGTTTCAATAATTTAAAGCTCAAAAAACTGTTTAATTTTTTTTATAATAATTTAATTTAATAATAGTATAAAATAATAAATATTAATTTTACAAGAAAAAAATCTGAAACGAGCTGATACTGATATTGATCCCAAAACAAACGGGGCCAAAAAGCATAAACCATACTACTTCTATTAGAAAATCATAGAGATTAGTAAATATATAGTTATGAAGTTGTGCTATTGAAAAAAACTCAAACAAAATTTTATCTTAAACTCTCTAAAATTATTATATTGATAGCCAAATTTCCTAACAACTATATAACAACATTTTGATCATTTAATTATAATAGTTGGGAAACACATGATATATATTTTTTTCGAAAAAATAGTTTTCTTAATTTAGAGACTTGAAATCGTTTTAAATTTTTTTAAAAATTATATGTAATTATGAAAAAGTCATAGATTTATAGTAAGTTAGCTATTTTAAAAAAAATTTCTTAATTTTTTTTTTCAAATAGCTACCACAGCACATGCTATGCTTTGCATGTGGCCCATACCACTACTAGAACTCAAAATTTTGTTCTATTTTCAAAATCAGCCCGGGTGTCTTACCATTTTGGCAGAACCGAATTAACTTCCGCGCCCGATAATTCCGGCCTAAGTCGGCCCAAGTCGACCCATCCGCAGCAATTGTAACGGTATTACAGGAACGACGCGACGACCGCCAGTTATAATGTCCCGCGACTCCACTTCATTACTCCAAAGCACAATCCAAACCCTTGTTTTTTCCGGCAAGAGTCCATGGCCCGGCTCAAACGCCAAGAACACGTTAACTTACACTACTCCCTCGGACACCTGAAACATTTCCCATTAAAAGCCCCCTCCGACCCCCCGTCCCTCGCCCTGTCCTCTCTGTTCTTGCTCTCTTCCTCCTCGACCAGAACGAGTAACAAAGCCATGATCTGCAATAAATTCCAGCATTCAAGTGCCCCAACAACTCCGAGACCCCCTCCGCATTCACTCCTCGCGGCGTTTCCCCTTGTCCTGCTGCACTGTTTTCCACTGCTGCTGCGCTTTGATGGTAGGCTCTCAGCTAATCCTGTACCTTCGGTGAATTGTGCGAGATGAGGCATTTATTGGGGACACTTTTGGAACCAGAAAACTTATTGGTTGCTGATTGCTTTGCTTTTTATTTATTGAAGAAGAGGAGCGTAAGGCTGGGAAGGAGGAGGAATGGATGCCGGGAATGCTAGGAATGTTGGGGATGTGGGTTCTTTCTGTAAGGATTCGTCCTCTTCTTCTTCTTCCAGGCACACGCGCTCTAAAAGGTGCTTTCTTGTCTGTTTTTTTTTGTTGGTGCAGGTTCTTGATTTCTTGATGGGTGCACTGAAAGGTTTGGTTTTTCTGGTGTTTTCCATTGATTCTTGTGGTTGTTTTTTTTTTTCCCTAAAAATATTGTATTTGACAAGCATTATCCGTTCCTAATTTTGGGAAAGATGCGCCAGTTATTTTCTTTGCAATTTCGATTTTTTCCTGTTAAGGTCCATGTCATTATTGTTGGGCACGTCATTTGGTGATTGAAAGTATTCCCAGTACTTGAGTTTCAATAAGAATTCCTGAATGATCATTCTGCTACATGAGATTTTAGCTTTTCACTGGTATGGTGCGAGTATTCTTTTTGCAGGTTTTGCTTTCTACTGAGTTAGCTAGCACAGATAAGCAAAATATATTGACATTTCTTCCTAGAAACACCTTGTTGCTTATTGCTATTTCCTTCCATTTTTATTCATTTAGGCTGCATTATTCTTGTCCGATTTTGCTACTCAATTCTTTGAGCAGCTTCAAAATTATTAATCACCATCCTAAATGGCTAGCAAACAGAATGGTTTTTTCTTCCTTGACCTTCATTGGCTGTATGTGAGTTTTATGCAACAATTTCTTAAATTGTGCTCTAAAGTGATGCCAAATGTCTCAACTATTTGTTTGCCTAAAGAACAAATCTAGCTTTTGTAAAATATCTACTAGTTAATTTGATTTGCTTGAAAGAAATGCAATCCTTTTTCTTTTCTAGCTACGTCATTGAGTTTCTGGCCTGAATTTGGCTAATATAAGTCCCTAAAGTGAAGCACTATGAAATGCTAGTCAAGATGTTTGAGATTGTATCATAACATATTTAGACGGATAAGAAAAGTCTTTATTGCCCTTATTTGTGCTTCTTAAATAAAAGAATTAACTTGTCCATTCATATGAATCTCTCTGATTGTTTGAACTCTTCTGTGACCACTTACAGCCAAACTAACTTTCTTTTTCCAGTGCCTCGGAAAGGATTTCAGACTCCTTAAGACATGGAACTTCTCATTGCGTTAAGAAAGATTCCAGTGAATGTCAGGTGAGACCACAAATGGTGCTGAAATGAGTCTTTCAGAACAAATGCCTCTTCATTCTTTCTGTATCATAATATACTAAATTCCATTAACACGGGGTTCAATTCGAATATCCTATTTATGCACGTCCCAAAATTGGTCACTGATTCACTGGTTATGTGAATGTGCAGAATCTGGTGCAGCTTACAAAATCTCATGCAACACTAGGAATTGTTTTTCAAGAATCAAGTTGCAATATTTGTAGCACTTCAGTGAATGATCGGGCTTCTCTCGAAAATGATGTAAATTGAATTTTGTAGATTTTCTTTGTATAATTATCCTACATTATTTTTCTCTCCATACAACCTCATGTATTGGAGAAAGAAGAAAAATAAAATAAATTGAGCATCTTGAGATTGAATGTTTCACACTGCTGAAGCATGTTTCTCTTACATTCTTCAGATCCAGCAACTTCAGGTGCATTTGCATCAAGAGAAATCACTGCGGCTTATGCTTGAGAAGGCAATTGGTCGAGCTTCTAGTACTTTATCTCCTGGGCATAGACATTTTGCTGCTCAGGTATGACCAATATGTACTTTAGTTTCTCTTCTGAACTTCTTTTATCTCCATGATTACGTTATATATTCAAACATTCACTCTACAATACCAGTAATTGCTCCTTCAGGATGTAGCCACTGACATGAAAAGACATATATGTATATATTGTCCTTGTGAAGTCATATCTCTGGAACTTATGTTGGCCAAAATACTTGAGTAAAGCTTCACCTTTCCTCTACACACTTCTGGTTACCATTCATCTGAATTTTGAGAATAATGCAAACTTATTATTTCTTGGAATTAGTCAAGCTTGTCTGCTTAAGCCTTATCCTCTTGTTATCGCTGTTTTTAGGTATAAGATACTTGTGTTTTTCTAGTGAGTTAGAGAACCAGCAAATTTTAGACAAAGCAACTAAATTTTTGTTCTCGTAGACAAAGGAACTTATTGCAGAGATCGAGTTGCTAGAAGAGGAGATTGCAAATAGAGAACAGCATGTTCTCTCTCTCTACAGAAGTATCTTTGACCAGTGTGTTAGTGGGACATCATCAGCACATAGTTCAGGCAAGGCTTCCCCTGCACGCCTGAAGAATGGAGCAAGAAAGCACCCAAGCATAATTTCAAGTGCATTTTGCTCTGCAAGAAAGTTCCCATTGCAAACTATCCAGGTTCTAGGCACCATGAAGGAGTCTGGGAAAAATAATATCTTTGTTAAGCCTAGGGGTAGAGACGAGACACCAACAAATGGAAAAACTAGCGTCCATATTCCTAACAACACTTCAGACCCTATGAAGGTATAATCAAAGCAGATATTCTGTTTTTCACTCAAAGCTAATCTCCTCATATCAATACACTCTATGGAATTCTTATAATTTTTTTTTTTTTTGGTTCTGTAGAAGATGCCTACATTCTCTGGGGGTTACCTGGCTCGTACTCTGAGAGACCATCTCTACCAATGCCCAAGCAAGTTATCTGAAGAACTGATTAGATGTATGGCTTCTGTTTATTGTTGGGTGGGCAGACAGTCATCTACAGACACAGAAAATGCTCGTTCACCATTTTTGTCCAGGTCATCAACCAGTGTTATTATTCCCCATAGAGGTGCCATAGAGAAGGAACCAGCTTGCAGATCAACTGTTGAGGTATCTTCTATATCAGTTGACAAGAACCAGTTCTCAAGTGCATCATATGCCATAAACAACTACAGGTGTGATTAGATGCAGAGAAAGTACATGCCTCTGTGCTTTCTCCCAACAGTTTTTTCTTTCTTGTATTATGGACTAATCTAAGAGAATCTTTTGCATATTTTGTGTGTTAAATTTCAGATTGCTGGTGGAAAATCTGGAGAGAGTAGACGCAAGTGTATTGGAAAGTAGTGCGAAATTGGCATTTTGGCTGAATGTGTACAATTCTCTGATTATGCATGTAAATCATGTCATTTTGTTCTGAGAAACTTTTATTTTATTATTTAAGGTACTAAACCTGAAAAATTATTTGCAGGCATATTTATCGTATGGGATTCCGAATACTGCTTTGAGAAGAATGTCCCTATTCCACAAGGTAGTTGATTTCTTATTTGTACATACCATTGTACAGATTTGTAGAGGACTTGCTTGAATCTATAGAAAGGGCATTTCGTTTTTTTTTTCTCGGTCATCAGATGGGACAGTTTTTGTTCACTTAGAAACAAATTGGGAGACATTGGCATCTTCCTTTCTTCTTAGCTCTTAACATATTAGAAGGATTTGAGGTTGCATTGTATAGTGTGGTAAACATGCAGTATGAAATTAGCCTTGGTTTCTGTTGTTCAACAGCCTTATGGCTATAATGTAGTTACTGGTAAGCTCCTCTGCTACATTAGTTGCCTATAGCAGCAACCTGCCATTCATGTCAGAAGTTTGAGATGAGGTCAAATTCACTACCTAAGAAAAAAATCATGAACATAAACTATTCTCCTATGGGTTTAGCTTTCTGCACTATGTGCCAAACATTTCATCTCAGAGATCTTAAACATGTTTTTTTTACAATTAATAATCATAGGAAATAATCTCACTTTGAATAGTCCTGCTATGCAAGCATGAGGTTTTTCTGAAACCTTGATGCATTACAAGGATAATTTCTGAACTTCTTCTAAGCTATGTAGAATTTTGCTCTATATGTGAGCCTATTTTTTCCTATCCATAAGCTTAGGATCTTAGAAATATTGCCCGAGTGTTTTGAATGAATTTATTTCCTAATTTTGGCTTCCGTAGTCTAAATTTGTAGCAGCATTTTGTCTTTCACCTTGTGCCTATAAATGAATCCAAGGGCTTTTTTAATAGTGCAGGCTGCATATAACGTTGGAGGATATGTCTTCAGTGCCACATCCATAGAGCACTCCATTCTATGCTGCCGCACACCTCGAATAGGCCGTGTATGTACTGAATTTGTACTTTTTTCTGTTTCTAGAGACATTCATGATTGCATTTTACTTGCTCTATTAAGATATACTGTCGGAAACCATCATGATGTTAACCTAGTTTTGGCTTCATAAATTGCGTGCTGCTTTCTTGTTTCATTATTTAGGCATCTGTTTTATCTTTTCATCTGTGTTTGCTGGAGTAACTCTTTTTGCTGATTATCCATGTTATGACCTAAGAAACATGTAAGCAAGATTAAAAAAACTGATAGTGGTTCACTCCCAGAAAAAGATAAAAGTAGTAGCACTTAACCTTTTAAACCTGGTATATGTAGTCTAGCTTCAATTGTATGTGGGTCTTTGTAATGATCAAATATCTGCCATAATCCATAGGCATATGTGCATTTTGGCATGTACTAGGAAAAAAAATTACTATAAAAAAGAATGTACTAGGAAATATAATGAAGCTTTCATTTATGATACATGTTGCAACTTGATTCATTGAAATCTTTGGAATGTGAAGCGACATAATATTTGTGTATCTGCATGTCATAGCTCTGTCATTCAAAAGATAAACCGTACACTGTTGCATTATTATAACTTATGTTATACAGTGGTTTGAATCTATAATATCAACTGCAATGAGGAAGAAATCTGGAGATGAAAAGCAGCTTCTTGACTCAAAATTTGGCCTGTTTAGCATCCAACCTCTTGTTTTCTTTGGCCTATGCACTGGAGCTGCTTCTGATCCAATGGTATACCTCACTTCTTTCAGAAGTTCATTGTCGTCATTAAAAGTCAGGAATTCACCTGAATATTTTGTGTTCCCAAATGCAGATTAGGATCTATACTGCAAAGAATGTTATTGAAGAGTTGGAGAGTGCCAAAAAAAGCTTTCTACAAGCCAATGTTGTTGTAAAGAAATCGAGGAAAGTGTTTCTACCCAAAATTCTTGACCGGTATGCAAAGGAAACAAGCATGAGCTCCGATGATCTTCTTGTGTGGGTTTTGGAGAACATTGACAAGAAGCTGCATGAGGCGATCCAGAAATGTCTTGATTCCAAGAGCAAACGGAAGGCCTCACAGATCATTGAATGGTTGCCATATGACACAAGGTTCAGGTATGTCTTTGAGAAGGACTTGACAGAAAAACCATTGTAGGTGTAACCTTTCAAGTTCCTCTCTGTAAATCCTAGACATGGTTATGGCATTTGCTTAAATAAAAGAAAGACTGACTTTTGTTGGATGTAAATATTTTTTCTTGAGGAATTGAATGCATGTTACCTGTTTGGTTTATGCATTTCTTGAGGAGTTCTTTTTAGCTCTAAATTGTCTTTGTATTTTTCTCAGTATAATGTTGCGCTTTTCAAATTTAATTACTTGTAGGTTTTTTTGCTGTTGCCTTGTTTAGGCAACCAAAACTGGTTGAGATATAGCTGAACTAGTCTCAACCTTGCGGATTGTGAGTGGATCGAGATTCAGGTCCGGTCTCCCCACCTTATTGCCGGCGGTTAAGATCGGACTAAGATTAACATAAATCAGTGTCTCTGAAACGTGTACATCGCAGTCAGGTTTACCCGAAACCTCTGTCAAGCCTGACCCGTTCTGGCCGCTATCTAGCCAGGCCAAATCCAAATGCAATCCAACCACATGCGTGTCAGAATCGCCACCATCCGATCCACAGCGTCCGCAAAATCCCACCGGGCAAGTCAAACCCAGACATTGCTCGGCACGTGTCCCATCCCCCCATTAAATGGCACTACACTAATTCCCCTTGAAATGACGCCCAATTTACGAACATATGTATCCGCAGAAGGACGCGCGTAGGATAAGGTCCACTCCGTGCCCATCAGATTCACCCCGCGCTTTGCCAGCACGACTCGAGATAAAGAAAGAACGGACAGGATCTCGTTCTAGCAGAAAAAAATCGTTTCCCTCTTGTCCGGCACCCAGTCAGAATTCACAAAACTCGGCCATCGGTTTCGTGCGTGAGAATGAAGCACCCAAAAAAGAGGTCCCCCGAAAGACATAGAGCAAAAAAACCAAAACGAAAGGGCTAGTTTTCTTTTCATTTGTTTCCTCGCTCGCCCGCTCGCCCGCTCACCGCCCCTTCTCCAATCCGCCGGAGAAACCCTATAATTCCGCTCGGAGCCCTAGCCCAGTGATGCTGCCGATTCCGTGAGGCCGCTGGGGAGTTTTCTCGGCTGCCGGCGGGGAGATCAGGGATGGCTCTCGGGCGTCTCCTGTGATGAGCCTGCGGATCGACTTCGGTTTTGGGGTCCTGTTGGTGTTCGCCCGCGATTTCGTCTCCGGATGGAGGGTGTGAACATTAGAGGCATTCTCTGCTCGGTACTCCTCTTTGTCTCTTCGTTTCTTCCATTTCGTGCTTCTCGTACTGGTCCGCGGTGGCTGTGTGGTTCAGTAAGCGTGAACTGTGGTGGGATATGGGTCGGGAGTTTGGGGAAGGGGCCTAGGGTTTCTGATTGGCTTCATTTGAATAGGGCTTTGCGGGAATTTGGATTCCGTTAGCGGTCGCAGTTATCGCGTTTCCAAAGTTAGGGTTTTGGGAACTGTCGATTTTTTGGTAACTTTTGCTGCAATTATGAACGGGTGGTGGATATGTTGTTTCTATTTGCTGGATTGAGCTTAAAAATGTTCGGATATGATGCAATGCTTTGAAGCTCTCAGATGTGCCTGCCAAGTCTTTGTCTATCTCTAACTTTTTGAGAGGAAGTGAGGAGTTAGTGCGCCGGGCTTCCCGGACCTAGACCGCTGTTCTTTGCTGTTTGTGGATTCTTCAAAGAAAGGGGTGGTGATTTCTTGTGGTTGTCTTTCAGTATTAGGTTAGACCAAGATTGCGGCCTTTCTATCTGTGTGCTATTTTGCTGCTAACATTTGTGTACGACCATTTTATCTTCTTTTTTAGCAAAAATAATGTAACGAGTGTCTGTCCTTGTGGGCTGGTTCTCAGTGTTCTATTATGGACCATGGGGATTGTTGAGGTTCTGAGAAATGCAAGGTGAATAATTAGCATACTCAAAAATCAAAAGACTAAGTTTTGAGTTGAAGACCGTATGGATGTCAACGTAAAAAATACATTTTTGTTTAGTTGGATAAGTAAATGCTTTATAAAAGGCCTTTTGAATTACCATTCATGCTTTCCCCAGCAAGCCATACAAGGGGCTCTGGGAAGACAGCGTAGTTGTTTGTAGCAGTTCCCATACCATCAGTGCTGGTGTTGGTTTTCTTGAACAATTGTTCATTTTGAGGAGAAACATGTCAGATTTGTGTGTTTCTTGAAATGTTCGATGGACAAAATGATCATTTGATGAGATTGAAGTTCCCACTCACCCACTTTATGATTCCTTAGTTGATAATACCACAACTGACATTCAAATTATGTAGATGCAAGATAAAATCAGAATATATCTGACACTTGATTGTCGTCAGTTTTATGCTAAATCTCAGTGGCTTCAGATTTTTTTGTTTTCATTATTATTTGTTGAAGTTGTGTGACTTGTGTCTGTTAAGACCAAAATCTGCGAAATGAATTCTTGTGCCCATGGGATTTTCTTTTTTAAAAATGATCTATTGACTAGGATGATATGTGAGTTCTCAATATCATTGTATGGGTTATGTCAGCTGTTTCTAGCTTCTGCTACAATAATTTCATTGTCAGCTATGCAGTTTATTAAGTTGGTGTGGAATTTTTTGTCACTATTTTTTGGCAGGGATTCATCCATGGATTATGATGACAATGATTTTCAGAGCCAGAATTTTCAGCTAGTTGGAGAGGACAACAACAGATTTCCTTCAAGTTTACGATCATTTGCTCTGCCAAAACTTGATCTTGATGAACATTTTGGAGCACATCTGAGGTTTGATACCTTAGTTGAATCAGATAGCTTACTTGGAATTCAGAGCCACGATAGCAATTGGATTGAGAATTTTTCATCCGGAAGTACATTAGAATTCACTTCCAGAGCTGCTGAGTCTTGCTCAATTGCAAGACAAAACAATGTTTGGTCTGAGGCTACATCGTCTGAATCTGTTGAAATGTTATTAAAATCTGTTGGAGAAGATGAAATGAAAAATGAAGTTTCTATTATTGAAGAGTTGGATGCTTGTGATCGACTGATTGAGTTAGAAGACCAGAAGTCATACTCTAAGATGGAGAATATCATTGACATTGATCCAGCCCTGCCGCCAGATAAGTGTCCAGAAAGCTCTTCAGGCATGACTGATAATTCAACAGGTGCTCATTCTCTAGTTGATGGTATGCCTCAACCTTCCAAAGGAGAAAAGTCTGTGATAAACTCAGAGTTTGGTTCCTCAGGTGAAAGGTTTTCCTCTGATCAAGAGTCTGGTGCTGAGCAATGCACCATAGATTGGGAGAAAACTGCATCCTCGCATGATTCACCCAAAATTTTGCCAGTGTTAGTTGGGGATTCTTTTGAGTCAGCTCAGAAGGAAGATCATGTCTGTAGTGTAGTGGAGAAGATAGCGTATGACGATCAGCTATCTGGTGGAAACTTGCATAGAAAAAGATCTGATCCTGATACTTGTAGTGCTCAGGTTAACGCTTGTGCTGCATCCACCAGCAGTCTTGTTGGGACTCAGAATCATGGACTGCTGGTCAGCTCGGGGGATGTAATGGAGAGGCAAAATGATAGTGCTCTGATTGAAAAGGAAGCTCCAATTGATGATGATTCCCTGAAAAATAAGCCTGATGATGCTAAGTTTAACAATCAGCATTATGAAGGGGGTGCTGTTGACAGTGTTTCTTTTATGGCCAAGGGTCATACTTCAGAGCCAAATATGGATTCTTCAGGCATGTTGACAGGTGAATGCAGTGATGCTTTATTTTCTGGGAATCCGGATGGTTTGCTGGAAGCTATTGCCTACCCACTAAAAGGTAGGATCAAAGGAGGTAAAAATGGTGATGAAACAACAACAGGGGCAGAGAATACGTCTTGTTTAGCTGCAGAAGGTGATAGAAATGAACTTAATGTTGAAACTAACAATGAAGAAAATGTTGACAATTGTTACAGAAGAGAAGGTAGTGCTGTCCATGGTCCATCAGCACACAGTCCAACGGATGGTCCCCATAGTGAAGATAGTCTGCATGCTGAGAATACTGAAGCTGTTGTTGAACATCCAGAAAAGGACAAAATTGATGCTTCAAAGGAATTAACTGAAGGGAAAAATGGTCCTGAATATGTGCAAACTGATAATAATAGTAGCCATATGGACAATACCTCACGAGAGGCAGTTGAGCTGCAGAATTCACATGATCAAGCGTGTACAACCAGAAGAACCAAAACTAAAGAGAGTGTGGGCTTGGCAACTGATCTTTCTCTTCCCATTCCATTATCAATTTCATCTGCTGATAGTGGAAAACACGCTCAAGTTGTAGCTGCTGAGGAAGAAAGTACAGTAGATCCAGCAGAGACTGTTATTCAGGAGAAATCCTCTGTTACTCAGGAGAAATCCTCTTCTTTTGCTTTGGTGGATGTTGCACACAGAGCCTTTGAAATCGGAGGTGTAGATAACTTGGTGCCTGAGTCTAGTCCACATGAGGCTTCTGCTGGATTTACAGGACCATCTATCAGTCCTGGGAGCAGCAGGCCTGATGCTGCTGCTGCTGTCGTTTTGAAAAAAATGAAACCTGTGTCATCTGTTCCAGATACTGCTATGCTTGCAGTCATGGATGATTCAAAGATTGCAGATAAGAAAGAGTCAGGTATTCATGAGTACGAATTAAAAATTTGAAATTTATTTGTAATATCTTTCCTAAAGTAATTGTGGCTTTAATACTCATCATTTTGTGGCTTAATGTTGATTATATTTCAATTCTCATGAATTGTCTTCTGAATTTAGCCTCTGCATTTGTTTTTATAGAACAAAATAAGCCAGGGTCATCTTTGCCAGCATACTCTGATGAACAAGAAATGAACACATCTGGAAGCTCATCTCCTATGTTAAGTAGTAATCCAGAAGGTCATATATTGAGCAAATCAGTGTCTGAGACAGGTGTTGCAGATGCTTTGGCTGGAAAGGAAACAAGTCAGGGTGTGTCAGGTACTTAATGTATAATCATTTGTTTGCAATTTGATTCTTTATATGTTGGGTGGTTCTAATGTTTGTTTCATGCAGATGTGGCTGCTAAGACTCCCATTTTTGATGGAAAGCTGGAGTCCTCTAAAAAAGAAACTCACTGCTCTCATCCTGAGGACAACATTGATTTGGAAACCAAGCAAATTATGTCATCTGTAACAAAATCAAGTTTCATTCAGTTGGATGAGAAAAATGTGACTTGTACAAGGATATCAACAGGTGATGTAAATGCTGAAGCCATAGCAACCACTGAAGCTCACTATTCTGGTAAACTTAGTTTTCTTAATACTTAAACAGAAATAGAATATGTGTTGTCTTGGTGCTCTTCATCTTGTAAAGTGGCTATTTATGCTGCTCCTAATTTTCTTGATACTAAAACAGAAATAGAATCTGTGTTGTCTTGGGGCTCTTCATCTTGTAAAATGGCTATATATAGTGCTCTTGCTGAATCTAATTCATGAGTTAGTTGTAACACTATCATGCATGATACTACTTTTTTCATTCTAATTGAAAATGCCTCTGGTTGGAATAGAGTTTCCTTAGATCGCCCAATGTTATAAATCTGAATTATGTTTAATTAATTGACAGCTTCTCCCTTGGAAAAGGGCTCTACATTGAATGCTTCTGGTGATGATTTTGTTAAAGAAGCTTACAATGTCCTAAATACACCATTCTGATTGCTGTTCACTTTTTATTTTGCTGTAATTGTATTAGTAAGTTAGTTTGCATTTTTCAGTAGGAACTCTACCGATCATTTAGTTTTTGCCCTAGCATTTTGTTCTATTTCCTGTTAAAATGCTATGCATGAGGAGACATAAAGGGGTACCGTATTGCAGGACCATCTTCTCCTACTATGTGTGAGAACAGGGAGAGAATCAAGGCTAATGTAGTCTTGGGAGATGGCAACAGTAGCCAGAATGTCACTCAACAATCAGAAAGTGAGTTTTCTTTTTCCATTTTCATCTTCTTTAAGGTCAAAAAATTTAATCTTGCTATTCTTTTATATTGACAATTGCTGCAGAAAGAATTTAGCTCATTGTAGTGATGATTATTTGGTATATAAAATTTATTTTTTGTCCTCACTAGTTTTTGTAGTGATGATTATTCGGTATATAAAATTAATTTTTGTCCCACTAGTTTTTCTTGTCCTTCTGTATTTTCCATTTGTGCTGCTTTTCTTCTAATTATGAAATTTAGAAAAGGTAGATACTTATGCCTATTAACTTCGTTGCCATTGATGCCTTCAACTACTGTATGAACTTCTTTATTCAATTCTGTAATATATTTGTAGGCACTGCCATTTACCATTCATTGGAGACCAGAAATGGTAATTCAGGTTGTTCTGAAGGTAATTCTGGTTCACCAGTAGCGATCCCTTGCACTAAGGGTTCTAAAGAAATGGAGCTGCACAGGAGAACAAAGGGGTTGTCAGATCAAACAAATACTGGTGCTGATGACCAAACTTGGAATGCTTCTGACACATTGAGAAGTACTGATAAAGTTGAACCTGTGTCTGATGATTCCCAGAATATTGCTGCCACTGAAAGTGATCGAATTTTCACTTTTGAGGTTGGACCACTAACAGAAAGCACTGGCAAGGAATGGAAGCCATTCCCCAGTATGCAGTCTTTTGAGCTTCCCCAGGTACTAGTTTTTCATCGCACAGTAGTTTCTGATCTAGAATTTTGCTGCTTTATATTCAAACAACAGGTAAATTTGCAACTAAATGTTTTCTATTCTTGTTTGAAATATAAGATGTTTAAAGAGCATTCACAGGGAAGGCATTTTGAATCCGAAGAAGGGAAACTAAATGGCCTTAGTATGAAGACAGCTGATACTGATAAAACTCCAGTGTCAGGCAATGAAAATGCCACATCTAGTGGAAAGCCTCAAGAAGAAGCACCATCTCCTGTACAGACAACTCGAAGGGACAAGAAACCTTCCAGTACATCACCCGGTACTGTTGGAACCTCAAGGGGTGATTTGCTGTCACAGGAGATGAGGCACCCTCCATCTATTCAAAATGGTATCACAAAAGCATCATATTGCCCAGCTATTCAACCATCTGGTCTGCCTGACCTGAACTCTTCAATTTCTGCTGCTGCTTTATCCCACCAACCTTTCACAAACCTACAGCAAGTACAATTGCGTGCACAAATATTTGTCTATGGATCTGTAATGTGAGTTCAAATTTGTGTTTGAACTTTATAATTTAAAATTCATGCATTTCTTGACACACTTTTGTCTTTGCAGTCAGGGAATCCCACCAGACGAGACTTGTATGGTTTCTGCCTTTGGAGAAGTTGGTTTGTATCTGTTAAACATGCTGCACCCCACATGCATATCATTGATGTTGTTTTATGATGACATGGTATCTCTTATTTGTTGTTGGTGGTGACCAAACAGATAATGGGCACAGTTCCTGGGAAGCTGTTTGGCGTATTGCAGTTGAACGGTTTCAGACTCAGAAGTCACCGCTTAGTAGTTGTGAGACTCCATTGCCTTCTCGTTCTGGTTTGTGTTGATCTATTTTGAAATTTTGAATTTAGATGCTCTGTTTGTTTATGTGGTGAATAACATTTGATGATCACAGGTGTTAGGAATCCTGAACAAGTTATAAGGTACAATTCGCATCAAAGTAAAACCCAAAGCCCTTCAGTCTCCGTTACCGGCACCAAGGTTGGGCCATCATCTGCATTGAACTCACCATCTTTTCCAACACCTTTGTGGAGTATCTCTGCCCATGACAACTTACACACCAATGTGCCAAGAGGCACAAACCTTGACTTCAATCAAGCTGCAACTCCTTTGCATTCTTATCAATTATCTCAGATGAGGCAGTACCCAGGGAATAGTGCTTCTTGGTTTTCTGCATGTACTCATCCAGTACCCTTGGTTGTTCCATCACAAAGTTCAAGATTTGATACCACCCCTCAATATTCAACAGTACCAGTTGTGGCATCACAAGTAACTCCAAGTAGAGAATCACCTCTTTCGCGTGCCTCAAATATGCAGCTTGGTACCTCCAGTGCTTTGGTGTCTTCTCCAGGTCCACTTACACAGATAGAATCACATAAGGAAAATGCAACACCTGGGAATAATAAAAATCCATCAAATGTTCCTAAATCTAGAAAGAGGAAGAAGCCTGCAGTCCCTGAGGGTCTTGGGGTGGTATATCCAGTTTCTCAACCTCTAACAGAGCCTTCTGCTGTTACAATCACCAGTAAGAACATAACGTTCTCTGCAGGACTGCCTTCATCTGTCAATTCTCCAGCAAAAGTTGGTTCTAGTGGTCCTGTGATTACTGTATCTCGAATTACTTCTCCAACTAACTACCAGATAATTAGCAGTGGTAATACTGAGCAGAGGGTCATATTTTCTGAAGAGATTCACAGTAAACTTGATCAGGCAAAGGTGCAAGCAGAAGATGCTGCTGCCCTGGCTGCTTCTGCAGTTCGACACAGCCAAGGCATATGGAATCAGTTAACACTACAGATGAATACTGGATTAGCTTCAGAAGTTGAAGGAAAATTTGCCTCTGCAGCTGCTGCAGCTGCTGCTGCTGCCTCTGTTGCAAATGCAGCTGCAGCAGCTGCTAAGGTAGCTTCTGATGCTGCTTTACAGGCTAAATTCATGGCAGATGAAGCCCTGGATTCTTCTAGAACACAAATTAACACAAAAAGTTATGGAACTGATCTTGTAATGGGAAAAAATTTGGCTGGGCTAAGTCCTGTCTCTATCTTGAAGGGCAAGGATGCATGTTATGGATCTAATTCTGTAATATCTGCGGCAAGGGAGGCATCTAGGAGAAGGGTTGAAGCAGCTTCTGCTGCTGCGAAAAGAGCTGAGAACTTAGATGCTATTGTGAAAGCTGCAGAACTGACTGCTGAAGCTGTTTCCCAAGCAGGAATAATTGTTGCAATGGGGGATCCTTTACCTTTTACTCTAAGTGAATTGGCAGAAGCTGGCCCTGAAAATTATTGGAAGCTTCATCAAAAGGCTACTAACATGGTAATAAAACCAAACGCTCAAATCATTGCAGCAGAGCCAGGCACCAATAATTTGCAGAGTAGAGAAGTAACTGATAATGAAAACAATGGGTGCTCAAATCATGATGGAACTCAAAAAATTTCTGATGGAGATGATAAATCTTCTCATAAGGAACTTCTGGTGCCACCTGAGAACAATTATACAGGTTTTGGAGTTGCTATTGACTTTTGTGCTTTATAACCTGCTGTTTTGAAATGCATGTGGGAAAGGATGTTTAGAATGGGTTTTTAATACTGTGTATCAGGTGCTGGGATGAGAGATGCATCTTCAGGTGATCCGACCATTAGATGTGAAGGAAATGCTTTCAGAAGTGATCTGATGGATAATATCATACAAAAGGATTCTCTTGTCGAGGTAGAATATAATTGCTGATATTAGACTATTTTTCTTCCATCTACCGATATGTATTTAACTTTGCTTTGTTGGGTTTGAGGTATTGAGTATCTGATTTTGTTTTCTAGGCCATTTTTTTCTTCTGAGAAATTACTCTTTGTTCATATTTTCTGGTGAGGTCCTAATGTGTTGCGACTGGTAACCTTAATTAATTCAGGTTGTACCTGATGAGGATGGGCTTAGAGGAGTTTGGTTCTCTGCTCGGGTTCTAGATTTGAAGGATGGCAAAGCCTATGTCTGCTTCAATAATCTCCTTACTGACAAGGGTAAATAAGCGGATTTCATTTGTACCAGGAAATTTTTTCTGCTTGGTGGAGTTGTCTTCCCTAGATATTTGTCTTTGGATTCTTAAGTCATAACTTACTTTTTTTGTCAACTAATAATGCAAAATACAAGTTGGTCTTCTTAGTGTACTGTGGACTAATAAAATTTGATTTCTGCAACTCATAACATAGGATCAGGTCAGTTGAAGGAGTGGGTACCGCTTGAAATTGATGGCAACAAACCTCCAAGAATACGAATTGCACATCCTATGACTGCAATGAAGTCGGAAGTAGCAAAGAAGCGGTGCAGAGAGGCTATGGGCAACTATGTCTGGACAGTTGGTGATCATGTAGATGCATGGATGCGGGATGGGTAATTTTTGCTTGATTATATGAAGTTTTCATTCCTTTCTCGAACTTCTTTGAGAAATAAACAAAAGTGATATCCTTGGTTTCCCTTTTAGTAGAGAGCCAGAGTTTGTTTTTCTGTTGACTATTGTTTCCTTAGCCTGCTTTTGTTTGTGTTGATGCTTTTGGGTCTAGTTGGTGGGAAGGGATTGTTACTGAAAAGAGCAAGGATGATGAAACAAAGCTCACAGTCCATTTTCCTGGTATGAAATCTAGACATTTGATTATGCTTGCATATATGCTTTAGTAGATTTATTTAGATGTCTTTGTGCTTTTTCAACAACTTATTGCAACTGTTTGATGGAATTTTAATTCTCTCTTAAATAATGAAAAATAAAAGTCTCGGTTGTGTAATAATTGCCCTGTGTTTTGCCAATTTTTGATGTTTTTTGAAGAACAGGAAGATATTCTTCTGTATTCACTAAGTGAAATATGGAACTATGATTGGAAAATTAACACTCTATGGATGCTTCGAGGACAACAAAAGTGGTCACAATTTTCTCACTGGGCTTATTGCTCAAAACACTGCTTGCAGAAGACTTATCATGGTGAATGTGACTGTTGATATGTCAAATATTGACCAAACCCACAAAAATTTCTTAAAAATCCAAATTCTTCTTTGCAGATAATTCTTGAAAAAAATTGATCTTCTGACCTTGTATTTGTATGTCTTGTTACTCATACTTATTCCATACATGATTCTTTTGGCTGAAATAATATTTTTGATAAATGACCTTTCTAAAGAAATAATCTTCTGATAGCTTTATTACTATATTGTACTTACCTCCTCCAAATTTAGAACTACATTTGTGTATTTAACTTGCAGCTGGAGGTGATACATTAATTATCAGTGGTTGGAATCTTCGGCCATCACTTGTCTGGAAGGATGGTCAGTGGGCACAATGGTCCCATGATAGAGAGAATATCCTTGAACCATATGAGGTATGACTCCTTGGACATCCTTCCATTTGATTTAGTAATCCTAATGTTATTTTTGGTTTTGATTACGATCAATGTGTTATTATCATGATTAGCATGATACACCAAATGAGAAAAGACCAAAGCTAAGCAGTTCTGAGGTTACTCTTGATTCTGGGGTTGATGAAAAGGGAAATGGTAAGATGCTGAGGAGTTCAACGCTAGAAGCTTTGAGGAAGTCTGAGGAGTCAAGGCCATTGACTTTGTCTGCTAGGGAAAGAGTTTTTTCTGTTGGAAAGAATGTGAGAGAGGAAAATAATTCAGGCGCACTTAAAACAGCACGAACTGGCGTGCAGAAAGAAGGATCGAGAGTGGTCTTTGGTGTTCCTAAGCCTGGAAAGAAAAGGAAATTTATGGAGGTAAGCAAACACTATGTTGCGGATAATATGAATAAAATAAGTGAAGGAAATGATTGCATTAAGTTGGCTAAATATTTGATGCCACAAGCATCTCGCTCCATCAGAAATACTCCCAAAGTGGACCCTAGAGGGAAACGGGCTGTTGACTCCAAGACTAAATGGCCTAAACCTGTAAGACCTCAGATAAATCAAACCAGAAGTACTGCTGAGAAGGATAATTCATCTGTTAGCAATACATGTGCTTCTTTTGGTGAGGATTCTGGCCAAGGTGCTTCATCAAATCCCAGATCTTCTCTCAATGATGAAGAAAACCAGATAGAAAAGACAAATATGGCAGAAGGAGGTACAGATATCCAATCAGCAGAGCTATATTCACAGCCTGTATCTGGCATTAATCCCTCAAGGTCATCTGCTAGTGAGGCAAATCTTGGTGTAAAGCAAAAGCTCAATACTGCTGTGGAGAAGTCAAGCAGAAGTGAAGTGAAAGGCTTGGACCATTCTGAAAAAACAGTGTCTGAAGCTTCTATGGAACCTCGTAGATCCAATCGCAGGATTCAACCCACCTCAAGAGTAAGTTCACTTTCATTGTCAATTAAGAGCTTCAGTACATGGCAACATTGAAGTATTGATGAAATTCTGCCCATGGGAAATGGTAAGGGGGAAATGTTCTGAAAACAAGTTGCTTGTTCCATCCCACTTGGACAAACCTCGATATGGGTAAAAATAATATAAGACATTCTGTTGGGATGCTACATAAAAATCTTTGTTTTAAATAATTTTACAAAAACCTTGAGTGTGTGAGGAAACAAGCATTGGCCATTGTAATGTTATTTATAATTCTAAACATTCAGTAACACCTGGAATTATTTTGAAATTTGTTCATAGCACTTTGGTCTTGTATATTCTACATTATAGTTTTGTTTTTTAAACACCTTAAACCTGTGTTTTTCTGCAGTTGCTAGAAGGACTGCAAAGCTCGTTGTTTATATCCAAGATTCCGACTGTTTCGCATGATAGGGGTTCCAGATCTCTTCATAGAGGCAGCTCATCTTCCAAGGGTAGCTTCAGGGCACCTGGCTGTCTCTTCTATTACTATTATTATAATCATTCTAAATTTTTTGTCATTAACATCTAGTGGAAAATGTTGTAACAGGTGGTACTCATGGCTGACGCTGGCTTTTGTGATGGCTCATTCAGTTGTAGAAATCTGATAAGATGGGGATAACTGTTGCAGGGCTGTGTACATAGAATACAATTTTAGGAAGTGGAACTGAGAAACTATGTTCTAATATGACAATATGTAGAATGTCATAGTGGGCGCGCGGCAATGTTATTTTGTGTATTTGAACTCCTTTTTCACAATGGTCTTCTTTTTTCAGTCAGTGATCGGCCTTTGTTTGGCTGTCTTATGCCTTGCACATGCTTGGACAGGGTTTAACATGCTAGGATTTAAGTCTGTTTTAGATTAGGTTGGCATAAATTGAAAAGAACAACTATTGTAGTATATGTGAGACACCCGTCATGGTTTGATTCTAGTAATATTTTACTGTCAGATGAGTACTGTCTATTTCTTCTGTTGTCTTTTTCTCAATTTGTACAGTATCAAAACTCTTTCTGCTTGACGTGATAATAAAGTATAGATGTTGGATTCCTTTTCAAAAATAGGGGGGCTCATCCTTCTGTATTTAATTTGCTACCTTTAAATCATTTTGTTTGAGGATGATGCCTGTCAAATTGCTGCTTGTCAAGCATATGACCAAACTGATGGTATGCTATTTGTGAAGGCAACTAATTTTTGATGTGTTCTTGCACTAGGCTGCTGCAGTGCAATTGCTAATAAAATGCTTGTGAAGACATTTGACAGTGCTATATGTATGGATTCTGTTCTAATCTAATGCTCATGAAACGACATTGTTCTGGACTAGATGAGGCTTGTGGCATTAGCCTTGATGCTGACGAAATTTTGAAACAGAATAATATCTTTTGCATGTTGTGCTTTGTGCCCTGAATTGAGAGCAATCAACATACAATGAAATGGACAAAATGAACAAAAATGTGACAGCCTAAAGTGTTGCAGTTTTTGTTCATGTCCAAATTTACCATGTGCTGGGAAGATACAGTTAAATGTTCTTCTTGCAAACCTTGAGGAAAAAAAAAAGGTTCAATTGCATCATAAAATTTTGTTAAATTGTATATTCCTTCAAAATTTTAAAATACCGAATTGCATATTTTTTCCAAAATTAAAAATTACATATAATTTTTTAAAATTTTGTCAAATTGTATATTTTTAAAACTTAAAAAAGTGAATATAATTTTTTGAAATTATATATTTTTTCTTCAAATGTAAAAAATTATATATTTTTTTCTTGGGTTATTGAATATTGTAAAATTTTTTTAAAGTAGATTTATCATTAGAGTTAAAAATATTTAAAGAATATATATCGTTTGATGTTATTTAATTTAGAGTGAAAAAAAAAAACTTTTGATTTAGTTAAAGACAATTTAATGGCTAATATGAGAAAAAATAAACTCTAGATCTAATTTATATTGGGTCTGAAATTTCGTTTATATTGAATCCTACTTCTAGTGTGGATCTGGCCAAAATAGGTTTAAATTAGGCTAGATGTAAAATTATTATTTCATATCTCAAGTTACAATTTAATCCAAAATAAACAAAAAAATTAAAATCAAGTTAAGATTTTATTTGAAATAAATCTCTCTAATGAATGAGGGAGCTTTTTTGCAATAATAACTTAACCATTAAATTCTCTTCTAATTAGGTCACGGATATTTTTATATTTTTACTTAAGTTTAATAGTATATTTTTAATTCCAATGATAAATCTACAATCCGGAAAGTTTTCGTAATATACCCAATAATGTAAAAAGGTTTTTTTTAAAAAAATTTTGAAGGTGAAATATGTAATTTGGTGAAATTTTGAAGAGTTATTTGTAACTTTTTAATTTTGGAAAAAAATTAATTCGATAAATTTTATGAAAATTATATATAATTTTTAAATTTTGAAAAGAAAATATATAATTTAATAAGATTTTAATGAGTTATATGCAATTGACCCAAAAATAATAAAAAAAATCTTTGCCTATAAAAACCATAGAAGCCCAAATTAGACAATCAAATTTGATCGTAGATGAGAATTTTGTAAAATCAAAAAAATATAATCCACAAAATTTGGAAAACTAAGGTGGGGTATTTATGGTATTTTAATAACGTAATGCTAGTTTTTTGGGGGATTCAAGAGTTTCAATATATGTTGCACGTGACTAATCCTGGTGATAGTAAAAGTATAATATCTCGTTTTATTGGAAAATGAAAAACTGAATTAAAAAATAGGATACTAATTAATGCAAAGAAAAAAAGAAAAAGAAAAATAAAGCAATCTCTATCAACTACTAGGTGAGCATCACAGGTCTCATGTGACGTGCTCTACCACCAGATCTCGTCGGGGGCCAACGAAACAGATGCGATCTCCCGAGCCCATTCCTGGGATCGTGACCTTTCTCTGTGTTGACGTTCTCTCCCTCGATCTCAACCACATCTCCTCCGTATCTGTGTCTATATATATATATGTCAATTACCTTCACGTCCAGGTCTCTCTCTCTCTCTCTCTCTCTCCCTTTCCTTCTCTACACTCTTCATCTTCCCATCTCCGCCAATCTTCACCGGCAACGATGGCCAAGGACGCCGTCCGGGTACTCGTCACTGGCGCCGCCGGTACTGCTTTTTCTTCTTGCCCTAGCATTTCTCGAAATTAGGGCTGCGATGCATGATTCGTTTCTTTTCTTGAGAGCTCTAGCTTCGAATATGCTTTTTTCGCTTTGGAGTTTTGATTTCACCGCAAGGTATTTGTTCGGCATTGTCGACTGATAGAAATGGATGGTCGGTTACGGTTTCCGATCTCGTTGCTCGATGAGATCCGAGATTGTTCTGGCTCTAGGTTTAGGCATTATGACGTCTCTTTCCTTGTTTCGAAGGCTCATTAGGTGGACTCTGATGGGAACTCGTGGCGCCGGGAAGCCGCCAGTCACCGTGTTGGTCACTGGCGCCGCAGGCAATGATGATCCTTACTTCATGATATCTCCGCTCTTTCTTTCTATTTTCCTTCGCTTTTTGGTGATTGATATAAGCGACAAAGTGAATTGAGGCTTCCATTTCTAGTCGTTCTTTGGTTTGGTGTTTCTGAGCTGATGCGCTTTCTTTTTATTAATGCCAAGCGGACAAGAGATTATAGAGTATACAATATTTTGAAGAATTTCGTGTAATTTAAAAAATATCCCTGGACTTATTTTTAATAGCCAATGTTTGAATTTAATTTAAAATATAATGAACTTCTGAAAAGAAATAATAAAGTTAGATGTCATTCAGTATATATGAAATGCTAATACTGAGAGAGGATGAGCATAATCTTTGTCAGAGCACAGTACGCTGATTACATGAGATCCATGCAAACATCTTCTTTGCTGGAATTTCATGTGATCCAACAAACCCTATTTTTTTCATTTAGAATCCGTGTAAAAGAGCAAATTTTGTTGAATTGGTTGAAATGAGAAGTTAAAACTACAAAATGACATCAATTCTTTGAAATAATTCACCTACCATTGCTGATTTGTATTACAGGACAAATAGGCTACGCACTTGTTCCCATGGTTGCAAGAGGAGCAATGTTGGGCCCTGATCAACCTGTGATCCTGCACATGCTTGATATCCCTCCTGCTGAAGAAGCCCTGAATGGTGTGAAAATGGAGTTGGTTGATGCTGCATTCCCTCTTCTGAAAGGTTTATTATATCTCACCTTCCAAGTGAATTCATTGTGAACTTTAAGATAGAAAGATTACCAGGAGAGTTTTTGTTGATCTATATTTTCTTTGACAGGTGTTTTTGCAACAACGGATCCGGTTGAAGCTTGTACTGGAGTAAATGTAGCTGTTATGGTTGGTGGGTTTCCAAGGAAGGAGGGTATGGAGCGCAAAGACGTGATGTCAAAGAATGTCTCCATTTATAAGGCTCAAGCTTCAGCTTTGGAGCAACATGCTGCTCCAAATTGCAAGGTGATGACTGTTTCAGAATTATTTCTTGTAAACCATATTTTATTGATTCCTTATCTCGAAACTTGAATAGATGTCGTGAAATATACCTCCCTGATGCTGTTGGCTTATGTTTTCTAGTTCTAACCATGGATTCCAAATCTTGCAGTCAAGTTTCATAGTAATTCAAATGGTAAAATCATGTGATTCCTGCTATCATAATTTTATTTATGCATCTAATATTTTGATTTCCCTGCCCAGTAAATTTCTGCATTTTTAATCATGAAGATGCCCACTATGATTTATGCTGGATTGCCCTTACTTCCAAATGGATGTATAGAGATGATTCTGCATCTTTAGAACTAGTACTATCATATGATGAATTGTTTATGTATCATCAACGTCAGGCGGTAAGTAATGGACAAAGGTTTATATTACATATCTGATGTTTGTATTAACGTTTCTGTAGCCAATAGTCTCACCTAAATCAATCATGTAATTCTCCGTTTGGGCATATCTGGTGATTTTAAATTTTGACCTGAAGATTTACCAAAAATGAAAAACTTCAGTGATCATGTCCACTTTAGGCTCAACACTAAATTCTGATTCTAAGGGTTCAAATTCATCCCACAGGTCTTGGTTGTTGCTAACCCAGCCAACACTAATGCGCTCATCCTCAAAGAATTCGCTCCTTCAATTCCAGCAAAGAACATCACTTGTCTTACCCGTCTTGACCATAATAGGGCTCTTGGACAAATCTCAGAAAGGTTGGGAGTCCATGTCACTGATGTAAAGAACGTCATCATCTGGGGGAATCATTCTTCTACTCAATACCCAGATGTCAACCATGCAACTGTAGCCATCCAGGGGGAGGAAAAGCCTGTCAGAGAACTTGTTGCTGATGATAATTGGTATGTTATCTACACGCCCATTTTATGAATAAGAGTAAAACAATAAAAGATGTTGGTCTCCGTGTCACTTTCAATTTTATTGTGATGACAAAACATAACTTATAAATGACTAGTCCATGGACAATTTTGACTATTCAACCAGTCTCTGTTTCCGAAAAGACGTTTTTTACCAGACAAAGGTCCTTTTATGTCAGAAAGCTCTCTGCAAGTTCATTCTAGCTGCAAAATCCATCATCAATAAAACATGAGAAGATTTAATTTCATATCGAAGGATTATGGCATGTTAAATGTAGGAAATATATCTAATAGTTAACTACTCTATATAGCACAAAGAAGTTTGTGTCCCCAATAATTATATAAGAATACTTCTGCCAGATGCCTGTTGTGTCTCCAACAAATTTGGCTCATGTCTTCAGGCATTTGTGTTCCAAAAATCAATATAATGAATTGTGCTAAAGATTTGTTAGGGGAGAATCATTACAATTTATATTGATGATTCATGACACTCGGTTTTACAATAGCAGAAAATAGCAGTAGAATAAACATGAGCCGTAAAACTTAGATGATGCTCATAATATTTTTCACTATCATATATGCACTGGACAGGTTGAATGGCGAGTTCATCACCACTGTACAACAGCGAGGTGCTGCGATCATTAAAGCCCGTAAGCTGTCAAGCGCACTATCTGCCGCCAGCTCTGCTTGTGATCATATCCGTGACTGGTTTCTTGGGACACCCAAGGTTGGTTTTCACTTTTCATCTCGCCAACATCCTATGTCACAGGTAATCTCTCTGACTCACAAAATTCCTGACTACTCTCTTCTTAAACAGGGCACATGGGTATCAATGGGTGTGTACTCTGACGGCTCATATGGTGTCGCTCCTGGTTTAATTTACTCATTCCCTGTTACCTGCGAGAATGGAGAATGGTCTATTGTCCAGGGCGAGTTCTCTGAAAACCTATACTTCTCCGTTTCTTGTCCAAACATCTGTGTTTTGCATGAGATAAGATAATATGCAACCGGAAACTCATATCTTTTGGCTGTTATGCATATCATTAAATAATCATGTAATATTTTCATGAAAAATATCTAAACAAATCAGGATGAACATAATGTTGTAGTTTAATGTAGACTAAAGGTTGCCATCGCTGATTTTGTTGTTTCATGGCAGATCTGAACATTGATGAGTTTTCACGAGCAAAGATGGATGCATCCGCGAACGAGCTTGTGGAAGAGAAATCTCTGGCCTACTCATGCGTAGCTTGAACCTCTGCTTCGGTTGAGAATAATGAAAATAATTTAAGAGACTGGTCTTTGACGAAAGGAATGACGAGCTTCTCGTAGAGCTATTCTCTTAAGACAGTATTTGTTTCTTTGGTTCGCATTGTGGTGTATTAATGTTCTGGATTCCATAATTTTATTTTTTGCGAGTTTATCTTTATCTCAATCTGATTCTTTGCTCACTAGTGTCCTTCGATTGCTGGTACACTATTTTACCCGCCTGTCGGTCAAATACAAATCCTGGCCTGCCTGTTGGCGAACATGACTTTTGCAGAAAAAAAAGAAAAAGAAAAACATGACGTATACATTAAAGGGGTCTTGCGATGCAAACAACTCCCTGGATTATGATTTCAGTTTCGCTACTTTCCGACGGGGCTTCAACGGGCTTCCAATCGGGCTATTCTCCGTTAAAGCCCGTTAGGCATATATTACAGGCTGATGTCTAAAAGCCCAGCGCAAACAAGCTCGTCCAAGTGGGCACGTTATTATGGATCGTGGAAGTCGCTGGAGCTGGCACACTAGCAGTTGCAGAAATCTTGCAGCAATATCCTGGAGATTCTCAAGCCACAATAAACCCTAACTATAGCAAACAAAACAAACAAAACAACTTTTGAAGATCAATATTGAGTCACTCCAGCTTGAAACTCCAGTGCTCGCTTAGCAATGGGCTGCCCCCTACACGGAAGATGCCATTACAAGCATATATACGACACTAGTCCCAGTTGCAGACCCTTCTTTTAGTAATTCAGGAAAGGAAAAAACAGCTTACAATTAGCTGGTATCCTACCATCATTCCCCTAGGAGACCAGAACTTATCCTAGTCCTCTCAGGGCCCCGGTTAAGGTAGACCACTCACAACTGAAGACTTGCAAGTAATCCACATAAATTACAAAGGCATCAGTGCTTCCTGTTTGCCTGAGAGAAGCCTACCTCTGATACACTACCAAGATTAATTGGCTGGAAAATCTATGCCAAAAGCCTGTCCATATCAGCAATACAAAATAGCTGGCATGCCACTTCTTCTATCCTCCATCTCATCTCATAATCATGTTCTTTGCTTGTGATTGCATCCTGTCTCTCCAGTCTATCTCCTGCAATCCTCTTTTGTCATTTTCCACGTCTCGTTGCTTTTTTAGTCAATGACATCTGCACGCTTCGTTAAAGAAGACACATTGTAGGGAACCTCTGGTTTTCCGCAGATGCAGGCAGATGGGAATTCATGAAATTCACCTCTTCCAGATAGCACGTCATCAGGTTCTCCCATGAAATCTCTCTGACACAACTTGATCTTCATGGCAAAAGTCTCCCAGTCCATGCAATCTCAAGCCTTGAACAACGCGCTCAACTTCTTTGAGTTTGGCCAGATGGTCCCCTTATGCCCCATGTATCTCCTACAGTTCAATACGAATAAAATTTAGTTTTCCAGTGCACCATCATGTAGTATAACTGGAATACATCTTTTAGTTGTTGTTATGGCCATTAATTGTGCTAATTCTTGTAAATATTCTACTAATTTTTTTTAATACTATATGATGATCAGTGGCAGCTCAAGATTTAGTGTTGCACAAAAATGGTGATTTTAACACATTTGCATACAACAAGGTGGTCCTAAAAACCATAAGTTAAGTTGTCAAAATAACTGATTTCCAGGCTTTTTGTAGTTATGTACTAATTTCAACTTCTAGATTTAGGAAAGGAAAATCAAGAGGAGAAAAGTGATGTTCTAGGTTTATCCCCATAACTCCTGCCAGCAAGAATCCTAACCATGTTCCCATTGTTATTGGTAACAAACACATCAATCTTGTCACAGACTATTTAGTCAATGGCAACTAGGAGAGAAGAAAATGGAATGAAAGGTTTTAAATCATCTCCAGCAAGCATTTCCTTGGTCAATAAGTTTGGGAATAGGTTTTTGAGGGGTTGTAAAGTCTGCTCTCCACCATATACCTCCCCTGATGCAATGTAAATGTATGTATCATTTCCATAGCCAAGTGCTTTTAACATCAGTCCAACTTCATGTGGTGTGAGCGGACATTTCCCTTGACTGCGCTCATCCTCTGGAATTAAATCCTGCCAAGACACAACTAGAAGCTACCTAAACTATTCAACAAGGATGTACAAAACTGTGCGCCATCAAATGCACATAATATTATAGATACTTATCAGTTTTATCTGAACGAGTAAGAAAACTAGAAAGGTTCAAATTTATCTTTACACATAAGGCATCTAGAGATCTTAAATTTTAGAAGTATACAATCAGCATTCTCAGAAAAATTTGAAAACAGATTCAATTTTGAATTGAGTATGTTCTAAGAATCTTGTAGCTGAAATTCTGTAGGCTATTGTGTACATCGGATAACAGATATACAGATAAATTGGAAATGATATCTAACTGGCAATGTAATCCAATGCTGCCTAATTGCTCGCAGCTCAGTCCGCTCTTTCTGACCACTACCATAATAACAACTGGAAAATGCAAGCATATCTGGCTCAACCTGGTAGTTTTTTTTTAAAAAAAAAAAAAATCAGAACACAGACACACCGTGTTGTACACAAGAAGTTAATATAGGAGAATAATCACAAGTTAGCAATGCTGTCTCCACAAATAGTATATCAGTCAATGAAAAAGTTGGCAATGGAACTCTAAATCCCAAAGTCAACATTAAAAGAAGAGAAAAAAATTTAAACAAAAGAAATAAAATAAAAACATGGTATACTGCAAGACATTCAAGGCACTGCATTTGAAATTGACGAGTAAGAAAAAATAATGGTGAGAATGAACTTGAAGCATAAGAACCATATTGAACCTGGTTTGACGTTCATTTTGTCATCACTAATTTATCCAAACAATAACTCATCTGAAATTTTGTGAGAAAGGCAATAAAATGCACTTGTACCAGTTTCATACTCTATAGTGACGAAAATACACACCTCAAGTGAATTGCAACAAAACGGGAGGTCATGTTTTGCATTGCTGTTACCAATTTCTAACCAAGTGCTTCTATGGGCTTTGTAAATCTTAAATCATGATAATTGGCATGGCATCACAACTTCTGCAGTTCCTCATCAAGAATGCTCAAAAGTCTGTAATCAAACTTTGTCAGCTGCAATGCCTGCAAATATAAACATGTATATAAAACAGACCATCATTTCTAAACTACAAATTCAAATCTAACACTTCCTAACAGAGAGAAGCCATGCAAAACATTTAAACTTCCACTTCCACATAATTAAGAAAACAAAAGAAAAACCTATGAAAACAAGAGAAACTTAAAACCATCCAGTAATCATCAAAAGAAGATTGGGTTTCCCACTTACATGCCTTCGCAATAGTATTGGAAAAACTTCATTAAGGTAATACTCCGAAGTAAACTTTCTTGGAGGACGCATAGTGTAAGGAGGTTTTTGCATTGATCACATAACTTTATCCGGTATCTTTTTAACAATCTTGACATTCTTTGAAAGAAAAGAGATGAACCAATCAACATCAAATATGTTGACAAAATCACTGCAAACAAGAAATTATTTTCACAAGTTACACGCAATTCACCTGAAAGCCAGTACTATCCTTTTGATTACCACTACTAATAAAATTGCATCCATGTTCATCACGGTAAGATACAGTAAATTGATGGGGAGTCACAAGAGCGTCAAACCAGATCCATATAGTGAGCCGAACACCAAACCATCCCAAAAACTCAAGCTCTTGGGATACGAGTCTTTTTCATTATATCTATTGGACTCTATATATCTAATATCCGATATGGGACTAATTCATCACATCTGACAGTATAATAATCTCCCCTTCCAGGTATGATTTGACCACATTAATTTAACATTCTTAATCAAGAACTCTTTTACTTGACCACTTCCACCGTGTGACTCATGTCCTCGCACCGGCCTCTAGTGTCTGCGCCCTTGCGTTGGCTTTTGGCGTCCACACTTGTGGGCTCGCCCTCTCCCCGGTCTTTGCCATGAGATTAACATGTGACTCAATTCAGTCGTATCATCGCGGTAATTTTGTTTTTGTTTTTAGTCTTAAGAGTTTGCACAGCTTCGAATCTGAAGCTCTGATACCACTTGTTGGGGAGCCACAAGAGCGTCAAATCAGATCCATATAGTGAGCCAGACACCAAACCATCCCAAAAGCTCAAGCTCTTGGGACATGGGTCTTTTTCATTATATTTATTGGACTTTATCTATTCAATATCCGATGTGGAATTAATTCATCACACCTGACATAATAATAGTAAACAACATCTTACCTGTCATCTTTACAGAAAGAATGATGATCCAGCTCAGGTACAACAAGTGTAGAATTTAAGATCTGGGCAATGACAACAGCATCCGTAAATCTAAATATGAGCATTGGTTTGTGAGCGTTAGTAGAGCACAATCAAAATATAGATTTATTGAACAGAAAAAATTAAATATACAAGTATGGGGTTCAATGCGACCACAAAAAATTCAAACTTCCCTGCATGATCATCAAAATCTCCAGCAAAATTTATCCTTGCATCAAATTAGCAAGAATGAAGAATGCACTCACCCCTGTTCTTTGCTGGTTTAGCCCTCCACTTGTAGCCATTAGATTTGCGTTCAGTCACGGCAGCCCGAACCATTACAGGTCAATATCAACCGGAATTTAACTAAGAATACAAAGAATAAAAAAGGTTAACTCCATGACTAACATCGAAATTGAGGAGATCTGTGGCTACAACCATAGTACAAATCCGAAAATTCTGATTTCCATATATCTACAGGTTCTCTGCGATTAGCGGCCTGCAAACATCATCAAATTCAGTAAAAACATCGATAATGTGAAAAAAATGGTGAAAGCCCCTACAAATTAATACCCTATTGGATCTCCAGGCCCTGCGAAGCCGCGACCACTCAATGCTGGAGTCGATGTGGCCGATCAAGAGAGAGACGAAGGCGAGCACGAAGAGAATCGAGCCGAGGAGTGCCAACACCCAGCGCTTCCTGGCTTTCATCCTTCGAAGGAGAGAAATCTCATAATCGCCGGCGCCGGGAGAAACCTTAATCTACCACTCTCGGCCGCATCCGGGGGCCGAATATCGGATTTCTTCGTGCTCGTGCTAAGCGTAAGCACGAGTGAGGTTAACAAACAGCTCTATTTCTAGTTTGTGTTGTCTTTTTTCTGTTTTCGTCCCTGAAACTATCGGTTTTGCAAATTTACGACCCTTCGGTTGCAGTGAAGTGGCAGGTAAGACCCGAAGTAGAGCCGATTCTGGCGAAGTGCTGCGAGAGAATGGAGCCTAATTTATCCGGCATTTGTAGCGGCAGAAATGAGGAAACAAAAATTTTTTTGCTCGTTAATTTCAATAATTTTATATAAATCGTGGAAAGGATGACATTTTTAACATGAAAAGTGTCATTTCTAGGAGTAAGAAGTGCAAAAAAATTTGATAGTTGTCATTTTTCCAACTTCTGAATTATTATTGAAAATAGAAAAATTGTTACTCTCTCTGATTTTTTTTAATCTGATTTAGCCCTTTTATATTGTTTTAATTTGTATTTTCCAAAACTTATTTCGTTTGACCCCTCCACACCAAGTTGATTGGGTTTCTTTTTTTTTGATTTTGCCCTTGTCTGTAAAAGGACAAAATGTCAGAGATCGCGTTGTTCCCATCTTTGATATCCTTCGTATCATGCTTTAAAATTTTGGCGGCCGAAACATTTACGTTTCGCCCCTCAAATATTTCGGCTTTTGACTTTTAGAAGCAAATACAATGGCGATTACAGAGCAAGCATATCCGTATGACGGCAGAGCAAGCACATCTGTCTGAAGCTGACAATTACGGAGGCAATGAGATGAAGAAGGCCACGAAGTAAATACGAGGCTCGATTCCTGTGAAAGTGTGGCTCATCCTTGTTACTCCTTGCCGGTCTAATGAGATGAAGAAGACGACGAAGGCCTATGAAGAGTTGCTCCTCGTCGGCTTCCGAATGTCAGATGCCACATGGTCTTAAGGCAGTTTGCCGGCGTCTTAGGAAGAGCAAGTTGACCTCGATGGCAGTCGCAGCGATTTGACCACCTCCTTGCCGGTGAGACCATAACCCCCTCCATTGAGGGCTTGTCATCGATGAGAGCCAGTCCAAGCTGGCGATTGTGGAGGCGATGAGATGAAGAAGGCCATGAAGTGGACACAAGAATCATCTCTTGTGGAGGTGTGGCTCATCCCTACTGCTCCTCACCAACTGAATGAGATGAAGAACACGATGAAGACCCGTGAAGAGCTGCTTCTCGCTAGCTTTTCAACATCAGAAGCCACATGGTCCTAAAGCAGTTCGTCAGTGTCTCAGGAAGAGCAGGTCAACCTCGGTGACAGTCGCCGTGGTCCGACTACTTCCATGCTAGCGAGACAACTTGCTTCTGCAATAGTAGGACGGGATCCAGAGCTCCATTGCTTACTGCAAGTGCTCCTCCAATGCAAATAAAGATACCACTACTGCAAGCGCCCTTGTTTATAATAGTGTTGTTCATGTCTTCATGGTATTATTCATGGTTCTATTCATGGTACTAAAGCAACAGGTGGATCAGAAGAGTAGATCCTATTGTCACTGGTATAGATGCAAGTTACATGATTGGACTTATTTGTTTGTTTTTAATAATTGAGATTAGCAGTTACATTTTGTTATTTAGTTTAGGCACTTTAGGCTATGATGTATTTTATTAGATATGGGATAAGGATAGCGGTGCACATGTGATTGGTAGTTGTTTTTTTTTGTTTGCCAACATTGTAGTGGTGGCATGATTGAAGTAATTGTGAGAGAGAGTTAAACCGCGATTAACATTTATTATATAAAGCAAGAGTAAGTATTCTGTAAAATAATGTGCTTAGAGTTTCTTTTTCGACATATTGCTACTGGTATTTCATCTGCAAAGCATTGTGAGCTTGCTACTTTTCTTCTATTATAGGCAATAATCATATTCAAGAAGGAAATAAGAAATTTTTTACTCTGAATTCTTATACATGTCATATATAAAATTGTAGTTGCAAAATATATAAGATTTGTATATAATTATGAGGGGTTATGGTTTTTTACTTTACTTATTCAACTTCATAATTAGGCTTAATACAAAAATTTGGATTTGCTAAACTACCAACCAACAAATTAATTAACAAACCTTATATGACAACCCTACCAGCATCAAAATCCAAGCATCTATGAGCATCAATCCACCATGTCAATTCTAGCTACTGTTTCTTGTAGAGTTAAGTTAGCTAAAATAGCCTAATAGGATCCTTTAAAGTTTAAATAAATCACAAGTCTCAATTCTCTCCATTTGCTTTCAATAATAACTAAGCTTTTCTTGGTTCGTTCTTGTTCTTCTTCACATTTTTGCTTAATTTGCAAGATGTTTGTTTGCTCATCTCATTTTTTCTAAATCTCATGTCATGTTATTTTCTTCAAGACAAATGCCCAAGTTTCACATAGGTAAATTCATAACTAATATTCAGATATATAATACAAAATTTAGAGCAAATTCTCATAAAAATATTATTATTTTGATCAACAAAATAATTTTAGTAATAGAGGCTTAAATACATAAACTCCATAACTTACTATCACTTCGCCTCTACTAATATTCATGTAGTCTTTCAAAACTCTTGATACCATAGCCTGGATGGGTGGATGAGGCCACCTCAACTCCTATAGTACAACTTTAGTAAATTGAGAATATTTAAATTTATGTGAAAATTAGTTAGCAAATAAAAAATATTAAATTATGCAAAAATTAATTAGTATTTGTTAATAAATTATGCATAAATAGATATTATTATTATTATTAAAAAATTAAGATTTTATGTGAAAATTAGGTAGTAAATCGAGAATATTTAAATTAAAATTAAAATTAGTTAGTAAATTAAAAATATTAAAATTATGTAAAAATTAACTAGTATTTGTTAATAAATTTATGCAAAAAATTGAGTTTTTTATTTTTTTAAAAGTTAAACTTTTATTTGAAAATTAGGTGGTAAATCGAAAATATTTAAATTTATGTGGAAATTAGTTAGTAAATCAGAAAATCTTGAAGTTATGTGAAAGTTAGCTAATATTTGTCAATAAATTTATATGAAAATAGATTTTTTTTATTTATTTAAAAGTTAAAATTTTATGTGAAAATTAGGTAGTAAATCGAGAATATTTAAATTGTTTAAAAATTAGTTAGTAAATCAGAAAATGTTGAAGTTATGTGAAAATTAGATAGTATTTATTAATAAATTTGTGCGAAAATAGAGTTTTTCTTAAGTTAAGATTTTATGTGAGAATTAGATGGTAAATCGAGAATATTTAAATTTATATGAAAATTAGTTAGTAAATCAAAAATTTTGAAGTTATACAAAAATTAACTAGTATTTGTTAATAAATTTGTGAGAAAATAGAGTTTTTTTATTTTTTTTTAAAAGTTGAGATTTTATGTGAAAATTAGATGGTAAATAGAGAATATTTAAATTTATGTGAAAATTAGGTAGTAAATCATGAAAATTTGAAATTATGTAAAAATTAGCTATTAAACCGAAAATTTTTTTTCCTTAATCATATGTAAATATTCTTTCATCACAATTTGTGTTGTTGTTGCTATTATTCATATGCTTTTGTTGCTCTTTTACTGTTCTTGTTGATGTTTTGCTATTGCTACTGTTGTGTTATACATGACTCTTAAATAAAGCACGCAATGATCTATTCACTATAACGATATCGCATAGTAACACTTTAAATTAGTGGATATAAGTCTTCAAAAAATTTATTACAAAGGATATGGTTGTGTACTTTGTTCTGGAATCACAAGATTAAAAGAGCATTTGGGAGAAGTAATCAGCTCAATTTGAATATGTGAGAAGCTTCCGAATGAAGTACGACAAACATTTTGAGTAATGGTACAAAATAACAGAGAACATAGAAAAAAAGATAAGGTCAAAAAATTACACTTCGAACAAAAACTTATCAGACACTGTAATCCAAATCCCGAGTAAGTTTTTGATGATGAAGGCGATGATAATGAGGTTCAAGAAGTTATTCGTGAGAGTCAAAGATTGTATGAGAAAATTCAAGTTGGTGTAGGTCCTTCTAAGATAATTTGCGATCACCGAACTACTAGTTTCAGAGAACAACATACACAGTGACGCACGACTATTCTTTTGAGAGTTAGAAGGGATTTTCATTTTTCTGACACTGGGTTTATCAATATTTCTCCTATTGATCCATTTTTATTAAAGCCAAGAATGATACTCAACTAAATCTGAGGACAACATCAAGTAATTTTCAGAAAGCAAAGCAATGGTTAGGTAGAGCAGTATCCAAATTTTTTATAACTATATTTTATTTCATTTAGCAGATAGTAATTATTATCATGGGATGATACGTGCCACTGAAGAGGTTGGCCTCGAAGTTTCTCCATCAAGTGCTTATGAGATTTTTGACAAGTATTTGAATCTTGAAATCAAATAGATGTTTACTTTTATACAAAACTTTCATAAATATTGGGATAAATTTGGATGCATCTTAGTATGCGATAGATGGAAGATTAATTATTTCTTATACCATTTGATTGACAGTGTCATTGAGGAGATTAGTGAATCAAGACCAGTACATATCGTAACTTATAATGTAGTTTTATTGATATATACTGAGAAAAAGTTAATACAAAAAAGGAAACTTCTCTTATGAATATCTTGTGCAGCACACCCTATTGACTTAATGTTAAAAATATGAGTAGGAATCCTAATATTAGGAAAATTATGAAGAAAGGTTAGAAGTTGGCATTATTCATTTATAACCATACTTGGCGTCTTGAATTGATGAGAAAAAAATATGGGGTCGAGAGATTATCATACCAGACATTACTTGGTTTGCTACATTTAATTCATCTCCTTGGATTTTTCATATACCCATTAATAGACGTTGAAGAGATTATTTACCAGTGAAGAATACGAGAAACATTATTTGAAGTTAAAATGATCAGAGAAAATTTTTTCTGAATAATCTACAATTAAGTCTTGAAGGAGTAATTTTGGAAATCAGTTGAGAATGTAATCGAATCTTCAGTTTATTAGTTAAGGTGCTGTGAATTGTTAACTCAAATGATCATTCCTAAATGACATTCTTATATGAAGCAATATAATGTGCAAAATTACAGATAAGGCGATATAGAGAAATAATTGAATTCCGCAAATGGGAGAAGATTATCGATCGTTATTGAGACAAAATATTATTTAAGGATATTTATGTTACAAGCAATTGAGTACATTGTCTATCTATAGTAATTTAGTAAGTTACAACGATAATATTATTAACTAATATTTAATCACATTGTAGAATACTTTCTAAATCTAATATTTTAATATGCCGATGATATTAACAATAGCAATACAAGTCTTGAATCATTACATAAGGTAATCAAGAGGATAAAGTCATATATGAGAACTAGAATATTAGCATTGTATGAGATATATTCTAAATCATTTATTTATAATTTTTACATAATTAATAAAATTTTTAACTTGTGTACATCCATTAAATAGACATATAACTTAAAAAATAAAGTCAAAGACTTTGACACACAACAAGCAATTGTAGCTATTAGGGGTCATACTTTCGGTATGTTTAATATTTAAGAATAATACATATTTATTAGTTTAAATAATATTAATTTTTTTATAAATTTTTTTGATAAATTGTAGCTAAATGATGAAGTATTTATGTTGACATACAGCACCTAATCTTATAAAGATAGCAATTATAATTTTAAATAAAACTATTTCAAGTTCACAATGTGAGAGAAATTGGATAATTTTTTGATCGATTTACACGAAGACAAGAAACTAACTTAAAATGGAGAAATTGGAGAAACTTATTTTTTGTCATTATAATACGTGTTTAGGAGTCCAAAACTTACAAAGGAGAATATCACTAGAGGATAAAATAATCAACTTATCCGATATATTTGAAGATGAAGATTCTCTAATAGAGTGGATTCGAGAAAGAAAAAAATCTATATTATATCATCATCAAACATAAGAAACTATTCATCGTCTCTTAGAAGAAGAATAAAAAAAAAAGATAGAATTGAGAATATTGTTGACACTAGTGATAGTAGTAATGGTGATGCAGCTGGTGAGGTCAATTTTCAACAATTGTAATATGAGGACTTATCTTCATTTTTTCAAGGTATAAAGAAAATGAGTTTTTTGACTTTAATTTATATAGTGATTATCAACCACAATATCAATATACTCCACATGGTGGACAAGATGACAATCAAGGTCAACAGATAGTATAGGCTCTAATTACTATGACAGATATTATGACAAGATGTCTTTTTCCAATCAAGGATATTATCAGTTAATATAAGAATTCTCATCAATGGACAACATGTATTCCACATTATTTGATATAGGATATATGATTTCATACTACCCGCATGCTGAGCAATACTACAAATCACAACTCTCTCGTACTGATGAGGATGGTGATGGAGAATATCAATCTCTTCAAGATTCATCTTGAAATAGCATGTAGTCCTAAGATGTGGTTTATACTACCTATGATATAATGTTTTCATTATTGTATTAAATTAATATACTTGGTGTTATATATATAGTTGATGTGTATATAATATTATTATAATTTTATAACATTAAAATTTAATATCTCTATGATTTATTTTGTACTACGATAATTTGTTTATTTCGTTATCACATTTTGCTGTTGTATTTTTTTTCTAATATTTACTATCGTCTACTTTATATCTATAAATCATAATGACTATATGATATTTCTTTCAAAACAGATAATGGTGAATCTTGATGATTATATTACAGTTTTAGACCAAGTTATACTTGAAGCGGAAAGAATAATTATGTCCATTCTTCACCAAAAACTTATATTCTACCGTAAAATAATTTCTTATTTGACTTATGATATACTTGAAAAAGTTTTAATTAAGTAGTATTAAAAGTTCATGAAAAAGTAATCAAATTTATCATGTTTTTTAATAGGGTCCACTTACTGCTATCAATCATCGTTTTACTATAGTTATCTCTGAGCACTTTGCATAGTGTGATATTTATTTATCATGTATTATTAGACCATTTTTACTATTTGTTGTGAATGAACAAGATTATTATTTTTATTTTGCACCTTCAATATATGATTATACTTCAGAACAGCTACCATGAGATTGTCTAGAGCTAATTATTCTTGCTCATCTACCTACAAACGCTTGTCTTGATCATCCAAATACTAAATTTGTAATCCCACATCCAGATGTTCTAAACTCAACTGATAATGATTATGATGATGATGATAGTTAATTGTATTATATTATAATTACTATTTCATGTATGTGTCAAGTACATTTTAATAATAAGTTAAATTTACTTATGTTACTTTTTAATTTTTAAACAAGTTCATATTATTTTCTACATACTTTCTATTTTTTATACAATAATATACTTAAAAATAGACTATACAAGTGAGTAACTATCAAAATTAATTTAAATAAATTAAAATAGTATTTAATATTATGGTAAAATTATTAATAAATTCTCTTACAATTTTTTTATTTTTCAAAAATTTTTGAAAAATTTTATCATATTTTTAATTTAAAGTCAAAGTATAGTTAAAATATAATCAAACACTAGTCAACATATAATTAATAACCAAGAAAAATATTTTTGCCGAAACTGAAACGAGACCAAAATGACCGAAATCGATACTGAAACCGAAACTTAAAACCTTGCTTTGTATCTTTATCTCCCTATCATTCTCGTCCCCACTATTTTTATGTGTGTGCTCGATAACACTTTAACTATTATCTCCTTTTTTGACTCTTTTTCCTGTGAAAACCATCTCCTATCTTTTTTCATCTCTGTCATCCCATTGTTCTCCTCACCACTGTTTGACCTTATTTTCAACCATGAAATCCGAAGCTATTCTTGCTATGGTCACCTCTTGTGCTTTTCATTTTGTCACGTGCTCTTAGTCTCATTCGCCACCAATTTGAGATTTGTGATTTTCTCTTAGTATTGAAATATAGTAAAACTTATTCAAGTTTGAAATAGAATTTATTCAATCTTTAGTTATAGTGTATTTATTTTACATATTAAAGGTACTCATGTCTCACATATAAGGTATTCATTTTTCTATCCATATGCATTCATCATTCCACACATATGTATTCATTTATACATATAAGAGTAATCTAGAATTTCATAGTTGGAAATAATGCTAAAAAGAGGTCACAATTGGATGAAGATCAAAGCTGATGAGCAAAATTGAATATAGTGAAAGAGAGTTAAAGGAGTGGTGCAATGCAAAGAAGTGAGGGAGGACTGGTGTTGTTGAAACTTGAAAAACATTGGCAAAGAGAGTCAAAGAAAAAAATGACGGTTAGAGTTCCATCAAAAAGTATGCAGAGGAATAATGTAAAGGAGAACAACAGGGGACAAAAATGGAAAGGAGATCAAAGATAGTTTTTATAGAAATGAGAATTAGAGAAGGAGATTACAATTGAAGTATCATGGGAGAGTGCACACAGTAACAATAGGGACAAGAACTATGGGCAAAGTTTGTGGAAAGAACTGTGGGCAAACAAAGATGGGAAGAAGATGGAAGATGGGGAATAGCAGATCTCTAGCCTTTTGTTCGTGTGCAACTAGGAGTAGAAATTGGAAAAAAAAATCAAACTCAATCAGTATCAAGTGGCATTGAAGGACTGAAACGGAACAAGTTTCCAAAAATACAAACTAAAAGAAATAGAAAATCGAATAATTGATGAATCAAATAAAAAATTATGTACAATGGGTTATAAGAAAATTTCTTTTAAATTGATTCGATCATGTTAATTCAATATAGTAACTTTGACAGAAGAGGGATTATGATTAGCTTAACTCAAATTTGATTAATTCAAAAAGTGATTTAGATTTGGAGCTAAAGATTATTATGACTTTCTATTAATTGGATTTGATCATGCCAACAAACCAAACTTAATCCTATTGCAGGAGTTAGTTGATGGTTGATCAGTTGATGGGTGATCATATTAGGGCAGTAGAATCAATTTATGATGCTGTTTATGGGTGCAGTGATGGTGCATCAAGCCAAAAACTACAAATTACCGACAATACTAACTTTTCTGAATGTGTGGACCTAATGGCTTAATTTTGATTTTAATCACAAAACAAAGTAAACTTTCAAGTAATTTTTACGCTTTATTTCGCCTCAACTAACATTATCTGACGTTGAAAATATAATTTAGAAAACTGATTGGAGAACCTCAAGAAATTGGTTGTTTTGCAAAAAAAAAATATTATGTAATATAATTAAATATAAATTATTTAAAATTAAAATTACATTTGAATGTGTCTTTTTAGATATGTCTATTTGTTTTGATAAAGTGTGTTAGTTTGAGAGCGTTGGCTTTGGGGCTAAGTTAAAGCTAAGCCTTCTACTTAGCTCCAAATCCCCATATGCTAAGGAGACTAAGGAAGTCTATTTTTGAACCAATATTGAGAAAATTACTGAAATACTTCCAAACTATAATTGAAAAAAAAATAATACTAAGGGCAAAATTGAAAATAAAATTAAAAAAAATTCTTTTAGTTACATTAGTCACAAAACACCAAAAAATTAACTTGTTTGACTAACCAGGCTGTCTCTACTAGTCTAGCTAAAAGTTAACCATATTAGTTGAGATCAACCAAATTAAACACCCTTTTCATGAATAAACTTGCAGTTTATAGCTTCTCACATATCTTAATATTATTAAAATATAGATAGAAAATTATAGTAACATAATAAATGATATTCAAACGCACTTCTCAATTGTACTCTCATTATTCATTTTGAACGATTTATACCTTTGAAGAGACTCAAAGTGTAGATCAAAACACCTATTTATATTAGGTATTGTATCCATACAATATTTTTTTAGTCCAACTTACAACCCTATAAAAAATATATATATATTAGAGAATGATTTTTTGGATCTCATTACCTAATATTTTCTTTTATTATCTTTTTTATTTTATAAACATTCATTCTATTCTTAAATTTCTATTATAATGATTTGTTGATAATATTTATTCTCGAATAGATTCAACAATTGTTGTAATATATCCAAGAGCAGTTAGACATGGATCAATTGATGAAGTTCATTGGGAAGTGATGTTAAAGACATGGATATCTATATATCGTTTGGGAGAAACAAAATTATCATGAGCTAATTCTAAATAACCTTGTGTTTTCAAAAAAAAAAAAAACTATTTTAGAGAGAAATTTTTTTAGATTGAATTACCTAATATTTTCTTTCATTTTCTTTTTAATTTTATAAACATTCATCATATTTCTGAAAACGCTAAGATTTTTTGACATTTAATACAATCATTGAGAATTTTTCGACATTTGTTTAGAAAAACTTCAGAAATTTTTTTGGCCATTTTTTAGAAATGCGGTATTTTTTTTTCTTTCTTTAGAAACTCAGTATTTTTCCGATATTTTCAACTTAAAAAATGCGGGAAAAAGGGTAAAAAACCCCTGCTGAGAAAGAGAGAGAGAGAGAGGGAGAGAGAGAGAGAGCAGCATTCTCTTTCCCAAACTCTAACGCTGCGTCCGGGCACTCGCACATTCCAGCTGCGTCTGCCTCCCGCCGCCACCTCCCGCTCAGCAAGCTCCCGCGTTCGTTACCATCAAGATCGTTCTCGCCCAGCTCGAGGCATGACCTTCTTCTTCTTGGATGATCTCTAATTTCTATATTTTAGTTTTAGTATCTGTGTTGATTTGGGGATTGATTTGAGAATGCTCTCTGTTTTCTCGATCTTCGGACTTCTCACTTCTCGGGCTCAATTTTGACCCCCCTAATCCCTAATTTTTTTGGGGGTTTTGAACTGGCGGTGGAGACCACTGCTCCTCCGCCTCCTCTCGACGAGAAGGCTCACTAGACGCGGGAGCTCCTGGCAAGCTTCTACTCCCCTGACTCCTCCACGGCCTCCTTTGCCATGGGCATCGGCGCCCTATGCCCGTCCCTTCGGGAAGCCGCTCGACTCCCTCGACTCCATCAACTCCCCCTCCTTCGATCTCGATCTCTACATTAACCTCCTGGTAATCCGTCCCTTCTTTCAAATCTCAATTTATTTCGTGATGCCTAGATCTGGACATAGTGAGGGGGTGCGTTGGTTGCTCGATTAGGGGTTTTGGATCTAGGAATTTGTCTTCGAATTTTGTTGCAATTAGGATTGCTTCTGATGGATCTTCAGAAATTGGTTCGAATTGGCAAGAAATAGCTAGACAGGTATCATACGTGGCTGCGATTCAAGTGATATTTAGCGTTGGCACGATGGCTAGAATGCACTGCCAGACCTTTCATAGGGCTCCACAATGAAGAACGTTGGTGTTAGAACAATTGCTTGAAATGTGGGTTTTTGGTGGTCACAATAATGATTTGTGTTTCTTAAAGTACTTTTATGGCTATTCATGTACTTGAATATCTTTTTCCATATGTATGATGCATTTGTTTGCCTCATTTTTGTATCGCCAGGCCTAATATGAGAAATGGGACTGGTTTACATTGAATTACTGATACTTGATGTTTAACATGAACTTCTCTAGTTAAAAAATAGTTATGGGTCGATCAAAGGGTGGTCTCTACTGAACAAGAAACAGCCAGCTGTATCATAGATTCGTTTGATTCAGGTGGTATTTTTTGTTTTTGACACTATGGGTTGATTGAGAGATGATCTTTACTAACCAAGAAATAACTAAATGGTATCATATATCAGTTCAATTCAAGTAATTTTTAGGGTTTTGACAACATTGTTGATTGAGACATGGTCTGTAGTAATTGATTAGAACAAATTCCTGCTGACTTATAGATGTTTTTGGACCTGAAAGTGCTGAAACGTTGATTTTTATGCTTGATTTATGCGATGATCATACTCTAAGACTCTTGACATTTATTGGAGGTATGACACTGTTTTTTTGGTACTCCTATGCATTTTTATTTGGTTGAAATTTGCTTTCCATATTTCCCTAGCATTTTCTTTCACATCATGGTCTATCTGGTTTGATACAAGGAATGGAACTGTTTTATATTGCATGATTGAAACTTGACCACAATCATGAATTTCTGGGATCATTTCTGAAGAATAAACTTATAGAAGTATATCTTGTATTAATTTTGCAGTTTCAAACTTCCAGTTTGGAGGGGCTTCTTCAAAAGCATGTTGAGATGGCAGCAGAGATCAAGAATCTTGATATTGACTTGCAAATTCTATTTTTTGTGAAAATTATAACAAGTTCATCAGTGTGATAGATACTACTGAAAGGTTTCTTTTTGGCCTAATGTGCCTATTTTGGTTCTTACATTTATGTTTTCAAAGTGGAATTGAGCCTCATATCTACATCCTCTTGCTGGCATACACACTCTTCTCTAAATGTTTCTGTTTTTGTAGATATAGTGAGTTTATTGACCTTATAATATTGCCAAGCTATCTAGATTCATCATACCATCTTTTATGGCTTGCTATTTGTTTCTTATTGATTTCATTTAGATGTATTGGCTCTCAAATATCCTGTTTGATTCATGATGTGATAGTATGATGCTAATAGTTGATTTGCTGTTTTGGCATCCTATACTTTCTTGGTTATTGGACTACAACTACTAGTCATCTTATATAAAATTCATGCAGGAGGCAACAATATCACATTTTGATTTTAATTAATAAGAAACTGTACAATCATCTTACTTTCATGCTTTAAAAAAATATTGATGGCACTTATTCATCTTGTTTACTACAGGATGAAAACTAATATAAGTGGGATGGAGACAAGCATGGAGCAACTTTTGGAGAAGGTATAGCTTTCATTTAATTCTATAGTTCTTTCTAACAGTGGGTTTAGTGCATCTAAGATTGTGCTTACTATTTTGTATAGATTATGTTTGTCCAACCTAGGAGTGTTGGAGTAAATACATCCCTATTTGAAAAACATGAACATATTGGGAAGTGCATCACACAAGAAATCTATTGCGTAAAGTTTAGGTATGGTTGTAGAAGGATTTATTCATATGCTGCTGACTTTAATAAATGATTTGATAATAAGTATAATGACAATAAATGAAAATCATTGTAGGGAAAATTGTTTTGGTTTTAATTGTAGATCCTAGTATGGATTTTTTACATAGTCAAAATAAATCCACTGTTTCTTATTCTTGATATGCTGAAATTATCTTTTTGTCACTGATGAATGATTTGGTAGCAGGAGGATTTATATCTGCTTTGTCAGGCTGCCTTTTTGACCGGAGGTTTGTACTTCAAAAATAAAACATGGGTGGAGGAAACAGAAGGGAAGCATGTCATCATTCACAACTACATGATGAATTGGACTATGAAATTGAATATGAGCTCCTTTCAGTGGATTATGAATCTGGGCCATCTGCTTCTTTCAATGGATTCTCTGAGAAATTTAGAAGTGGGAGCTCTAATAGATGAGGTCCAAATAAAAAATACCGAAGAAATAAGTGATGAAATTCTTGATGATGACCAAGATGAAGTTGAGATGTTAGACATGCTAGTGTATCCATTGCTTCTCCTAGTGACTTCACCCTAGCACCTAGTGAGGCAGAAAATCCTCCAAGCCAGAATGAGACAAATGGGGCTCCAAATCTGAAGGATGAGGAAGACTAAGGGCTGAAATTTTGAAATAATGATGCTGTGAGATACAGCATTTCAGGTCGAAGACCTACAACACAATGCAAAATTAAGACAAGTGAATGAGAACAAGATCCCAGTAGATTTCATCAGCACGCTTCCTCTTGAAGCTTGTGTATTCTATTGTATGATTCATGGGAGAGTTTAGCTTTCCTCAACTCTTATGTATTTGCATACTCATTGAGTTTGTTGAAGTTATTGAGGAATTCTTTTGTATTGCTTTCTTTATGATGCATAACAGAGTAGCAGGAGATTGATCAAATGAACTATGTTTAATCAAATTTTTTAGTAGGGTTACCTTAGTGTACATTACTGTAGTGTGTTACTGTAGCAATAACCATTAATTTTCCTGTGTTTACAGTACAAAATGCAGGATTACTACGCTAAAAAAGCTGTAGCATTACTGTAACAATCACATGCTTGGTGTTTTTATGCTAAAACATTGAAAATTTTTTGGCGTTTTTAGCCAAAATGTAGGAAACTTTTCGTAGCATTTCTTTTCAAAAACATTGAGAATGTATTTTTTTTGTTCACAATTTTTAAACACCATAAAAAATACTGGGAATAATTTTTCTTAGTATTTTAAAAACACTAAAAAATATTTTAACAAGTTTTTATCGTTTTTAGAGCACTTAAAAAAATGCCGAAATTTTTTTTGACATTTTTTTACACTTTTTGGGATGTTTTTAAAGCATCGAAAATACCCAAAATTATTATAGTGATCACTTTCTGTTTTCAAAATTTTTTAGATCAATAGATGACTTCAAAGTTTCAATTGACTTGGATGAATAAACACCTTTTGAAAATTTTACAAGTTGTGTTACATGCAATAAATTAGTTGTAGACTTTCCTAAACAAAATTGAAAAATAGAAGTATTAGTCATGGGCATCAAGACATGCATTCATGAAAGGTTGCATTGGGATTGAAAGTAAAAAATCTTTGATGAAGAACAATAACTAATTGATGGGAATGATGATTTTCCTAAATTACTAGGTGACAACTATTTATAACGAATATATTCTTTTTGATTCATTTTTTTTCTTATTTCAAGTCATGGAGGATTTTAAGCAAGGAGGAGAATAAGAAAGAAGAGTAACCAAAATAAGTTCAGAAAATTTATTATGAACATGACCAAATAGTGGAGCCTACAAATTAAATGCAAAGGAAAACCAAAGCATATTCAACATTTGGCAAATACACATTCAGAAGATAGAGGTTAAAGAAAACTCATTTTACCGAATGTGGTCAAGTATTGTGTTCTATCATATAAATATAAAGTAGGATTAGAAAGGAAAAAGTGATCATTGGGAGATATGGAGATATGTCTCGTCAATAATCGAACCAATAGCAAGCACATCTTAATCCAAAGTAGTGCAAGTTTTTATTTAATCTTAAGGAGCTCAAGAGATACATATAACTTGAACTTGATTGATGGAAATGAATATTCATTTATTTTATTGACAATTTGTTGATCACTAAAGAGATGTCACAATATTAAGAAAGTATTGCTAATGAATACTAACATAATAAATGATATTTATATATTAATAATGATATTTTTTTAAATTATTATATTTATTTTGAGCATCTATTTCCAAATCTTGATTGTAATCATTGTGATTATGCATTTAGATAATTAAAATTTTGATTGATCCACATCTATTCAATGATGATTTTGATTATTCTAAGATGAATATATTTATGGAGGATTTACATTTTTTTTTATAAAAATTAAGTTTACATTGATATCTTTCTTAATAATAAAGGATTTATACTGTGAATTTGAATTTATTGCAATTACTTATTGGAATGTTCCATGAGTTAAAAGTGTAATAAAATATATTTTTAATAGATAATATATGTTGAACAGTAAGGAAAGTAAACTATTTACTTGTGAGTTAACAAAACTATAAGATAGTTTAGAAGCATCTATCAAACTGAGATATGATCATATAATATTAAAAAAATATCGTAAAATATGGATATCAAACATGTAAAATTTTTTTTATTAAAGAATATTTATAATGAGATAAAATACTATCTAAAATAGAGGAAAAGTTTGATGGACATGAGATTATTATTGATTAATAGATAATTGGTTGTTTAGACCCACTCTATCATATTAGTGACAATCATTATCAGAAAATATATGCAGGAGAGGTTAGACTATTTAAGTAAGAATCTATTGGAGAATTATAAAATAAAAAGTTAATATTTTCAGTATATAAAGTATAAAAATTAGTTGGGCAAAAATATATTTCTAAATAAAGTTTCATATAACGAAAAAAATTGACCTTAAGTGTTTTTAATATATTCATATTTTATGTGGGATGCTAAAATGGTTGTGAATATTTTCTTATGAATCTAAATAAGTAGAAGATGGGGCCGCCTTTAGAATTTATTATTGGCAAGATCTTGATAGCATTTGCTGAAAAAAATAAATGGATGACTAGATACATAAATAGTGTTGACACTTACAAGTTTAAAATCAATTATGCATTGATACAATTACTTTTGGGGTCATTTTTGTGCAATAGTTTCATGATTATTAGAGATACAAAATATTTTAAAAATTAGACATATATATCTACCTATTATTATTATTATTATTATTAGAAGAAGGAGAAGGAGAAGTTAAAATAATAATTATTATTGTTATAAAAAATAATATTTTTCTAATAATAATTAAATATAAATTATTTTAAGTTAAAATTATGGAGGAGAGTGTCCTTTTATATGTGTTTATTTATTTTAATCGAGAGTGTATGTTCAAGAAAATATGTATCATTTAGAGGTATTTTTTGATGAAGATTTATAGATTTTTTTTGAGCAGGTAGAATTTACCATTATAGTTTTGCTCAAGTAAGGGATAAAATGATACAAAGATTTGCATCATCACAAAATAAAAGGATAAAAATATTCAAGTTCCCCCAAAATAAAATAAGTATCCCAATTTCAAAAAAATATTAGTGTGAGTTGAGACAACGAGCCTAACCAAGATATGGCTCTCATCATTCGACCTACTTCCTTTTGTGCAGGCTTCACTACAACATGAAGAATGAGACTAGTTTTCTATAGAATAATAGATAGATTCTCCAAATTACTTCTCTATTTTATAATATATGCACTGAACCATATTTTAACAATGAATTTTATAGTTTGAAAGATTGTTCCTATTGTCTTTAATTTTTCCTAGAATATCCTATTGTTTCTTTCAAGCCAAATTGACCATAGTACTAGGATAAACATAAAATTTCTATTTTGTTGATGGATACATTTTCTCCATCTTGACCATAGTGCTAGGATAGAACTGAGGTTGTGATTTATATGAAACTTTATTACAATTTGCTACCAAACTTCTTTGGAGAACCTACATTCACAAAATACATAATTTATGGTTTCTAGGTTCTCATTATAAAGAATACATAGATGTGTCTCATTCTTCCAAATTTTTTTTCTTAAGGTTCTCTACTATTATGATTTTGTTATAGAAAACTAGTCATGCAAAAATTTATCAATAGGAGAAATAATAATTATGCTAAATTTTAGCCTTTCTGCTAACCCAATTTATTGGATGATTTTTTATTATCTTCCAAATGGGTAATCTCTAAAATTGATCAGATTAGATCTACATTTTTGTGGAGAGGCTCAAAGGGAGAACATAAGTACTATATGGTAAGCTGGGAATTTATATATACTAGGAAACACAGTAGAGGATTGAGTGTTCAAAATCTATTAGGTTTCAATCATACACTACTAATGAAATGGTGATAGAAGTTGTTCAATGACCAAATCAATCCCTAAAAATAAATTTTTATGAAAAATTATTATAAATCTGAATTACCAAATTTATAGGATCAACAAGATCATAATTCTTGTTCTAGTTTCTGAAAGGAAATGTTGATGGTAAACAAAAAATCATGTTAAGTATTAACTCTATAGTAAGAATTAGCTAGTTTATCAATTTCTAAAAGGACAAATGGCTAAATGGCTATAACTTAGAAATGATATTCTCTAATACCTTTAAATATACTAAACACGGAAGTCTTGTAGTGATGAATTATGATATGCAAGGGTTGTTACTAAGGAGAACTCCTACAAAATAGAGACATGATCTCTGCTTTTTTATGTCATAGTAATGATAAAATATTATAGAGATGGGATAGTAATTTTTTTTTGTGAAGTCAAGATATAAGTTCTTGATTATTGAGAAGGAGAACTCCTACAAATATATGTATACATTGATTAGAGACGTGATTCTTGCCTTTTTTATATCATGGTAATGATAAAAAAATATAGAGATGAGATAGTAATTTTTTTGTGAAGTCAAGATATAAGTTCTTGATTAAGAGAGGGATTAAAACTTTATTCCCAAATAGTATCTCCTATTGATAAATTTTTGGCTATATTTCTAATTTTTTTTCTCTATCTTACTAATTAAAGGCAACCATTCAATTTTACAAAGAGCTTTCTCCTTGATTGGTAGGCCTAAATAGTTGAAGGGTAGCTTTTTAAATCAATCACTCCAAGCTCACCATAGAATTTTTATAGAAATTGATCTTAATATAAGAGAAACCTTCAAACAGATAAATAATTGCCTTCATGTGCATGAATTGTTTTGAAAAAATAGACTTATAGACTATTGTGAATAAACTTCTCAGATATCTTTATATTATACAAAATATAAACAAAAATTACAATAAAATGATAGATGTATCTGAACATCTCATTTATAATCTAAACATTGATTTTAAACGATTCATATCACTTCTGAATAACCTGGGAGTGCAGACCGAATTCTTTTTAGATCGCTTTGATTCTTTATATTCCTGCATTTTTATTATAACAGGATAATCTTCAGTTAGGGAACAATGGGAATAACGAAACCTTACAATCTGATTCTCAAGTTGTTCTCATGCTCGCACTCACCTGCTTCGAACATTCACGAGTCCATTCTCTGTATGTAGTGGTTTCCAATGCTCCCATGTGATCTAAGTGTTTAAGCCGTATTCCCTGGCGCTATTATTGACAGGGAAGATTAAACAGAAAACGAGCAAAATGAGAAAGTGCTTTGATTTCTAGGAAAGCTGGTTCGTGTTTATATCCTCTCCATCGTCCCTCTCTTCTTTGTGCCACGTTCAGATCCATTTCGCTTCTTGTTTGTTTGTTGTGCTCATGCTTCAAATTCATCTTTTCATTTAGCAGCGTAAGCATTAAGAAGTTTCACACAATTTTTTTCCCCCTCCGAAATAGCTAGCAATTGAAATATCAATAAACTGATCCAGATCTATTTGCAGTGGATGACGGAGATGATATTTGTATTGTGCTTAATCATGCTATTCTTCTCATCAGCACAAGCAGATGCAAGGCAAATTGTCGATCTCTGGTCCTTACTTGAAGGTGTTGGCATGTCTTAATTTGTTGTATTTTTCAGGAGTCATTCTACTCCAAATGGTCTACACTTACAGAGATTGATTTTGCAGATAACGAGGTTCCAATTATGGAGGTTCTGTCGCGAGATTTCATTTGCAACTCATGCTTGGAGGCCTCAAGAAAAGCTCAGGGAGCCTTGAATGATCCCAAGTCCTTCCAGGGTGTTGGTTCACTCTCTAGTGAAGTTTGCCATGTTTTGCCTTCTGATTTGAAAGCAAAGGTGCAAATTTTACCCCAAACTAGCGTCGTTGAACATTTAATGGGATATCCAATGTAATATGTATAATGCAGTGTATGGAGATGTCAGAGGCACAAATCAATCATTCCAGAATGTTTCTGCGAGAAATGTTTCACAAGAAGAACTTGTGTAATAGCACAGGGTTATGCAGTCACAGATCCGTGCTCCCCATTAACGAAGAAATCAGATTTCCTTTGGAGGTAGGCAAATCAAATTATTTCCTTAAAATTTTAATTACATTTTTCATTATGGAAAATTTAAAAAATGCAAAATATGCATAAAAGAATACAAAAGCTACTAAATCTTGTTTTTAAGCAGTTGACAGACAAGCAAAGCTGCTTGGAGTGCCGCAGTTCAGTGAAGGAAGTGCTTGCAAAACTACACATACCTAGCATGAGGGTAACTGCCTCTTCATTTCTGCTCCATTTTTTGTTCATTTCTTTCAGTTTTACTTCACTAGTTACTACTACTGCTAAAATTTCTTTGTTACTCATCTAAAGATGAAGATCATGGAGGCTCTCCTCGAATATTGCGAGGATGCAGAAGATAATGAGAAAAGAGTGAGTTCTTCCGTGATCGACTGCGGCGATTCAATACGAAGTAATTGACATGATTGTCACATTGTTCTTGCAGTGTAAGCAAGCAGTGTACAGATTTGCACCTCAAGTTCTTGAGAGACTGGAGAAAATGAAGCCCATAGACGTGCCGAATGGTTGGCTTCTGTGACGAGGGAGTCTTCTTGCAAAGCAATCCTACAATTTGATTCAATTCTTCTATTTATTTGTGCAGAGAATAACCAACCCTGAGAGCCTGGCTTGCCTCAATTTTGATTAATAAAGTGCATTATTTGCTGTTATTATTGAGTGCTCATTGAAAGAAATTCAGGGAACATGTCATTGATAATCTAGAAACATTCATGTCAGATCTTTGAGAAAAATGAAGAACACGAAAGCGTACCTGATTCCATTGGGTAGATTTAAAGAAGTCTGAAACCCGATTAAGTCCACTGCGCTCCGGCTGCGAAAAAGGCGAAGTCACCAGAGGCGGTGCTTAGGGAGAAGATGGCGGCGCTGGAGGAGTTAGGTTTTGGGAGGAGGTTTTCTGACTGTTTGGAATTTGACGACTAATGGATGTCCCGGGTTTCTCAATCCTTTTTTCTTTATATACTAAATTCCACAGTCAGGGACCACACCCATAAATCTTAATGGGTAAACCATACCCATAAATCTTAATGGGTTAATTGTTAATTAGTCCATCAATAATTAACAATTAAACCCCAGGAATTCTACACATTTACAATTTAGCCACCACACTTGTATTTTAGATGACAAAGACCCTAAATTAATTAGATCACCTCAATTGGGTCCTTATACCATATAATAGAAATATATACACAATAATTTCATGCAATACATGTACGTCTACATGTCCTTATGCATAAATGTACATGATTTATAGTCCAAATTCTAACAATCTCCCACTTGGACTATATATAACCATGTACATATAACTTCTATTGCATATACATCTCTACATCTTTAATGTGTATACAACTAGAAGTCATATAAACTGATTCCGTTCATTAGTCTCACTAACACAAGAACGAAAGAGGCAGTCGTTGCTATTGTTTGCAACTAAACCCACATTAATCTCATGCATCAATTTAACTAAATGACATAAATCAAGTGTGGATGTGTAGCATGGAAATTACATGTAATGTGATCTGCACATGCCTATTTCCAACTGGTCCAACTTTAACCAAATGACATCAAAATTCAGAGTAAACAATGAAAACTGAAAATAACTGAATAATTTATTAATGTCATGACATTAAGTACAGTACCAAGCATAAATAAAAACACAAACTCCCACTAAATCAAATGGCATCAAATGCAACAACACCCATATTTGTAACATGATCATGAAAGGCCTTGGGTGCTAATGCCTTAGTGAGCGGATCTGCAATCATAGAGTTTGTTCCTACATGCTCAATACTAATGAACCCACTCTGAATTCTTTCCTTCACAACAAGGAACTTAATATCTATATGCTTAGATTTTGAAGAGCTCATGTTGTTATTTGAGTACAAGACTGCTGCTCTACTGTCACAGTGCAACTTAAGTGGCCTTTCAATACCATTAACTATTTGCAGTCCTGAAACAAAGTTTCGCAGCCACATAGCTTGATTAGATGCCTCATGACAAGCTACAAATTCAGCCTCCATAGTGGAAGATGCAACGAGTGTTTGTTTGACACTCTTCCATGAAACTGCACCTCCAGCTAGCAGAAAAAGATAGCCAGATGTCGATTTACGACTGTCTTGGCATCCAGCAAAATCGGAATCAGAAAACCTAATGATGTCAAGTCTATCCGACTTCCCATATGTGAGCATTAAATCCTTTGTGCTTTGTAAGTATCTGAAGACTCTTTTGGCTGCTACCCAATGTTCTCTTCCTGGATTAGCTTGATATCTACCAAGCATTCCAACAATATATGTGAGGTCCGGACGAGTGCAAACTTACGCATACATAAAGCTCTCTACCGCTGATGCGTAAGGAATATTTTCCATAAACTTGGAATCAATATTAGTTTTGGGACATTGGTTCAAACTAAATTTATCTCCTTTAGATACGGGGGTATCATGTGGCCTGCAATTTTGCATGCTAAATCATTTTAATAGACTTTCAATGTAACCCTTCTGTGATAATCCTAAAACTCATCGTGAACGATCACGATGAATTTGGATCCCTAATACGAAGGATACTTCACCAAGATCTTTCATTTTAAATTGTTCCGAAAGAAATTTCTTGGTTTCTCGAAGCAGTTCTACATCACTACTAACAAGCAAAATATCATCCACATATAAGATTAAGAAAATAAATCTACTCCCACTGAACTTATGGTATACACAATATTCAACAGGGTTCACTTTAAACCCAAATGAGAGAACAACCTGATGAAACTTTTGATACCATTGACGGGAAGCTTGCTTAAGCCCATAGATGGATTTCTTAAGTTTACAAACCAATTGGCTAGATTCGTTGGAATCCAACCCCTCCGGTTGTAACATATAAATTGTTTCCTCAATGTCTCCATTAAGAAAAGCAGTCTTTACATCCATATGATGTAATTCAAGATCAAAATGCGCTACAAGTGCCATGATGATCCTAAAAGAGTCTTTCGAAGAAACTGGAGAGAAAGTCTCTTTATAGTCAATGCCTTCCTTTTAGGTGAATCCTTTGGCGAGAAGACGAGCTTTATATCTTTCTACATTACCTTGTGAATCCCTTTTGGTTTTAAAAATCCATTTACAACCAATAGGTTTCACACCTTCAGGTAATGAAACAAGATCCCAAACGTCATTGTCTTTCATGGATTGCATTTCCTCACCCATGGCATTAATCCACTTTTGAGAGTTGGAACCATTGACTGCTTCATGGAAGGTGAGTGGATCCTCTCCCTCTAAGCCAATGTTATTCTCATGTTCCTGAAGAAAAACAACATAATCATCTGAAATTGCTTTTCTCCTTTCTCTAGTGGATCTTCTTAAAGACACAGGCTCTTCTTGAATTTGAGTATATTGAGTTTGATCCACATTTTCCTCATGTATAATGGATTGAGGAATAACTGGATGATCTTGATGAGTTGGAAGTTCAGCATTGTCTTGGATTTGTACCGGATGTTGTTGAATCATGTTAGGAATGAAAGCTTGATCATGATCAACAACTACTGTAGGAAAAGGAATATTTTCCAACTCCTCAAACACAAAACCTTTAACATTATCTTCCCCCCAAACTCAACATCCTCAAAGAACCGCATTTCCCGTCTCAAAAAATGTTCTTGTTTTAGGATTGTAGAATTTAAATCCCCGTGATCTTTCAGTATATCCTACAAAATAACTACTAACAGTTCTTGCATCCAGTTTCTTTTCATTTGGCTTATAAGGCCTTGCTTCAGCTGGACATCCCCAAACTCGTAAGTGCTTTAAGACAGGTTTCTTACCCGTCCATAACTCATAAGGGGTTTTGTTAGCAGCTTTTGTAGGAACTCTATTGAGAATATACATTGCGGTCTTTAATGCATCTCCCCATAGTGAGTGAGGTAAAGTTGTACGACAAATCATACTTCGTACCATATCCTTAAGGGTTCTATTTCGTCTCTCAGCTACACCATTCATGTTCGGAGAACCTGACATGGTGTATTGAGGAACGATCCCACACTCACTAAGAAATCTAGCAAATGGACCTGGACGTTGTTCACCTGATCCGTCGTACCTTCCGTAGTATTCACCACCACGATCAGATCTTATAGCCTTAATTGATATACCATGTTGGTTTTCAACTTCGGCTTTGAACAACTTAAAAACATCCAATGCTTGTGATTTCTCATGAATTAAATATAGGTAGCCATATCGAGAGTAATCATCTATGAATGTGATAAAATATTGTTGACCATTCCAAGAAGCTGTAGGGAACGGTCCACAAATATCTGTATGTATCAAGTCTAAGACTTCCTTAGCTCTCTCAGCTCCTACTTTGCTCTTATTTGTAGTTTTTCCCTTTATACACTCAACACAAATATTATGATATGAATCATCAAGTTTTTCAAGAATTTCTTCTGACACAAGTCTGTCAATTCTCCTTTTAGAGATATGACCCAAACGCTTATGCCATAATTTAAAGGAATTTTCATTTGAAAATTTGCGTTTAGTGTCTTTTGTTTCAGTATTATGGGACTCACTGTATGAACTTTCTATATGAAGCAAATAAAGGTTGTCATTATCAGTTAAATGACTGGTTCCATACAACACAGAATTAAAATAAATATCACATTTTCTATTACCAAATGAACAAACAAATCCTTCTTTGTCCAAAATAGAAATGGATATCAAATTCCGTCTAAAAGACGGAATAATAAATGTATTATTTAATTCTAAATAAAAACCAGTACGTAATAACAACCAAAAAGTCTCAATGCCCACAACTTCAACCCCTTTTCCAGCCCCCATATAGATGTACTTCTCGTCATCATTTGGCTGTCGGGAGTTCAGGCAACCCTGCATAGATATACTTATGTGAGTTGTTGTAGCCGAATCCAACCACCAAGTATATCTAGGCACTGAAACTAAATTAACTTCTGAATTAACAAGAGCAAAAGATGTACCTTTCTTCACTCGCCAAGCGTGAAATTTGGCACAATCTTTCTTAAAATGGGAAGAGTCCTTGCAAAAGAAGCATTTCTTTTCCTTATGTCCTTCGGACGTATTTTGCTGCTTCTTTTGCAGTTCCTTCACCGCAACATCTTTAGTTTTTCTCTTCTTACCTTGTCCGTAAGAAGATGATGCCAAATAAGCACTCTCGATTTTATGATGTTTCATCCTGTCTTCCTCTTGCACTAAATGAGAAATGAGCTCATTCATTGTCCATTTCTCCTTCTGACAATTATAACTCACTTCAAATTGACTGAATTGCGGAGGAAGAGAAATCAACACTAAATGAATGAGCAAGTCTTCCGAAAGCACTAATTTTAGTATTTTTAATTTCCCTGCAAGATTAAACATTTCGAGAATATACTCCCTTATGTTCCCGTTATCCTTGTACCTCATGGAAACAAGTTTTCTTAAGACCGTACTTGTTTCCGCCTTATCGCTTTTCATATAGCGCTTTTCAAGGGTTTCAAGGAACCTTTTAGCATCAGTCTCCTCAGACATAGTGTCCAAAAATGTCTCTGGGATAGCATTTTTCATTATCATAAGACTCAAGCGGTTAGAGCGTTCCCACCTCTCAAAAGTTCTCCTAAGAGGTGCAGGACGTGGCTCCCTCAATGCTAGGTCAAGTTCCATACATCCCAAGACTATAGTTACCTTATTTTTCCAAGTCTTAAAACTGCTCCCATTGAGCACTGAAATGCCATTGATATTGGCAGTGACAGCAGAAGCATTCACAAAGTCAACTGAAAGAGAACAAAAATTCAAAACACAATTTGCTCACAAAAAGAAATTAAATCCCATATCAAGATACCTAGCACTGAAATACCCTCATGAAACTTCAAATATGTAATGTCTGCTTTAATTTCGGCCAAATAATAACCTTCCCTTGGGCCGGTTATTATCCACATGAAACTTCAAGCATGTAATGCCTGCTTTAATTTCGGCCAAATAATAACTTTCCTTTGGGCCGGTTATTACCCGCATGAAACTTCAAACATGTAATGTCTGCTTTAATTTCGGCCAAATAATAACCTTCCCTTGGGCCGGTTATTACCCGTATGAAACTTCAAGCATGTAATGCCTGCTTTAATTTCGGCCAAATAATAACCTTCCTTTGGGCCGGTTATTACCCGCATGAAACTTCAAGCATGTAATGTCTACTTTAATTTCGGTCAAATAATAACCTTCCTTTAGGCCGGTTATTACCCGCATGAAACTTCAAGCATGTAATGCCTTCCTAATATTTTTAGTTTAATTCAATCTACACAATAGAGGTTACTTTGGCAACATATTGCTTGAACCAAATTAAATTAAAAAATATTAGTAACTGAATCCATCATTTGAATTAAACCAAAATCATAATCAACTTAAACTAAACTTAAACCAAAACCAACTTTAAATTAAACCAAAACCAAAACTAATCATCTTCTCCATCCTCAAACCCTAATCCGCTGTTGCCGCCGCCGCTGCCGCTAGGCCATTACGCCGTCCGGTCGCCCCGCTGCCACGCCGCCGTCTCCGCTGGCCCACGGCTGTCGCCTGGCCACTGCCTCCGGCGTCGTCAGATCCGCGCTTCCCCGCGCCTCTGGTCGTCGTCACCCTGTGCTGTCGGGCCGAAGTAGGCGCCGCCGCAACCCGAGCCGCCTGCGCAGCAGCATGCCAGCAGACCCGCACGCCGCCGCAGCCCGAGCCGCCTGCGTAGCAGCATGCCAGTGGACCCGCACGCCGCTGCAGCCCGAGCCCCCTGCGCAGCAGCATACCAGCGGACCCCGGCCTACGCGGTCGTGCGCACGCCACCGGCCGCTCCTGACAGGTCCGTGCTGCCTGCGCACGACGCCTGCTCGCATCAGCGCCGCACGCTGCCGAACCGCACGCCGCCGCCTCCGCTGCCGGCCGCCGGAGCACAGCGGACGATCGGGGAAGAAGATGGAGATTTTTGCAAGTCTAAACACTAATTTTCTATTCTCAAAAGCCCAACATGAAACCTGGCTCTGATGCCACTTGAAAGAAATTCAGGGAACATGTCATTGATAATCCAGAAACATTCATGTCAGATCTTTGAGAAAAATGAAGAACACGGAAGCGTAACTGATTCCATTGGGTAGATTTAAAGAAGTCTGAAACCCGATCAAGTCCACTGCGCTCCGGCTGCGAAAAAGGCGAAGTCACCGGAGGCGGTGCTTAGGGAGAAGATGGCGGCGCTGGAGGAGTTAGGTTTTGGGAGGAGGTCTTCTGACTGTTTGGAATTTGACGACTGATGGATGTCCCGGGTTTCTCAATCCCTTTTTCTTTATATACTAAATTCCACAGTCAGGGACCACACCCATAAATCTTAATGGGTTAATTGTTAATTAGTCCATCAATAATTAACAATTAAACCCCAGGAATTCTACACATTTATAATTTAGCCACCACACTTGTATTTTAGATGCCAAAGACCCTAAATTAAATAGATCACCTCAATTGGGTCCTTATACCATATAATAGAAATATATACATAATAATTTCATGCAATACATGTACGTCTACATATCCTTATGCATAAATGTACATGATTTATAGTCCAAATTCTAACACTCATATGTTGGAGAAATGTATAGGATTAACCTCAAACAAATTGTTATGACAAAACGGCCACTGATTTTAAATTAGAAACCTTCAGAGAAACATTTATTTTTCTTTTGTTATTAAAACATAGAAAAACTTAGTTCATGTTATGTGTTTTCCCTTTTTTCACCCAATTTTCTTGATTTTGCATTTGAGGCACGCAACAACTGCAAGCATGAGAATCCTTCCACTCTTCTTCCATGAAACCTTCTTCTTGGATTTGTTCTTTCTTTAGGGATTTGATTCAATATATGCCACACTGGAACCTTCATGCATTTGTTTGTGATGTGAGTGGCAATGTTGATTAGTCTGAAACATTTTCTGTAATTTTTGTCTATAAAGTGAATGCATATATTTTGTTAATAAAACAAACCTAAAATTAATTTAAAAGAGACTAATTACGTTCTAAAGTAATTAGGGGAGAGTTAGAAAGAAATTAGGTAAAAAGATAAACAAAGTAAAAAACATGTAGTAAAAATTAATGTGAATGATATATTTAATTGGTATAATAGAAAACTAAAATCCAATAAATATAGGAGAGCTTAAGCATTTGAGAGTATGTGGTGGAGTGGATATTATAGTGAAAATATTAGAGTTGTAAGAATATTAAATGCTTATAATATTATTGTGATCACTTTAATTATCCTTTTTACCATCTCTATCAATATTCATTTATCTCTAATTACTGTTGGTTAGTCCCACCATAATTTCACCATATGTTACAGTTTGAGAACACAATTGTTGTGCTTATATGAAGATTGTTAATTAAAAAAACTCCCCATCTAAATATTGCTATCTTCGGGAGGTAGCTGAGGACAGTTGCATTTACAAAATGGTGATAAATGATCATATCGCTGCCAAGCAATCTGGTGCCCCCGAGTATGCAAGAGCAGACCCAACTCTTCCTCGAACTTGGAATGCCAAGTGCTCTCACTGCGACCATCCTGAAGCAGTCTTCTTTAAGGTCTCGTTACTCTTGATATTGTCCAATTCCCATCAGTAATCCAGAATTTAGTTTGCTGTTGTAAATGCTAACTTGGCTGGATTCTACAGGGCATTGTTGAATGTACGCGAGCCAGAGTTGGTTCTCTTCTTCGTCTGCTGCAATCCGAGCTCCGGTTGAGATGGAGAGACTGATGAATTCGGAACATTTTCTTCGTGCTTTATCATCCGAAACTGAGCTGTTCTTTAACTCAAGTTTGCTTTTTGATGAAGCGAAATACCAATCAAGAAAGAAAGTGGTTCCTCGTCAAAGCGATTGCCGGCGCTTTCATTGTCGATATTGGTGATTTCTTTGAGGTAAAAATATTTATAAAGAAAAGGATCCTGTATGAATTTGTTTTTCTCCTTTCGTTGTGAATGTGAGTTGAGTGTTTGGCTTGGATATTGAGCAAATGGAAGTACAGAAGCATTGAGCACAGGGTCATCATCGACAACGGGAAAGAACGGGTATCGCGCTGCACGAGAATGGGGGTAAAAACACCGCCAATATACTGTAAAGCATCGTCCATAATGGGGCTTGGAAAAACACATTTAATTAAAATTATATATAATTTATTAAAATTTTAATAAATTATATATCTTTATTTTAAATTTAAAGAATTATTTTTTTCTTGAGTTATTACATATATTACAGAGATTTCATTGGGTATATATTTATTATTAAAATTAAAAATATTCCGAAAATATTTCATTGATGCTGTTTGAGATAAAGTAAAAAGACGAAAATACCCCTTATATTATTAGAGGCGATGAAATTATTTACAAAAATATAATTTTTGTGGAGTTATTTATAATTACGATGATTTCATAAATTTTTTTATATTTTTATTTTTTAAAAAACATCAGTCTCAAATTTGGTTTATATCAAACTTAAATCTACTCCAAATTGACATCCAAATTCATAACAATCTTCTATCATTTCACATATTCTTCGATCATTTAGTTGAAATAAAATTTAATATATTTTAATTTATTTAATCCTTGTAAGTGATGAATTTATTGATATTTTTTATTTAAAGAAAAGTTGTACATTGACCCAAAAAAATTTATGGTACATAACAAAATATTTATATATATTACATATATTTTCAATGAAAAATGTTATAAAATAATGTGATTTATGTATTAAATAGATATATTGTCTTTTGAGTATCTGCCAAATATCTTTATGTAATTGTAGTTTATTTTATCACAAATTAGAACTATTTTTTCATTATGTTTGTGATTTGTTCTATTTGATTCGTTCTTGTGAGTGTCCTTCCAATAAGGTCTTTTATTTTTCTTAAGTGAATAATTTATCAAACCTATATATTGAATTTCAGTGGCTGATTTATAAGTAATTTTATTACTCGATTTGCATTCTTTGCCTTTTTATTCAGTTCATATACTTTTATTTTGACTAAATAATAGAAGGATATGTGGAAGTCTATTTTATCTTTGGATTTAAAATGTTACCAATGGTTTTATGTTTGTTATCAGTTAATATCATATGAATACAACATTTGGCTAATTAGCTAACTGAGTGTAAACTTGCTTTAGTTCGGCTTGACTTAAGAAAATGGTTAACAATTTTAGCTTATAATGACCATCTTTGATTTTAACAATCAATGACCTTTTTGATTTATTATTGATTGAATTTGAGGTGTTGTCAATGATTTTGTACTTGTTGTCGACTCAAGGTCCTTCACGAAAGTCGTGATGGACAAGATGTCGAGGAGGTACCCCAACAATCCTCAAACATTTCTCCAACAATCCATAGATCAAAGAAGACGATCTCCCACTCTAGGGTTTCAATCTCAATGGTTGCCCATTGCAAAGCTCCGGGGATAGAGGTGGCGGTGGCAGATGTGGACAACTCCATGGGTCTCCTCTAGCTGCCGATGAGGGACAGTGGCAAGGATTATCTAGCGCCATTGAAGCTGCTATCGTCACAGTTGGACTGACCTTTGGTGCAGGGTCCTTCATGAGAGTCTCAACGTATTAAGTTTAGGTGTCTCGAACTCGGATTAGAATTTGAGTTAAATTAGAAATCCAAAGTTAGATTCAGACTTATGATTAATTTGTGATATTAGAAGTTATAATTAAAGTAAAACATAGACTCAATAAGGGTTTATAAATATATTGTAATATAGTGGGGTAATGCTGAGGTTAACTAGAGAGAAATAGAGAGAGAAGAATAAAGAGAAGAGAAGAATAAAAGAATAAAGAAAAGAAAAGAGAAAGAGTGTCGGCTCTCGTGTGTGGGTCTTTCTAATGCTTTTCGGTAGTCTCTCGTTGTGGTTCTTTGTGATATTCTCTTAGAGATTCTCTCTGAAGATGGAGGCATTGCAGAGGCTTAGTGAAAGAATTTAGTTGAGTAAGAAAGAGTGTAGTCTTTTTTGTAGACTTTTATAAAACCTTTTGATAGTGGATCTCTCACTCCCATCATGGACATAGTCCGATTTTGGGTGAACCACGTATATCGTAATGTCTTATCTTATTATTATTATTATTATTATTATTATTATTATTTATATTTTATTACTTCTCATTTCTTATATTATTTAAAAATAAGGTGATTCATGAACCTTCTGCTGTGAATTTCAACAATTGGTATCAAAACTTAGAATCAAACAAGCAAGATGGTAAAATTCTTATTTGAGATAGAGAAGTTTGATGATAAGATAAATTTTGCCTTATGACAGAATAAGATGAAGGCCGGGTGAGGAGTAGGAATAGGCCAGTGACCTCACGGGAAGGAGTGCGAGAGTAGGCTGGAAAAGGGTCACACAGGGCGTGGGTCGACCGGAGCAAGAGAGGCCGACGAAGGGTCATGTAGGGCTCTCAGTTAATGGCGACTGGGGCTCAAATTAGTGGCGAGTGGCCTTTGATGAGGTGCAACAGGGCATCTCAACTAGGGCTCAATATGGCCAAGCAGCTAGGAGGTGAAGGTCGACAAGTATAGGAATAGGACACATGCGTGCACAGAAGGCAGAGCTCAGGTTGGTGAGTTGGGAGCAACATGGCTGTAATTTGGGTTGGTCTTGCAACAGAAAGGGGGACATAGCAAGGTCGTGAGATGGCTAAGATTGTACGATAGTGATGGAGAGTCGCTTGTAGGTGGCGCGATGATCAAAAGGTGGTGCGATGATGGCTACACATCAGAGTTGCGTAGCGCCACGATGGTGGAGAAGAGTAGGAGGAGAAAAGTTGGATAGCGATTAGCTGAATAATCTAGTAGCCTAGAGAGAGGGGCTGGATGAGAGATGATGATTGAAGCTTCGTAATGGTAGTATGTCCGAGTTCAAGCCAAGGTGGAGATTGTTGAGTTTTAGATATCTCAAACTTGGATTAAAGCTTAAGTTAAAGTAGAAACCAAAGTTGGATTCAAACTTATTACTGATTTATAATATTAGGAGTTGTAATTAGAGTAAAACTCGGACTCAATAAGGGTTTATAAATATATTGTAATATATAGGGTTTAGTGGGGCAATGTTGAGTTTTAGATGTCTCGAACTCGAATTAGAGTTTGAGTTAAAGTAGAAATCCAAAGTTGGATTTAGATTGTAATATTAGGAGTTATAATTAGAGTAAAACTCAGATTCAATATGGGTCTATAGATATACTATAATATATAGGGCTTAGGTGTGGTGTAGTATTGAGGTTGAACTAGAGAGAAATAGAGAGAAGAGAAAGAGAGAGAGTGTCGGCTCTCGTGTGTAGGTCTTTCTAGTGCTTCTCGGTGGTCTCTTGTGGTGGTTCCTCATGGTATTCTGTTGGAGATTCTTTCTAAAGGTAGAGACATTGTCGAGGCTTGGTGAAAAAGTTTAGTTGAGTAAGAAATAGTGAAGTCTTTCTTATAGACTTTTGTAAAAGCCTTTTTTTTATATTGGATCTCTCACTGTTTTATCTTATTATTTTCTTTTATTTTGTATTACTTCTCATTTTTTGTGTTGTTTGAGAATAAGGTGATTAGTGAACCTTCCGTTACGAATCCCAACAATTGGTATTAGAGCTTAGGAGCAAACAACCAAGATAACAAAATCTTTACTCGAGGTGAAGAAGTTTGACGACAAAACAAAATTTGCCTTATGACAGAAAAAGATGAAAGCAGTTCTTACTTATCATGGTTTGCAAAAGACGTTAGAGGGAAAAGAAAAGAGGTCGGACAATATAAGCGATGAAGACTGGGAGAAAATATATCAAAAGACATTGAATTTAATTATTTTAAGTTTGACTGATGAGATTTTGTACAATGTTATTGGCGAAGAGACGACAATGGACATCTGGACAAAACTCGAGAAGTTTTATATGTCAAAAAATCTCACAAACAAGTTCTATCTGAAACAACAGTTGTACGGACTGCGTATGAGTGAAAGTACAACTATATTACATCACCTGAATGCCTTCAATAAGATTATCAATGATTTGCCAAAAGTTGAAGTGAAGTTTGAAGAGGACGATAAGGCGCTAATTCTCCTGATGTCTCTTCCTGTTTTGTACGATCATATTGTGACCACAATTCTTTATGGTAAAGAAACTCTTAAGATGGAAGATGTGACAACTAGTCTTTTTTCTATTGAGAAAAGGAGAAACTCCAACATTAATATGGAGTTTGGTGAAGGATTGGTGGCTCACAAAAGAGGAAGATTAAGAGAACGTGGAGAAGGCAAGCAACGGTCCAAATCAAAATTGAAGGCGAAAATATAATGTTATTCATATAATAAGTATGGCCACATTAGATGGTATTAGCCTCAACGTGAGAAGATAGAGTCCCCCAATATGGCGACGGCAATAGCGGATGATACTTTTGAGAATAGTGCGGATGGAGACGTTCTTACAGTATCCGCAGAAATCGGCACTTCTGGTAAGTGGATTTTAGATTCCGGTAGTTCTTATCATATTTGCTCCAGGAAGAATTGGTTTAATTCTTATGAGGAGAATAAGAAGAAAGGTACTGTTTGGTTGGGCGATAAATCAGCCTATGAGATCGCCAGTGTGGGAACAGTTAAAATCCAAATATTTGATGGAGCGATTCATACTCTTACTAGAGTGAGGCATGTCCCCAAGATGCGAAGGAATCTAATTTCACTTGGTGTACTGAACTCAAAAGACTGTAATTATTCAGCAAGAGATGAAGTCATGAAGGCGACACGCAGTATTAGAATCCTAATGAAAGGTGAGAAGTGTGGTAATGTTTATCGATTAATAGGGAACAACATTGCAGGTGGAGTTCTGATGGCTATAGTAGTGAAGAGGAAGCATGATACTCGGAGTAATTTGATAAGAGATAAACGTTCTCCTCGAATTACTTTTACTACAACAGCAAACACAGGTTATCCGAAAAGCTTCCAAAAGTACAAGACTGTAGTCATGAAGAGCGAATTCGAAGTTGGCTCGAGCTCGCATATTGCGATTAGCTGAATAAGCTAGTAGCCCAGGGGCAAGGGTTGGATAAGAGATGACGGCTGAAGATTCATGATGGTGGCACGCTCGAGTTCAAGCCAAAGTGGAGATTATTGAGTTTTAGGTGTCTCGAATTCAAATTAGGGTTTGAGTTAAAGTAGAAATCCAAAGTTGAATTTAGATTGTAATATTAGGAGTTGTAATTAGAGTAAAAATTAGACTCAATAATGGTCTATAAATATATTATAATACATAGGGCTTAGGTGTGGTGTAGAATTGAGGTTGAACTAGAGAGAAATAGAGAGAGAGGAATAGGGAGAAGAGAAAGAGAGAGAGTGTCGGCTCTCGTATGGGTCTTTCTAGTGCTTCTCGGTGGTCTTTTGTGGTGGTTCCTTGTGGTATTCTCTTGGAGATTCTCTCTGAAGGTGGAGGCGTTACTGAAGCTTAGTGAAAGAGTTTGGTTAAATAAGGAAGAGTGAAGTCTTTCTTGTAAACTCTTGTAAAATCCTTTTCTTTTGATAATGGATCTCTCGTTGTCTTATCTTGTTGTTTTCTTTTAATTCTTAAATAACATAAGAAATAAGAAGTAATATAAGATAAAATAAAATAATAAAAAAAGATACAATAATATACGTGATTCATTCAAATTGGGTTATGTCCACGAGAGACATAAGAGATTCACTATCAAAAGGTTTTATAAGAGTGTACAAAAAAAACTCCTTTTTTTTACCCAACTAAACTTTTTCATTAAGGCAACATTTCCATCTTCAGAAAGAATCTCTAAAAAAATATCACGAGAAACTATTATGAGAGATCATTTAGAAGCACTAAAAAGACCTATACACGAGTGCCAACACTTTCTTTCTTTTCTCTTTATTCTCTTTATTTCTCTCTAGTTTAATCTGAATATTACACAATATTTAAATCTGATGTATTACTAGGATATTTATAGACTTTTATTGAATCTAAATTTTACTCTAATTATAATTTTTGATATTATATAATAAGAATTCAAAATCAATTATAAGTTTAAATTCAACTTTATATTTTTATTTTAATTTAAGCTTCAATTTGAGTTCGAGGTATTCAAATTCAATAGTTGCTGTACAAAGTAACATGACTAGCTAAGGTTATCTTTGCTCTTTTTCTTTCTTTGGATTAATTTGAGTAATGGGATATACCAAAGCCTAAAGCATAGAATGGCTGTGAATACCAAGAAGGAAATGCTTTTGATTGCAGCATTTCTGTTGCGGAAAATATCAATGTCCACCACAATTCACGATATAGAGGAAGAATAGAAAAGAGGAAAAGATAGCACACAAGAGATATATTTTGGGAAGACGATCCAGAGAATATTATACTGATTAGAAGAGAAAGAGAAGATTATAACGATGGAGACGAAACTCCAATATCACTAACTCTCACAAAAGACTAAGTAGCCTGACCGTCACAAGACGTATTGAGAGTATTGATATATATATATATATATATATATATATATCTCACTCTTTTGAAACCCTTACATCAATGGTGTATTTATAGATGTGGCCTAATGATGTTTGAGTCAAAGTAGAAGATTGACTCAAATAAGACGTCTACTAATTTAAGACTTCTAGTAGAAGATAAATCTAGATAAGGATTAGGCTCATTAAATAATTTCCTAATATAATTAAGACTATCCGGAAAATTCGGATTCGAGACACCATAAAGCCAACAATCTCCACCTTGGCTCGAATCATCTAATTTTCTGAATTTGAATTTTCAATAGATGTCTTTGCCATTACCTCTTGGGATAGGATCAACGACCTTGGATATTGATCAAGTCCAAACAGAGCTTGAACTTATCAATTGGAATTACCTTCGTCAACATATCTGCAAGATTTCTTGAAGTATGAATCTTTTGAAAAGAAATCTCGCCGTCTTCAATAATGTTCCGAATAAAATGAAATCGAACATCTATATGATTTGATATGGTATGGTACATTTGGTTCTTCGCAAGGTGTATGGCGCTCTGACTGTCGCAAAAAATAGGAAGAAAATGTTGAGAAAAACCAATTTCACTTGCCAAACTTTTTAGCCATAGAGCTTCTTTGACGGCTTCTGTAGCTGCCATATACTCAGACTCTATTGTAGCTAATGCTACAGTTGACTGTAAGGTACACCTCCAACTAATAGGTCCTCCACAAAGAGTGAAAAGATAACCAGTGAGGGATCAGCGTCGATCAAGGTCTCTAGCATAGTTTGAATCGACATAACCAATAATTTTGGCCTCTTGCACTGTGTTCCTGTCGAAACATAAACCAATATTAAAAGTACCTTTGATATATCTTAATAGCCATTTCACGGCCTGCCAATGCTCTTTTCCTGGATTTGTCATGTAACGACTAACAACGCTGACTGTTTGTGCAATATCAGGTCTTGTGCATACCATAGCATACATTAGACTTCTAACAGCACTTGAAAATGAGATGTTCTCCATGTATGCATGCTCTTCATCTGTAGAAGGACATTGTTGAGCTGAAAGCTTGAAGTGAGATGCCAAAGGAGTACTGACGGGTTTTGAATTCTACATGTGAAAACGAGAGATAATCTTCTCGAGATACTTACTCTGTTTGAGCCAAAATTTTCCATGCTTTCGATCTCGATCAATCTCCAAACCGAGAATCTTCTTTGTAGCACCTAAATCTTTCATCTCAAATTCCTTTTTCATTTTAAACTTTAAATCATTCATTAGAGATATGTCTTGAGTAGCGATAAGCATATCATCAACATAAAGAAGTAATATAATAAACGAGTTATTGGCATGCATCTTAAAATAAACACAGCAATCATGTTTGCAGTAAATGAAATCTTGTCCCAGCATAAAACTGTCAAACCTTTTATACCATTGCCTTGGAGACTGTTTCAAACCATAAAGTGATTTGTTCAACTTGCAGACAAAATTTTCCTTGCCTTCTTGGATGAACCCTTCAGGCTGTTGTATAAAAAATTGTTCTTCTAATTCTCCATGCAGAAAGGCAGTTTTGACATCAAGCTGTTCTAACTCAAGATTATGAAAAGCAACTAAAGCAAGTAGAAAATGAATAGATGTGTGTTTAACCACAGGAGAGAAAATTTCATTAAAGTCAATACCCTCCTTTTGTGAATACCCTTTTGCAACTAAACGAGCCTTGAATTTAACACCATCTATCTTAGAGAAATCCTCTTTCTTTCGACATACCCACTTGCAACCAATTGCTCTTTTACCTTCTGGTAATTTCACCAGATCCCAAGTATGGTTCTTTTGAAGGGAATTCATCTCTTCATTCATAGCAGCTTGCCACTGAGAAGAATTCGTATCCTGCACTGCTTCTTTATTGGAAGAAGGATCACCATTGTCAGTAACTAAAGCAAAAGCTACCATATCTTCAAAACCATACCTCTCAGGTGGCTTTATATTTCTTTGAGATCTTCGAAGTGGAGACTTTTCAGAAACTTGATTCTTAGAATTTTCTTGAGAGTTGGGTATATCCTGAATATCTTCTTCTGAAGGAACTATATGCTCCACCTCCACTTGCATTAGGATCTTTCTTGAGAGATTTTAGCATAACACTTTCATTAAATACTATGTCTCTCTCAATAATTACATTTGAAATAGTAGGATCCCACAAACAATAGCTTTTGATGCCTTTGGCATAACCCAGGAAAATACACTTTTTGGAACGTGCATCTAACTTATCCTTGACAACATGCACATAAGTAGGGCAACCAAAAATATTTAAAAAAGAATAATTTGCAGGATGACCAGTCCATACCTCTTCAGGAGTCTTGCAATTAATAGCTATTTGAGGAGAGCGATTCACAATGAAGCATGCTGTATTGATTGCTTCTGTCCAAAAATCTTTATCAAGATTAGCTATACTGAGCATACTACATGCTTTCTCCAATAAGGTTCTGTTCATCCTTTCAGCCACACCATTTTGTTGAGATTTTCCTGGGATGGTAAAGTGGCGTTTGATGCCTTCAGCTTCACAGAATTTGAGAAATTCTGTTGATTTGTACTCTCCGCCATTATCACTTCTGAGGTATTTGATTTTTCTACCAGTCCTTTTTTCAACTGAAATTTTCCACCGTTTGAAAACAGAAAACACTTCGGCTTTGTGATGCAAAAAATAAATCCACACTTTTCTGGAAAAGTCATCAATAAAACTGACAAAATAACGAGCACTAGATTTTGATGGAATAGGAGAGCACCACACATCAGAATGAATATAATCAATTAAGCCTTTAGTGTAATGAATACCGGTGTTAAACTTTACCTTGGATTGTTTACCATAGAGGCAATGCTCGCAGAAATCCAATTTACATAAGTTGAAGCCTTTCAGTAATTTTCTTTTGTTGAGCTCACTTAAACCTTGCTCACTCATATGACCGAGACGCATATGCCATAAGTGGGTCATATCAGAAGAAGAGGCCTGAGAAATTACTGCTCCACCTGCAACGGTTTTTTCTACTAACTCATACAAATTTCCATGCTTTAGGCCCTTCATCACTATCAATGAGCCTTTAGCAACCTTAAGAACTCCACCTTCAGCAGAATACTTATAACCAGTAGAATCCAAAGCACCCAAAGAAATCAAATTCTTTTGCAAATCAGGAACATGTCTAACATCAGTAAGAGTTCTAATAATATTATCAAACATCTTAATTTTGATTGTTCCAATTCCAACAGTTTTGCATGGATTGTTATTACCCATCAAAACTAAACCACCATCATAGGACTTGTAGTCTTCAAACCAATCCTTATTAGGACACGTGGTAAGAACAACCAGAATCAAGAATCCAAATATCATGGTAACGATCAAAATTAGAACTAATAGAGAGAACGTTACCCAAATTATCATCAGAACTTCCTTCAACAACTGACGCTTGTTCTTTGGCTTGCTCTTTAAATTGAGATTCTCTTTCTTTCTTTGCTTTGAGATTCCAACAATCTTTAATTGCATGTCCCATCTTCTTACAATACCTGCAATTTATTTCTTTGGATTTGGATCTAGAACGACCTGTCCTTGATCTTTCTTTGGTATGACCTCTGACAATTAATGCTTCTAAGTGTGACACATCCCCTCCAATCTTTTTCAAATATTCATTAGATAGAAGGGTAGCAGAAATATCGTCAAATTTCAAATCCTTCCCATACATGAGAGTAGTTTTAAGATTCTCAAGAGAAGGAGATAAGGACGATAATAAAATAATTGCCTTGTCTTCATCTTCAATTTTAACATCAATGCTTAACAATTGAGAGACAAGTTTATTGAAAGCATTAAGATGATCAACTATATTCGTACTTTCTGTCATTCAAAAATTGAAGAGCTTCTGCTTTAAATAAACTCGATTTGAGATAGACTTACTCATATACTATTTCTCCAGCTTTTTCCATAACTCTGAAGGTGATGTTTCATCAAGAAATGGATAAAGTACCTCATCGGTGAGACTGAGGATGATTGTGCTATGTGCGCTAGCCTTCTGGTTTTCCCAGACACTTTCGATGACATCTTCAGGCTTGACGTCCTCCAATGTGTGTCTCAACCCTTGTTGAGTAAGAATTGCACGAACTCTTGCTTGCCAAATAGGAAATCCTTGCTTTTCATTGAATTTCTCTATATCGAACTTCGTAGTAGACATGTTGAACCAAGCTCTGATACCACTTGTTGCGGAAAATATCGATGTCCACCACAATTCATAATATAGAGGAAGAATAGAAAAGAGAAAAAGATAGCACACAAGAGATATATTTTGAGAAGACGATCCAGAGAATATTGTATTGATTAGAAGAGAAAGAGAAAATTATAACGATGGAGACGAAACTCCAATATCACTAACTCTCACAAAAGACTAAGTAGCCTGACCGTCACAAGACGTATTGAGAGTATTGATCTATATATATATATATATCTCTCTCTCACTCTTTTGAAACCCTTACATCAATGGTGTATTTATAGATGTGGCCTAATGATGTTTGAGTCAAAGTAGAAGATTGACTCAAATAAGACTTCTACTAATTTAAAACTTCTAGTAGAAGATAAATCTAGATAAGGATTAGGCCCATTAAATAATTTCCTAATATAATTAAGACTATCCGGAAAATCCGGATTCGAGACACCATAAAACCAACACATTTCAACCCAAATTAACTTGGATTCGATAGTCGGGCCTCTTGGGAGCTGGTGAAAGGAGGGAAGAAGCATTACAGGACCATGAACTATGGGGAGATTAAAAGCAGCAGTTTTTAGAAAGAGTTGACGGGAAGAGCCACTTGCACAGCATCGGTTTGAGGCAGAACTCTTAAATTCTACTCTGGTAAGACAGCTTGTATGTATCAAAAAGACGTGATCCAAGCCATAGTGACAGGAATGATGTAGTAGCAAGATTTGATTCCTGATGCCAAATCAGCTTGAAAAAAAATCCACGTCTCCAAGTTTGGCCATAAACTTGTTTGGTTTGATCAAATCGACTTTTGTAATCATATTCCTAGTTGTGTCGACATCAATGTGAATTGGCCTACAAGACAAGACAATATAGGTTCAATTATTCAGTCCACATAAGCCTTATTGTATAATTTTTCTTACATAACACTCTAAACCAAAAATTCAGGTATTGGTTTTGGAATCGTTTCAGTGCTGAAATCAATTCGTGAATTTAATCAAATTTTTTTAATTTTTTTAATTTTTTAATTTTTTAATTAAAATTTAATTTTAGATTTAAAAATATTAAAAATAATTAGAAAAGAAAAGAATTATATACATATAATTTTTCGAAATTATTAAAAATAATTTTAGTAAAAAATTGTTTAAAATATAAAACAAAAAAATATAAAAACCGAGGTTCAATTTTTGATCAACTTAATCTATAATTAAGTTTTTAACCATTGAACCAAATATATTTTACAATAAAAATATAATATATAAATATAAATAATATATTTATAAAAATTAAAATAAAAAATACTAGTTGAAATATTTCAATTATAGTCAAACGGTAACAAAAATACTCTAAATTAAGGTTTCAAATAAGGTTTTAAATCTCGGTTTCGGTTTCGGTTTTGGCACCCAGTAAAATCAATACGTTTCGGCTGTTTCAGCCGTTTCGGTTTTGGTCAAAAGATTTTTTTAATTACTAATTATATGTTGACCAGAATTTGACTATATTTTGATTATACTTTGACTTCAAATTAAAAATACGATAAAATTTTGAAAATTTTTTTATTAAAAATTAAAAATTATTAAAGAATTTATAATTAATTTTACCATAATATTAAATATTATTTTAATTAATGAAAATTAATTTTGATAGTTAACCACCGATATAGTCTATTTTTTATATATTACTATATAAAAAAATATACGAGAAATAATATGAATATAATTAAACGTTAAAAATTAACATAAGCAAATTTAACTTATTATTAAAATATACTTGACACATACATAATTTATTATTATAACTTAATACAACTAATCATCATCATCATCAATTGAGTTTGAAACATCTGAATGTAAAGTTATGAATTTAGTACCTGGATAATCCAAGTGAACATTTGTAAACATACGAGGCAGAACAACTAACTCTGCGCGATCTCGTGGCAGCAATTCACATATGGGTGGGACCGACACAATTTTTTTTACCCTTTGCTTTCGGTGGAACGGTCATGCACGTATACACGGGAACAAAAAAATCAATGCGTTTTGGTTAAAATTATTTCTATTTCAGTTTGAACCAAAATTTTTTGTATTTATTAATTATATTTTGATCAAAATTTAACTTTATTTTAATTATTGTTTAACTTCAAATTAAAAAAATACAATATGTTTAAAAATTTTTGAAATAATGAACATTCACGTGAACAATTCTATGCACGTGAACAGTATTTGGTAGAGATTGGCGAGGGCGCGAGTGTGTTGGTGTGGGGGTCAAGCCAGCGAGGGCGTCGGAGCTGGGCTGGCGACAACGCTGGTGCGGGTGCGAGGCCGGTGCGGACTCTCAAGAGTAGGGGCTAGGCCAGTGAGAGCGCAAGGCGGGCGAGGAAGTAGCGGCAAGCTAGCGAACGCACGGGGGCCAAGCAGGCGAAGGCGCGAGCGCGAGCACTAGCGCAAGGTCAGCAATGGCATAGGCGCCAGGCTAGCGAGCCCGCTCATGCAAGCACGCAAGTGTGGGCGCCAAAGGCTGACTCGAGGGTGTGGGGTCGGGCACAAAGCCGATGCAAGGGCGTAGGCAGGGCGACGATGCGAGCTCACCCCATGAACTCCCCACGCGAGCTCGGCCCGCGAGCTCCCCGCACGAGCTCCCCGCGTGCTGCTCTCGCCCCGCGCGTGTTGCACAATCTCCCACTGGCTTTGTGCTCGATGCGCTCGCCTTGTCCACTTTGCGTTCACGAAAATCCTAAATCGAAACAATTTTGACCGATCCGTTGCGGCACCGTCTGAAACCGAACCCTTTTGAGTGAAACGTTTCGGTTTCAGCTGAGACTTAAAACCTTGGTTTTAAGTATCTTTTTCAGGATTGGTTGAAACCAATATATTTTGGTCTTGTCGATCTCGTTTTAATTGTTTCAATTTGTTTTGATTTCTATCAAATATTTTTGTTTTAAAATAAAATTTGATTTTAAATCTAAAAATATTAAAAAATAAGAAAAAGAGATATATATATATATAGATATATATATATATAAAATAATAATTAAAAATTTTTTGGTAAAAATTGTTTAAATTTAAAAAAATGTAAAAGTTAAGAATCAAATTCAAATCACCTTAATCTAAGTTCCAAATTTTAACATTAAATTAAGAAATAATTACGTATAAGTCCCCGTAATTAGCCTTAATTACGTACAACCCCCCGTAATTTCCGGAATTACCTACACTCTCATTCTTGAAAATATTTACTCACACCCCCCTGATTGTTATTTAATCAAAATTTTCCCAAAAAAAATTTCGATTTTACACTCGGTTATTTTTACAAATACACCCCTAAAAACTTATTTTTTATATTTAACACCCTGAAATTTGGTATTTTACAAATAACACCCCGAAATAACTCCGATTTACATAAAAGTACTCTAAATTCAAATTTTTTGCAAATAACACCCCGAAATTATTCCGAATTACAAAAAAGTCCCGAAATTTTCTTATAAAACCCTTTCCTTCCTATTGTAGCCCTAAACCCCAGTTGCGCCGCCGCCGCCGCTCTGCTCTGCCGCTCCCTGCGCAACTGCTGCCGTCGCTGCCCCGCCGGCGAGGAGATCACTGTCTGGTCGCTGCCCTGCGCCCCCCACACCGTTGCTGCTTTGCGTCGCGCCCCCTACGCCATCGCCGTTGCCGTCGATGCTCGCCCCTTGCTTTGCCCTCGCGCCATCGCTGCCCCGCCGGCGAGAATACCATCGTCCCGTCGCTGCTGCCCTCCTTCGTCCTCGGTTAGCCACCACCTCCTTCCGAACCCCCCCCCCTTCCGAAACCCACCTTTCCTTCGCGGCCGAGGCCGACGAGGACGCCCGGCAGAAGAAGGTTGGGTGACGAGGACGCCGAAGGCCGGGTGGTCTCGGCCGTCCGCACCGCGAGCCCTCGAGCTGGTGTCTACCAGCCACCCGCTACCGGACGGCCTCGGACCCGCTCCCCATCCGACGACCTTGGACCCGCTCCTCGCTCGACGGCCTCGAACCCACTCCCCGCTCGACGGCCTCGGACCCGCTCCCCGCCTGACGGTCTCGGACCCACCCATCGCTCCCGCCCCCGCCCCGCAGACGGCCTCCGACTCTCCTTACCCCTCTCCCGGCCCGACGGCTTCAGACCCACCCACCGCTCCCACCCGGCCCCCAAACGACCTCCAACACCAGCCCACCGCCCACCCGACACCCCCACCCCCCCCCCCCCCCCCCCCCAAAACACTCCCCACCCCCTGCCCATGGCCTCGGTCCCCCTCCCCGTTTTCGACGGCCTCAGACCCACCCACCACTCCCGTCCCCGTCCCTGCCCCCCAGATGGCCTCTGACAAACCCCCGCCCCTCCCCCTTTGCCTCACTGCCACCCCCACTCCCCCGCCCCCGACCCCATCTCACCTCTTGTCTCAGTGCCTCAAACCCCCCCCCCCCCCACCCCCCCCCCCCCAAAACAAAAAAACCCGCACAGACTCTCTCGGATGACCTCACAGACGACCATCCCCCCACCCCCGCACCCCCTCCTCCCCCCCGCCCCGCCCACCCCCACCCACCCACCCACCCCCCCCCAAAAAAAGCACACACATACCAAGCCACCTGCCACAATTCCTCTATCAATTTTTTATATCTAATTTTTGATATTGTGTATTTACAGATGGCTGATTCAGAGAATCTTTTATGATTAGTGCTTCGTTATGGAGGATATTGGAAGGAAGTGAAACATACTCAAAGAAGAAAATATGTATTTGGTAGACAGATGTCTTTACTGGTTGATACAAGAAAATACACATTTACTGAATTATGGACTGAAGCCTATAAATTGGTCGAAGTAAGGACAAATGAGTTACTTGTGATCAAATATTTATATACAAATAGCAGTCCTCCAATTTATATGTCAATCAACAGTGAAATTCAGCTAGAAGCAATGTTGACAGTAATTCAAGACTTGAAGCATAGCAATATCTATATATCAGTGGAGGACATAGGCGATTCTTTATCAGCGGTGTCTGCACCAGGGCTGACTCCTTTGACAGGGGAATCTTCTGTGTATCAAAGTGTGCAAAGAGATGAATATATTGATTCAGATTTAGATGATTGTCCTTCTGATTCTAGTTTTCATAGTTTGATGTATTCTTCTAATGATGATGAAAATGAGGAGGAGGAGGATGATAATGATGAGTTAGTTGCTGAGCAGGAGCAAGAAAATATAAGACAAGACGAAGAAGAAGGAGTAGAAGACAGAGCGGAAGATGATTTACTAACTTTACTTAAAGATAATTTGAATGACAATGTTTTGAAAATAGGAGACATATTTGAAGATGTACATGCATTCAGATTGGCTCTTAGAGAGTACTGTATTATGCACAGATTTCAGTCTTTGTTTATGAAGAATGATCGTAACAGAGTAACAGTCAGATGTGTTTCTGCGAATTACCGATGGAGGCTTCATGCTTCAGAGAGATCTGATGGTTCAAGTTTTCAGATAAGAAAAATGGAACCAGTTCATACTTGTATTGCTGTCAATACTTCTGAAAATAAAATGGCAAATGCTAAATGGGTAGGCAACCAAGTTTTGCATTGGATGTGTGTTAACAAGTAAATCACAGTTAAGCAAATACAGAATATGATGAATGAGAAATACAGTCTCAGATTGACTTATATGCAGGCATGGAGGGAAAAAGACTATGCTTACAAGATTATTCATGACAATGAAGAAGAATCTTTTAATTTGTTTCATTCGCTGAAGGCAGAGTTGGAGAGAAGGCATCCTGGTAATATTGTGCACATTGCTCAGTGTCCAGATATGTCTTTTCAGAGATATTTTATGTCACTACATGCTTGTAGGAGAGATTTTCTTACTGGATGCAGACCTATACTGGGAGTTGATGGATGCTTCTTGAAAGGAAAATATAAAGGCACATTGCTTTCAGCTTGTGAAATTGATGGGGAGAATAACATAATTCTAGTTGCATTTGGAATTACAGAAGCAGAAACATACTAATCTTGGTTATGATTTCTGCATAACTTGCAACGGGTTATTGGAAATTTGAATAGCTTGGCTATTATTTCAGATAGGCAGAAGGGTATTTCAGATACTGTGAAGAATATTTTCTCATATGCTGAGTATAGAGCTTGTATAAGGCATGTGATTGCAAACTTGAAAAGATCCTACCCTGGGAAAAGGTTAGAAAATTTGGTTTTTAATGTTTCAAATACATTTTTGCCTACTGAATTCGTGAAGTACATGGAAAGGATTAAACAGCTATCCATACCAGATTGACAGTACATGAAAGAAATAAATGATTTTGCATGGAGTAGAAGTCACTTCGATCATTCAGTGAAATGTCATTATGTGACTAACAATATTTCTGAGTCATTTAACAGTTTTATTCAGGATGGCAGGGAGCTTCCCTTTCTTGAATTACTTGATTTCATCAGGCAGAAGATAATGATAAAATTTGTCACAAGAAAAAATGAAGGATCCCACTGGTTTGGAAAGCTAGTGCCAAGAATAGAAGCCTTTATTAGGAAAGTTTCACAGGCACGGGGCGGATACCGTATTTGGAGGTCTTCTGATGATATTTCAAAGGTCAGTGATCATGTAGGCCGATGGATTGTGGATATAAGGCAGAGGATTTATGACTGTAGGCAATGACAGCTGACAGGAATGCCTTGCGTTCATGGTATTGTTGTTCTCCTTGATGTTTGGCTTGATCCTATTGATTTTGTTGATGACTACTACACTCTGGAGACATACAAAAGAGTATATGATATTCCTGTCACTCCATTGCCAAGTAAGCAACTTTGGGAGTTTGTACCAAATGCTCTGCAAGTACTTCCTCCACGTTCAAGGAGACAACCTGGTAGGCCTAAGAAGAAAAGGATTAAGGATCTAATGAAAATATCAAGTAGAACAATATATACTTGTAGTAGATGTGGTCAGCTGGGACACAACAAGAGAGCGTGTAAAGAGCCTTTTGGATTACAATAACAAATTAATGTTTTTGGATCTAACAGTAATCAACAGTCAGTGAAAAACCAATATGTTGGAGGACGTAGTAGGGGAAGAGGAAGAGAAAGGTCTACCGTAATGACTTCAAATTTAGTATGCATTTACCATGTGAGTTTTTCTTTTAAAAAATTGATAATTTTTTTCTTATTTTATGTGATTTTGAAACAATACATTAATAAATGTCACTGTGTTTTTTTGCAGGAAGTTCGTCAGATCTCTAGAATCAATTTTGATTGGGTAAACTGTCTTCTCGAAAATGATGATGATGTCATGTTGATTGGTTATCATAACTATGGGTGCATTCTGTTTGCAGGTACATATTTCTGCTAGATAGACTGGGGAGAGTTAGATGGCAAGGTTTTGGATTGGCAACTCAGGAGGAACTGTCATATCTTTTATCATCCACCTCTCTTTTGTTGAACGAGAAATGAGGAGTGTTATTTTGGACACTTGTTTCATTAATATTCTTCAAATTCTGATTTATAAGGAATAATGGAAGGTTTCCTTTTTTGGTTGAATAATGGAAGGTTTTCTTTTATTTGACAACAGCAAAACTTGTTATATTGCTTTGTGTCTTGAACTTTCTAGCTGTTATTGCTATCTGATTACTGATTAGGCTATATTATTCTAGCAAGCTGCAAGCTTCTATTATTATTCTGGAAGGCTATATGTTATAAAATCTCAGGAATGATTGTCATTCACTAGTAAGTGGCTTTCTTTATCATCTCCAATTTTACATAAATAGGGTTTATCCTTTTGGTGGGAGATCTGGATCTGGTGTGATTTCTCTCCGTACTCTTTCTTTAGTTGTTTCAAAACTTAAAATTAAAAATTACAAGTTTCATATTGTACATTTAAAAATAGATCCCTTGATTATTTTTTAAATAAATAAGTCAATATTTTAATCATATTTAATATTAAATTTCACAAAATAAAGACAGTGAAGGTTTTTTAATTTAAAATTTAAAATTACATATTTAATATTTTTACATTTAAAAAAAGACCACCTTTAATATTTTTATTTATAAATAAGTCCAAATTTTATTTATTTTATAAGTAAATTTTACAAATAAATCATCGAATGTTTCAAAACTTAAAACTTAAAATTACAAGTTTCAAATTGTACATTTACAAATAGATCCCTTATTTTTTTTAAATAAGTCAATATTTTAATCATTTTTAATATTAAATTTCACAGAAAAGACAGTGAAAGTTTTAAAATTTAAAATTTCAAGTTATAAGTTTACTATTTTTATATTGAAAAATAGACCACCTTTAATATTTTTATTTATAAATAAATCTAAATTTTATTTATTTTATAAGTAAATTTTACAAATAAGTCATTGAAGGTTATAAAACTTAAAATTTAAAATTACAAGTTTCATATTGTACATTTACAAATAGATCCCTTGATTTTTTTAAAATAAGTTAATATTTTAATCATTTTAATATTAATTTTCACAAAAAGACAGTGAAAGTTTTAAAATTTAAAATTTAAAATTATAAGTTTACTATTTTTACATTTAAAAATAGACCACTTTTAATATTTTTATTTATAAATAAGTTCAAATTTTATTTATTTTATAAGTAAATTTTACAAATAAGTTATTGAACGTTTCAAAACTTAAAATTTAAAATTACAACTTTCATGTTATATATTTACAAATAGACCCCTTCAATATTTTTATTTATAAATAAGTCTATATTTTTAATCATATTTTAAGTAAAATTTTACAAAAAAGACATTAATGATTTTTAAATTTATAAATATAAATATAATATTTATACATTAAAAAATCAACCCTTAAATTTTTTTTAAAAAATAAGTCTAAATTTTTCTTATTTTAAAACTAATTTTTACAAATAAACCCCTCGCCGGACCATTGCCAATCGACGTCCGTGCCCGCGCGCCAGGGACGGAGGTCGAGGCTAGACGGCACGGGGGCGTGGACGGCGCACCTCCACGCGGGCGCGGACGGCCAAGGCCGAGGCGGTTCCGCCCCCGCGTGCCGAGGACAAAGGTCAAGGCAGGCGCGCCAGCACGCCGGCACGCGGGCGCGGACGGCCAAGGCCGAGGCCGTCTGTGCCCGTTGGCGGTGCACCGGCCTCGGCGTCCATGCCGCATGCCGAGGCTGTCTGCGCCCTCGTGCCGGCGCACCGGCCTCGGCTTCCGTCCCCGGCACGCGGGTGCGTACGGCCTCAACCGTGGCCGTCCAGGCCTGGGTGCCGGCGCGCTGGCCTCCACCTCCGCTCCCGCCGCCAGCTCCCACCCACCTCCGCTTCCACTCCCACCCGCCCGCCCGCCCTCCGCCTTTGCTCCCACCGCCGGCCTCCGCCTCCACTCCCGCCCGCACGCCGCCAATTTCGCCGCCGTCGAATTTCGGGGACTTTTTTGTAAATCGAAATAATTTCCGGGGGTTTATTTGCAAAAATCTGAATTTCAAGGACTTTTATGTAAATCAGAGTTATTTCGGGGTGTTATTTGCAAAAAACCGAATTTCGGGACGTTAAATATAAAAAATAAGTTTTTAGGGGTGTATTTGTAAAAATAACCGAGGGTAAAATCGAAATTTTTTGAGAAAATTTTGATTAAATAATAATCAGGGGGTCTGGGTAAATATTTTCGAAAATGAGGGCGTAGATAATTCCGAAAATTAGAGGAGTTGTACGTAATTAAGATTAATTACAAGAACTTATATATAATTATTCCTTAAATTAATTATAATTTATAATAAAAATATAATATATAAATATAAATAATATATTTTTAAAAAAAATCGAATTGAAAAATAATAGCGGAAACTTCAATTAGAGTCTGAACAGTTGTGGACTGACAGAAGGATGTGCAATAAGACAGAGGACGATTGAGTGATTGAGGGGTCATTGCCACCAATCTAATTTTAAAATTTTAACTATTAAATTAATTATATTTTATAATAAAAATATAATATATAAATATAAATAATATATTTTTTAAAATTTAATTCGAAAATAAAAGCAGAAACTTCAATTAGAGTTTGAACAATTGTGGACCGACAGAGGAATCTGCAGCAAGACAGAGGATTATTGGGTGGCTGAGGGGTCGTTGTCATTTGCCAGCAAGAACAAAATAAAATAAAATAAACACCGCCGTTTTTTTTTGAGTTTGAGTTCAAGCCGTCCATTATTTCATAGAACGGAATCTGTCACCCTAACCACATATCTTGAGATCTAAATGTACTGCGTGTCACCACAGAAAATTACAGCGACCTCCATGCCCTGATATGCTATAAATGAGTCAATTAGTGAGCTCCTTCTTCGCTGAGCAAAAACATACAGAGCGAGCGACTGATTGATAATGGCGAAAGTGAGCAATGAAAACTGGGCGAAGACGTTCCCGATGGACAACGTGCAGGCACTTGCGGCCAAAACCAATGGCTCCGGCTATGACATTCCTCCCATATACATCAGGCCAGAGCTGGACGATGACATCGTAGTCCATGAAGGAGATGAAAAGATTCCCGTCATCAACTTCAGCAGACTGCTCGATCCCCATTTTGCTTACGACGAGCTCGTCAAGCTGAACGCTGCTTGTGAGGACTGGGGCTTTTTCCAGGTTTACTTCTTATATTCCTTGCCGCTTTGCGTTGTAATGCATTAGATATATGCTATGTAAGTGTCTTCCCGTTTTGCAGCTTGTGAATCATGGGATACCTGATGAAGTCATAGAGCGAGTGAAAGGTGATTTACAGAAGTTTTTCCAGCTTCCTTTGCATGAAAGGCAGGCATTTGCCCCATTGCCCGGTGCAGTCCAGGGCTACGGCCGAAACTTCTTGGTTTCATATAGGCAAAAGTTGGACTGGCATGACTTCTTGTTCCTCATCACTCATCCCCCTCATGAAAGATCCCTGGGAGTCTGGCCTACTAATCCCCCCACCTTCCAGTTCGGATCCTCAACTGAAGACATCAACTTATATTTTTCATTAAACCCCGCAAAAAACTCATTTTTCTTATCTAAATTTTCAGATCTACATTGGCTGAGTACTCTGAAGCGCTGGCGAAAGTTGCACGGCCTCTATTTGAGGCCACCGCGAAGAACTTGTGTGTGGATCCAGATGTTTTTCTCCGGATGTTCAAAGATATACCACAGAACATGAGAATAAATTACTATCCGCCGTGCGATAAACCTAACAAGGTGTTAGGCCTATCCCCACATACAGATGTCTCGGGCTTAAGCTTAGTCCTCCAAACCACTGATACTCAAGGACTGCAAATCAAGAAAGATGGCAAGTGGTTTCCTGTGGAGGTTCTTCCTCGTGCTCTTGTTGTCAACATTGGGGACGTCCTTGAGGTAATATGTTCATTTGTCTTTTTTGGGTAATTATAATATGTTCATATATCAATCTTTAATCTTTTCATAAGTTTTCTTATATCAAAATAACTTGCTTTTTTTGCTTTTTCTTTCCTTTATCTTCTTCTTCTCGTTTATCAGTTATTAAGTAACGGGAAATACAAGAGTATAGAGCACAGAGTCGTTGTCAACAACGAGAAGGAGCGGCTAGCTGTTGTTGCATTTCACTCCCCGACATTGGATGCGATGATCGGGCCTCTGCCGGAGGTGGCGAAGGGAGGAGAAGTCTACTACAAGACACTGAGCTACGAGGACATCAAAAGGCATCACTTTGTCGCCAAGCTTGAAGGGAAGAGCCACATGGAGAAGTATAGGCTGAAGAAGTAGATGCCTCTTGCTACGCAATGCCTTCTTGGTCTCTTTGTGAAGAGATCCGCAATGTTGTTCTACTTATGTTTACTATACGTTGTTGGAAGACTAATGCCTCAGTTTGTATGGCTTCTCTTTTACGATTGAATTTGTAGAAAAATAATCCAACCTTCTTTTATGCGTTCGAATTGGTTCGAATAGTTCGAATATATATATATATATATATTATATAGGTATTTTGTTCTCAGCTCTTGGATTTTGATGTGTCAAAGAGAAATATCAAACCGAAGCAAAATCCCATAATAAACTGGGAAGCAGAACTTCACCATTATACCTCACAAGGTCCTAAAAGAGTTGAGCGATTGAGGCACATAGCTCGAAACTCAAAATTCAAGCTCCATAGCTCGTTTACGAGGAGATGAGCTATGCAGTTTGTTCATCAAAAGACAAGCTTCATGGTTCGATCATTAGAAGATGGACTTCAAGCTTAATCAGGATAGGCCAACTATATACCCTTGATAAACTATTTGAATATTTTGTATGCTCCTTTTATCTCTATTTAAGATAATTTTAACCAAAAATTAAATTTAATTAAAATTTAGTTAAAATATAGAATTACACGCCACAAGATTATGATCAAAACATGAGCTTTAATTGGACCAAAATCGTAATTAAATTTGATGAAAAATTAGGTTTAATTTGGATTTAAAATTGTTAGAAAATTTGGGGTTAAATTAAAAAGAGCTAAATCAGCCGAATATTTAGATCAAAATCGGAACTAAAATTCATCAAAAATCTATATCAAAATGGAAAATTATAAAATCTTTAGAGTTTCTAGCCGAGTCTTTTGCAAAAAAGTTATCTAAAGTTTTGAAATTTCGATTCCTACAAAATCTTAGATTTATGAATTAACCTCTCAAAATTTTATATTCATAAATAAACCTCTAAAATTTTTTAAAAATTATAAATAAGCCCCTTGAAATCTTTATTTATAAATAAGTTCAAATTTTATTCAAAAAAGACTTTGAAAATATCATAATTTTTACAACATTATTTTTTTACAAAAAGACCTCTAAAATTTATAAAATCATATTTTGGTCCAATTTTTGAAAAATTTATAAATAAATCCCTCAAATTTTTTATTTACAAATAAATCCAATTTTCATTCAAAAAACCCTAAAAATTTGAAATTTTTACAAATAATTTATTTTTATAAAAACCCCCTAACATTTATAAAATTACATTTTGATATAAGTTTTTGAAAAAATTTATAAATAACCAGTATCCAAAAATGATACAATATTCGAATTTTCTCATCAGCCAAACAAATCTCAATCCAAAAATTACATTCCAATAAAAAAAAATAATTTTATAATACCATTTGATTATCAATTCAATCCAATATGTCTCCAAAATAAGACCAATCAGATATATCAATTGTAATTACAAATATTTCAGAAGTCAACTAATCAAGATTTAATCTCTATTATGTTTAAAATTTATAAATTGATGAAAAACCTGTAAAAAAGAAGACAAGAAAGCATAGAAAGAGACCAGGTCCAAGGAAAACATGGATTAAAAAAAAGGTAAAATTCTCATCTTCTTCTTGAATTCTTTTTTTTTCGCAGGCTTAGCCAAAGGTTGTCCGCACTCACTGGCCCCAAAACCCCAATCCATGGTAGCCGCCCGAGAGGAATCCGACTATGACAGCAGCTGCTCATCCGTTACCGGCCTCGACTCCACCGAAGCTGGATAAGCGACATCAGTTTCGGCAGCTCCAGCTCCGTCTCTGTTCGCTCCTTCGGCAGTGAGAGCTGCATCTCCTCCAGTAGCCACAAGCCACACAAGGCAAGCCAGGCCGAGTGGGAGGCCATTGGGAGGTCCGGGCAGCTTCCGGGCATGTCAGCCTAGAGCATTTCCAGCTCGTTCGCCGACTTGGCAGAGGCGATCTTGGCAGTGTCTATCTGTGCCGGCTTTGGGATTCGAAAAACAAAAACCCGGGTGCCTCCACGCCATGAAGGTGGTGGACAAGGAGGCGCTAGCCTTCCGGAAAAAAGCTCCACCGGCAGAGACGGAGAAGGATATCCTCCGGACACTGGACCACCCTTTCTTGCCAACATTGTACGTCGAGTTTGAGGACTCTCACTACTCCTGCATCATCATGGAGTTCTGCCCCGGGGGACGATTTGCATGTTGCCCGCCAGTGTCAACAAAAAAGACGCTTCTCTCTCTCCTCTGCTAGGTTTTATGCGGTGGAGACGTTGCTGGCGTTGGAGTACCTCCACATGATGGGAGTGGTCTACCGCGACCTGAAGCCGGAGAACGTTCTCGTCAGGGACGATGGCCACATCATGCTCTCCGACTTTGACCGCTCACTGAGGTGTGACGTCGTGCTGAGGCTACTCCGGCAGCGCCTCGCCCGCAGGCTCGCTGACAAGAGCCAAAGTTCGACTTACATCACCAATCCAGGCGGTCCTCTCTTGTTTCTACGGCGGCGCTAGCAAGTGCACCAGGCAGCCAAAATCCACATCAAAACAGGGACCCACCGAGGACGACGACGAGGACAATGAAGAGGAGTTTGATGTTGAGCTGGTGGACCAGTCGATATCGGCTCGTTCGAAGTCCTTCGTCGGCACACACGAGTACCTCGTGCCAGAGGTGATCTCCGGCCTCGGCCACGGCAGCGCAGTGGATTGGTGGACTCTTGGAGTGTTCTTGCACGAGATGATATATGGAAGAACACTATTCAAAGGTGAAGACAACGAGAAAACCCTCATCAACATCATCAAGCAGCCAGTGAGCTTTCCTAGAGTTGTTGGAGCTTCTTCCATTACTAGTAAAGACCTGGGGGAGTTATTCAAAGCTCAAGACCTGATGAGCAAGCTGTTGGTGAAGAACCCTAGGGAGAGGATAGGGAGCCTGAACGGCTCAGTAGAGATCAAGAGGCATGAGTTCTTCAAAGGTGTAAACTGGGCTCTGATCAGGTCAGTGAAGCCCCCTGAAGTCCCAAGAGATTTGAGAAGAGCCAGGGCAACCAAAGCTGCAGCGCCGTTCCAGAAGCTAACCAAGAAGGAAGAGGAAGGAGGTGGCTCGGTGGGTGGAAGAGAGAAAAAAAAGATGGAGGGATGTCTCGGTTGATGAAAAAATTGAAGAGATGAGAAAAAGAAGAAAGGAATAAGTCAGAAGAGGGCTTTCTCCATTGATGTGATGAAGTTTCTCCATTGCTGCAAGAAGAGATGAAAAAGGAGGGCCGATCCAAGAGAAGAGGGGAATGTTGAAGAAAAACAAAAAAATGTAAATGAAAAAAAATTTTAAAAAAATTGTTAAAGCCCACTTCCGTGGGAAGAAGAGAAAAGAAGAAGAGATCGGAGCCAGCTGTTAAAAAAAAAAAAAAGAAAAAAAAAAAAAGAGAAATGGCTGCCCCTCAGGTGGAGAAAAGCATGGGTTTGAAAATGTTGTGAAGACAGTTCAAAAAATAAAATAAAATAAAATAAAAAGCAGCCCCTCAGTTGGAGGAAAGCATGGACTTAAAACAAAAAAAAATCATGAAATAAAGAGAAGGTTGCTGTCAAAAAAAATTTTTTTATTGCCACAATTTTTTTTTAATCCATTGATTTTGTCACAGTTATTTATGGTCTCTCGAAAATGATAAATTTATAATCTCGCTGTAATTATCCGCGGTCCTTTGAAGATGACAATAAAAATGGTAGCTTCCGTGACTTTGTTATAGTCATCAGCGATCCCTTAAAAACTGTGGATCTTATGATTTTATTGCAGCTATCAGTAGTCCCCTCAAAGATAGCGATGAAGACGGTAAATCCTCATAGCATCTAAACTAGTCTTTGGACTCACACTCAACCAGTCTTTGGTCTCACATCTAAGCTAGTATTTGGGCTCACACTAAGTCAGTCTTCGGACTCGCACCAAGCTAACCTCGGGGCTCGCATTCAAGCCATCCTTTGAGCTTATACTCTTGCTAGCCTTCGAGCTCACATCTAAGACAATCTTTAGGTTCGCACTCAATTAGCTTTTGAGTTTGTATCTTATCTAGCCTTTAGGCTCATAACCAAGCCAGCATTTGGCCTCACATCCAAACCGGCTTTTGGGCTTGCATCTAAGCCACCATTCAGTCTCACACTTAGCCAACCTTAGGGCTAGTATTTAAGCCAACCTTCGGATTTGCACTCAACAGGTCTTCGGGCACGCATCCAAGTCAGCCTTCAGGCTGACACTTAACTAACCCTCAAGCTTGTATTCAAGTTAGCCTTCGGGCTTACACTTAATTAGCCTTTGGGCTAGCATCTAAGCCAGCAATTGAGCTAGCATTTGCCAGCCTTCGGGCTCACATCCAAGTGAGCCTTCGAACTTACATCCAAGCCAGCTTTCGGCTTCGCATTTAGCCAACCTTTGGGCTCGCATCCAAGATAGCCTTCGATCTCACCCTAAGCCAGTCTTTGGGTTCGTAGCCAAGCTAGAATTCAAGCTCACATCCAAATTGGCCTTCGGGCTCACATCTAAACCAGCCTTCAGACTCGCACTTAGTTAGCTTTCAGGTTTGCATTCAAGCTAGCCTTTGGGGTTGCACTTAGCCAACCTTCAGACTTATATTCAAACCAACTTTCAGGCTCGTATTCAAGATAGCCTTCTAACTCGCACTTAACTAGCCCTAGGGTTAGTATTTAGGCTAGCCTTTGAGCTCGCACCTAAGCCAACCTTGAGGCTAATACTAAGCTAGCGTTTGGGTTTATACTTAACCAACCTTCGAGTTTACATTGAACCAATATTCGGGCTCGCATTCAGGCCTCGCATTTAGTCAATCTTCGGGCTAGCATCCAAGCTAGCTTTCAGGCTCTAATCCAAGTCAACGTTTGGGCTCATACTTTAGCCAGGTTTCAAGCTCACATCTAAGCTAGACTACGAACTTGCACCTAGTCAGTCCTCAGGCTCGTATTAACCTAGCTTTCAAGCTAGTGAACCAAATTGACCCTCAGACTTGCACATTTTAAGTCAGATTACCAATTTGTATAAAATCATTATAAATAATCAAGGACTCTCAAATTAAATTGATGTGAAGTAACTCAATCACAACAAATGGATAAAGGCCAAGTTGGCTCAAATAAAAAAAAAATAAACTAAAACCCAAATTGAACTGAACTCTAGAAAATCCAAATTGAGTTAACCTAAACTAAAGAAATTCAGACTCAGCCCTAATCAGACTCGAGATGGGTTAATTTAAAATAAGTTGAGTTCAAATTAATTCTAATCTGGATTGAACTAAACTCTAATTAGGTTAAATTAAACTCAAATTTGAACCAAAACCAAGATAGGTTGAGCCTAAACTAGAACAAAGTTAAATTAAATCGATTTGAACTTGAACCAAAGTCTAGCAAACCCGAACTTTATAAAAATTTAATACAAGGTCAAAACTTGACTCAAGCTAAATGAAATCAAACTCAAATCCGAACCGTATTAGTCCCAATGAAACGAATTAGGGTCAAATCGAGTCATATTAGGAGTGGCGAAATTTTGGTAATACTTTAAAGCTACGAACAAAGGGTGATGTCACCATCTTGACCTAAACCTCAATTAGTTCAAATAGAACTAAATAAAATTAAACTGAGTCTCATTGGATATACTACAAAATCCTTCAACAACTCTTTAGAGCTATATCCAACTCTTTAAGTTGTTGGTGACAGTATCGAACCAAAGAAGTTAATTGATAATACATTCAAAGTCGTTGGTTATATTTCAAGCTAGTCAATTCCAGAAGTTGTTGATGATGCATCTCCAAGCTAGGCCAATCCAAAATCATTGGCAATGTTTAAAAAAAAAATTGAACTAAGGTAGACTTGAACTCACTTAGTCAATCAGCCATGACACCTTGTTCAAAACAAGTTAATCACCAACATACTCTAAGTTGTCAGCCATACTTCAAAACTATACCTAACTCCATAAGTTATTGGTGATACTACCAAACCAAAGAAGTTAATTGTCAATATACTCCAAGTTTTCAATCACACTTCAAAGTTGTACCTAACTTCATAAGCCATTAGGGACACTGCGAAACTAAAGACGTTAATCGCCAATAAGCTCAAAACTATTGGCCACACTTCAAAACTATACTCAACCCCTTAAGTTCTCGGTAATGCTAACAAATCAATGAAATCAACCAATAATGTGCTTAAATTTGTTGGTTACACTTCAAGTTCATCAACCCCATAAACAGTTGATGATGCGCCCTATCAAGCTAGTCAACCTCACAAACAGTTAACAATACGCCTTTCATACTAGTCAATCTTAGAAGTAGTTGGCGATGACGCATATTCAAGCCATATCTAAGCTCATATGCCGATGGTGATGCTACCCAAATCACGAAGTTATTACCTATGTTTTATTGGCTGTGGAAACACTTCAAAGATCAACAAAGTTATTGTCCATGCCTTATCGGTTATGGAAATACTTCAAAGACTAGCGAAGTATTACCTATGTCTTATTGATTATGAAAATACTTCAAAGGCTAGTAAAGTATCACCTATGCCTTATTAACTATAGAAACACTTCGAAAAAAAAAACCAACAAAGTTATTACCTACACCCCATCGGTATAAAAATACTTCAAAACTAAAGAAGTTATTGTCTATGCCTTCTTAGCTATAAAAATACTTTCAAAATCAAAGAAACTATTGCTTACACCTTATTGGCTATGAAAATACTTTAAAAACTAAAAGAATTATTGTCAACGCCTTATCGGCTAACGGAAATACTCCAACCCAAAAAAAGTTATCACCAAGACCTTATTGGCTACGGAAATACTTCAAGTCTCGAAGTCATTATCAACACTCAAAGCCATTGAAAATACTTCAAACTTCTCCAATTTCTTTCATGATTTGGGTTGGACACCATATGATCTAGTGCAGGGGAGTAAAACAGCAGCACACATCAAAGCTTCTTTTCTACCCTCTCTCTCTTTTTCCTTTTCTTTATTTCTTCTATATTTTCTATAATTTATTGTAAAGTGAGGGTATATCCTTCCTTATGTCATATACCATCTTTATTAAATTAATCAAATAATATGTTCTTTTCTTTTTATCTCTATTTTATAAGCTAGGTTTTCTCGCTTTAGGAAATTTATGACAAATCGTTCGGGTAATTAACAATTGGGACTTACGTCTATTGAAAGTCATATTTTCACAATATCTGATAGCGCATTTTAAATTAAAATAAATTTTGATTTATGATTCGAGATCACTCCTCGAGGTTTTCGCTATCCCAAGTGGTCAACTTCGATCCTATAGTCCATATGAGAGATAACCTTAGTGGCACCATAAGTGACAAACCCCTGTGCCACTAGTTACTATGTCATCAGGTTCTACTCCAGCTCCCATTAAATGACAAAATTTGCTAGGTTGCAGTACAAAACACCAAGCAAAATCTCAAAAATGTTGTCGGCTAACTAATGCACCAATCATGATAGAGTTATCCAATTAGGCCAAGTCAAGTTCTCCGAAGTGTCCTATATATCAAGGCTCAAAATATTAAGGTAAATGATTTTCCTCTTCCTCATTTAAAAGTTCAACTCCTGCATATTATTCCTTCTATAATAAACCATAATATTGTCTGGAGAAAAAAGGGACCCAACAAGGGCTACCTACTGACTTGTGTGTCTAAGAGTCCTCTTCTAGTCACAACCTGATCGACAATATTTTGTTTTCCTGTGTACGTTGGTTCAGTTGGATTCGAAGAAGGGGAGCTCAAACTAAGGTAGATGCAACACTTGTGCTTTTATTAAGACCTATCGAATGCTCCATTTCTAGTTAGCTAACTTCCACCATGTTGTCGAGGTAATAGTGCCCTATGAAGCAAGTTGCAATTGGCATGTTGAAACAGATGGCATCGCAGCAAGCTTCCTCAAGAGACACTCTAGACCTTGATCAATAGGAGACCAAGGTCTCATTGAAGCTAGGCTCTGCTAGATTAGAACCAGGGCAAGGTGCCTGATGAGACAAACATGTCTTCAAGAACAAGTTCACCCAACTGGTGGCTAAGATCCATGCCCTCACCTAGCTGGTGAAGGCACATGCCAAAATGCATGTGTCAACTGGTCAATGCCCACATGGCTACCTTGCATGGGAGAATCTTTAGGAGGAGCTCCAGTTGAACTAGCAAGTATTGAGAGGCACATAAGTAAAGTCGACAACCAACATGTTTTGGAAACCTCAATTTTGCAAAAGAACAAGCTTAAACTAATGCCTTAGACAAGAGCGACGAGCTGTTTGTTGAGATGAGTGCGACATGAGGCACTGAAGAAATGAAAAGGGGCATCACCCAATTAATTGACCAGAGATTGCAGGGCTTAGCAGAACCCAAGTTGTCATTGAGCAACGCAATGAGCGCATTGAGCTTGTAGCTTATGGCAAAGCCTCTATAGTCCAAGTTTTAGCAACCACCCTGGGAGTCATATGATGAGACTAGTGTGTGCAAGGGATTCTCAGCCACCCTCAAGGCTTGGTGCAGATATGGTTCTCTAGCCTTCTAGTAGGATTAGTGGAAATTTTTGTTAACTTGGAGTGAAAATTTGTGAACTAGTTCATTTCTCTGGTCTTAAGGCACTGCAACTCATCCACCTTACTGGCAATACATCAAGCGAAAGGAGAGAGCTTGAGAGATTACCTCTCCAAATTCAATATTCTCGAATATAGGTACATGATCTTGAGAGATTACCTCTCCAAATGTTGTGACAGCCACGACAGACTCTTGTTAGTTTATGTAGCATGTTTGTGAACATATTAATGTCGAGAAAAGAATGGTAGTTAGGCAGTAAGCTAATGGTTTTCGCATTAGAATAGAGGAAAGAAAGCTATAGTAGCCCGAGCCCAAGAGATAGAGAGCCAGCCATGAGACCACAAAGCTGAACTCTAGAGTTACACCTTGCTCAATTGTCCTTGTGCCAAGATATTAGCACAGATTGAGGATCAAGATTACTTGTAAAACTACCTCCAATCCACCCAGATTGAGGAAGGCTGAATATCTTTAAATATTATTGATTTTATAAAGACTACGACCATGATATTGATGAGTGCCAAAATCTAAAATTTGAAATTAAGCATCTCATCCATGAAGGTTGCCTGGCGGGGTTCGTTCAAACTGAAGAACGAGACCAAGCTAGGAAGGGAGACGACCTAACCAAAGGCAGAAACAACCACCACCATCGTAATAGGTTACTATTCCCTCCCCTAGCTTAGGTGATCAAGGAGTACTTCACCATGATAAGGGAAGACACCTACTGTGAGAGCAAAGTTACTATTATGACAAAGTGACCACCTACTAGTGAGGCACCTGGATGCAAAAAGTGTTCACAAGAAGAAGAGTTGTGGTGATCACCCTCATTTTAGAAGAATATTTAATGAGAAGAGTGTTGGTAGACATGGAAGCGTCCACCAATATCCTATTTTCTCGAGCCTATAATCAAATGAAATGCAATCAGCCTCTGCGCCCCTACCAAATTAGATAAACTAGCTTTATTGTAGATTCCCTGAACTTCGAAGAGCATGTGAGAGTGCTCACACTGGCCAAAGAAGGTCATAAGAGCTCTACCTTCTTCGCTAACTTTGTTGTAATAAATGCACGATCACCTTATAATGCAATCTTGGGGCGCCCTTGCCTTTGAATAGACTGCAGGTGATAGTCTCTACACACTAGTTATTCCTCTAGTTTCCCACTAATTTTAGAATCGGAGAGGTGCACGAAGATAGGGACATAGCACGACATTATTATGCCACCTATCTTGAGGAGCAAATGAAGCTAAGGGGAAAAGAGAAGGTAGAAGGCAAACCATAGTGCAGACCCAAAGCAATAGAGTAATTGATTAACATTATTTTGGGAGGGGGCAGAAGCCCATGCCATCAAGGTAAAAATAGGGTTGTTAGAGAGCCATTGCGGCCCTGAGCCTTGAGCCTTACAATAGTTCACCACTCTCTTCTATTTGAGTCAATTTTAACCAAAAATCAAATTTAATCAAAATTTAATCAAAATATAGAGTTGAATACCACCAGACTGTAATCTAATTATGGGTCTCAATTGTACCAAAATTACAATAAAAATTGATAAAAAATTGAGTTTAATTTAGACTTGAATTGTCAAAAAAATCAAGTTTAAACTAAAGAGAGTTGATTGGATTAGATATTTGGAACAAAATTAGATTCAAAATTCATCAAATATCTAAGGCAAAATGAAAATTATAAAATTTTTGTAAATAGATCCCTAAACTAAATGTATTTTACAAATGGATCTTTAACCAAACTTATCTTACGAATAAGTTCCTAAAATAAAAGTTTTATAAAAAAAGTTCATGAAAGTTTGAAATTTCAAATTAATCTCACAAAATCTGGTGTTTATTTGAGAATAAATCGCTCAAAATTTTTTATTCACAAATAAATCCTTGAATTTCTAATTTTCGTAAATAAACTCTAAATTTTTGACTTTTGTAAATAAGCCTCTAAAAATTTTTATTTACAAATAAATTCAAATTTTATTCAGAAAAGGCTCTGTAAAATTTTATAAATAAGTTTTTTTTAAAAAAAATACCCCTAATATTTATAAAATTATATTTTGGTATAAATTATTCGAAAAAATTTATAAATACTCCTTAAAAATTCAATATTCAGAAATGATACAAATTTCCATTTTTTTCCTCACAAACTAAATTTCAATCACCAAAATTACATGCTCATTACAATATTTGAAAATTTTAATTCAATTACAATCGCAATTCAATATATCTCAAAATCAATTCATTCAAATATTTGATTTTAAATCATCCTCTCCCTATAAAACTAATGAGAATCTGTAGACATAAAAAAATAGAGAAAAGACGGAGATCAGAAAGAAGGGCATTGTAGAGGGAAGGACAGAAGAAATTAAGAGACAAAGAAGCCCCCCACGGCCTGGCGTCGCATTCGAGCTCGTGTCCAAACTCTGCCTCCAACAACCGAAAGTCGTGCTCCGACCTCCACCGCCTAACCTGAACTGCCGTAACCCTCTGGCTGCTCTAGCTCCGCCGCATGACTGCACCACACCGAGCTTATTGTCACTGACCTCCTCAATGCCCTAGATGGCCAGGAAGCCCCGCCAGAAGCTGCTGGCGGGGGAAAGGGTTGGATCGGTGCCACCATTGCTAGACCCGCCGACTTGCCTACCGGCCTGGACCACCCGCACGGGCCAAGTTGCTCCCCACCGGTTCGACCGCACTCCGGCGGCCTCCACTTCAGCCACCGACTGCAGCTTCGACCTATAGCCTGTCTTCAACCACGGGGCGCCGCTCGCAACCCTCCCGCAGCCGCCGCCATGCCACACGTCTCCGGACAGGATCCCACTGGATCTTGGCCGGCCAAACCTGGCCGCACCCTAGCCTCGCCGATGCCGCGCCGCCCTGGCCTCTGCCTACGCTCATTAGCCCCCCTCCGTCGAGAACCGCCTCTGTGAAGCTCCATGCCGCCGCCGGAGCTCGCTGCTGCCGTCTACTACCAGCTTGGGACCGGACTTGACTGGACCAGGCCGGATCCGGCCAGGATGAGGTGCCAGGGCACCGTGGCGAAGTGGGGCAGAAGAAAAGAAGAGAAGGGCCATAGGGAGGAAGAAGCTCTTTCGGGAAAGGAAATAAAAAAAATTTAAAAGCTGTTGGTAAAAGAAAGATTTGACTGATCGTCTCTGCTTCGATTTCCACGTGATCGTAATTGCAGTTACTTGTGGACTTCAATACATAGACAAATTTCCTTAATATTATAGTAACATATTGTTTTTTAAAATTGTGAATTCTTAACACCGTCCTAGTCACCCATGATTTAAAAAAAAGGGTGAATTTTTAATATTGTTGTGATCACTTACGGCGTTTTTGGAGGCAATACACCATTACTCGTATTTTTACTCATGATGATAAAATTCTATTAACATTATAATTAGCTATGGTCCTTAATAAGTTGACGAATTTTATCAACCCTACGACCATTCGCAGTTTTTTATACGATAGTTAATCTCTACTAACATTATAGTCATTCGCGGTTCTATATATTGATAGGCCTCTACCATTAATTTAGAATCAGCACTCGGTCTCACTCAAAAGTCAACTCTAATCTATATTAGCTCATAAGCTTACTTGAAACTAATTTTGGATTAAAATTAGCTTGTGAGCTTCCTAAATATCTACTTAAACTAATGCTAACTTGCGAGCTTACTAAATATTTACTTGAACTAAAGCCAATTTATAAGCTTACGGAACATCTATTCAGATTAAGGCTAACTCGTAGGTTTGTCAAACATTTATTCTAACTAAGCCAAGCTTGCGAGTTTGTTAAACGTCTATTTTGACTAAACCAGCTCTCAGGCTCGCCGAACATCTACTAGGACTAAGACCAACTTGTAATCTCATCAAACATCTATCTAAATTAAGGCCAATTTGCGAGCTTGTCAAACATTTATTTAGACTAAATCCAACTTATTTAGCTAGCCTTTAGACTGACACTTAGTCAGCCTTCGGGCTCACACTAAGCTAGTTTTGAGCTTGCACTCAGTCAACTTTTGAGCCTGCACTTAGCTAGCCTACGAGCTTACATCCAAGCCAGCCTTCAGGCTCACACTCAGCCAACCATCGGGCTATCATTCAGCCAACCTTCAGGCTTGCACTTAGCTAGCCTTTGTGTTTGCATCCAAGCCTGCCTTCAAGCTTTCACTTAGTTAGCTTTCGAGTTTGCACTTAATTAGCCTCCATACTCGCACCCAAGTCAACCTTCAGGCTTGTACTTAGCTAGTCTTCGAGCTTACACTCAGTTAGTCATTAGGCTCGCATTCAACTAGACTTAGGCTCACACTTAACTAACTTTTAGGCTTGCATCTAATCCAACCTTTAGACTCGCACTTAGTCAACCTTGAGGCTTGCATCCAAGCCAACTCTCAGGTTCGCACTTAGCTAGTCTTAGGACACACACTCAGTCAGCTTTTGAACTCACACTTAGCTAGCCTTCAGGCTTACATCTATGTCAGCCATCGGGCTCACACTTAACCAGCCTTCCGGTTTCCATCTAAGCCGACCTTCAATCTCACACTTAGCTAATTTTTGGGCTTATATCTAAGCCAATCTTCAGGCTCATACTCAACAAGTCTTTATGCTTACACTCAGCCAACCTTTGAGGTCGCATTTAACCAACCTTCGGGCTCACACTTAGCCAGCTTTCAAGCTCACATCTAAGCTAGCCCTCAGGCTCACACTCAGCTAGTCTTCTAGCTTACACTCAGCTAGCTTTCAAGCTCGCACTTAGCCAACCTTTGGACTTACACCCAAGCCAACCTTCGGGCTTACACTTTACCAGCTTTCAGGCTCGCACTAAGTCAACCTTCGAGCACTCATCCAAGTCAGTATTTGGGCTTGCATTTAGCTAGCCTTCATACTCGCATCTAAGCTAGCCTTTAGGCTTGTATCTCAGCCAGCCTTTGACCTCGCATCCAAGCTAGCCTTCTGACTCACACTTAGCCAGCTTTCAAACTTGCATCTAAGCTAGCCTTCAAACTCGCATCTAAGCTAGCCTTCAAACTCGCATCTAAGCTAGCATTCGAGCTCGCACTCAGTCAGCCTTTAAGGTCACACTCAGCTAGCTTTCGAACTCATATCTCAGCCAACCTTTGGGCTTGCACTTAACTAACCTTCTTACTTGCATCTAGGTCAGTCTTTAGACTCACACTAAGACAACTTTGGGGCTTACATTTAGCTAGTATTTGGCCTCACATTTAGCCAACCATCAAGTTTGCACTCAGCCAACCTTCGGGCTCGCATCTAACCTAGCCTTCAGGCTCACACTCAACTAATCTTCGAGCTTGCACTCAGCCAAACTTTGGGCTCACATCTAAGCCAATCTTCAAACTCACACCCGGTCAGCCCTCAGACCCACACTAAATTAGCTTTCAAGCTCACAAATGAAGCCAATCTTCGGATTGACACATTTGAAGTTGGACTATGGGTCTGTTTAAAATCATCATAAATAGTCAAGGATCCTCAAATCAAATTTGATTAATATGAAATCGCTCAATCACATTAAAATTGAACTCAATCAAAATGAAAAGATAAAGGCCAAGCTAGTTTAAATAGACTTAAATTGGTCAAAAAGATAGAATAAAACCCAAATTGAACTGAACTTCAAAAACCCAAATTGAACTGGACTTCAAAAATCAAAATTGAGTTAACCAAATAAACTCATACTCAACCTTAACTAGGTTTGAGTTTAGTCAATTTAAAATCAAATTAAATTCAAATCAAGTCAAATTAGGATTGAATTAAGCTTAAATCAAATCCAAATCAAGTCCAAACTAAAAGGGAAACTGAAAGTTAAATTAGAACTAGGTTAGGCTGAGTTTGAACTAAAATCAAGTTAAACTAAATTGACTTGAACTTGGGCCAAAGTTCAACAGACCTGAATTCAACAAAGGTCCAACACAAGGTCGAACTCGAGTTAAGCTAAATAGAATGAAACTTGAATTCGAGCTATGTTAGTCTCGACAGAATTAAATAGGGTCAAATTGAGTCTCATCGGGAATGCTACAACTTCAGCAATTTCCAAGGCTATGAGCAATGAGTGATGTTACCACCATGATCTAAACTAGAATTAGTTTCAATAAAAAATTAAGTAAGGTCAAACTGAGCCTCGCTAGACGCGCTACAAAAATATTTCGCAATATTCCAAGCTATATCCAACTTTATAAGTCGTTGGTGATGCTACTAAATCAAAAAAATAAATCACCAACATGCTCTAAGCTATCGGCTACACTTTCAATCTATATCCAACTCCATAAGTCATTAGTGATGTTATCAAATCAAAAAAGTTAATTGCCAATACACTCAAACTATTGGCCACAGTTCAAAGCTATATCCAACCTCATACGCCGTAATGATGCTATCAATCTAAAGAAGTTAATTGATAATACATTCAAAGCTATTGACCACACTTCAAAGTTATACTCGATCTCCTAAGTCATCAGTGATGCTATCAAATCAATGAAGTCAACCAACAATATGCTCAAAGCTATTAGTCATATTTCAATTTAGTCAACCTCATAAGCAGTTGATGATGCGCCCTTTCATGGTAATCAAGTTCACAAGTAGTTGACGACACGCCTTTCAAGTTAGCTAACTCCAAAAGTAGTTGACGATGTATCTTCAAGCTATACTCAACCTCATAAGCCGTTAGTGACACTACCTAAATCAATAAAATTATTGTCAATGTCTTATCGGCTAATGAAAATACTCCAATCCAAAGAGAATTATCACCAATGCTTTATTGGTTATGAAAATACTTCAAAAACTAAAAAAGTTATTGCCTACGCCTTATCAACTATGAAAATACTTCAAAGACTAAAGAAGTTATTACCTACGTGCTATCGACTATGAAAATACTTTAAGATTAAAGGAGTTATCACCTACACCTTATCAGCTAACGAAAATACTCCAACCTAAATGGAGTTGTTGCCAACGCTTTATCGGCTAATGAAAATACTCCAACCTAAATAAAATTATTGACAATGCCTTATTGACTAACAAAAACACTCCAATCGAAATAAAGTTATTGTTAATACTTTATTGACTAATGAAAATACTTTAACCCAATTGAAGTTATCATCGATGCCTTATTAGTTAACGAAAATACTTTAAATTACGAACTTATAGTCTATGCCTTATTGGTTGTGGAAACACTTAAACAAACTAAGAAAAGTTATTATCAGCATCTTATTGGCTAATGAAAATACTTCAAATCATAAAATTATCGCTAACGTTCAAAGCCATTGGAAACATTTCAAATTTCTCCCATTCCCTTCCACGATTTGGGTCGGACGCTATGTGGTCCAGCGCAAGGGAAGCAGGGCAGCAATACACATCAAAGCTTTTTCTCTACTGTTTTTTTATTTTTTTATATTTTTTATGTTGAAATTTATTGTAAAGTAAGGGTATACCCTTTCTTAAGTCATGTATTATTTCTTCAATATCAATTAAATAATGCTTTCTTTTTTTGTGTCTTTATTTTATTAGTTAGGTTCTTTATTTTAAGAGATTTCTAATAATTATCGAGATAATTAACAAAAAGAGCTTGTGTTTGTTGGGAGTCATGTGCTCATCACACTTGATAGCGCACTTTAAATTAAAATAAAATTTTATTTGTGATTTGAGATCACTTCTCGAGGCCTTTGTTATACTGAGTGATTAACTTCAATCCCACAGTTAGATTTCGGCGATCCCTCTCACGGAGTCTTCATCTTGCTGGTTGTATGACGTGAACCGGCCTAGTGAATATGATCTCGAGGTGTTTCCTAATTCAAAATTGATGGCGAGTTTGACTCCAGTAATATTTTTTTCAAAAAATTGGTATAGTTCACATTAGACAAATTAATTCATCCATGAAGACATAATATATATGATAAAATATTGAACAAGGTCAATTGCATATGACTTTTTAAAATCTTGTTAAATGATATATTTTTCTATAAAATTTATATATATATATATATAATTGTTTGAAATATTATCAAATTGTATATTTATATTTCAAACTTAAAAAATTACATATAATTCATTAAAATTTTAGTAAATTAAATATTTTGCTTAGGTTAATGGGTATTTTGCAAAAAAACTTATTAAGAGTAGATTTATTATTAGAATCAGAATATTCACAAAAATATTTTTTTTGATATCCTTTAAACTAAAATAAAAGGATGAAAATATCGTTGACCTAATTAGAGAAGATTTTGATGGTTTAACCATTATTACAAAAATATTTACTTTCATCTATTTTGGAAATTTATCTCAAATTAAATTTTTTATCTCTGATGTAAAATGGTAATTTTACATCTAGCCTAGTTTAAACACATTTCAGCTTGATATGAATTAGGACTATAGCTTAATCTGGATCAGATTTGGAATATAATATTAATCAAATTTAGGGCCCTTTTTTCTTATATTCTCAATTACATGGCCTCTGATCAAATTAGGGGTATTTTCATCTTTACTTCAGGCTAAATGACGTCAAATAAAATATTATAACAGTAAATTTACATCCAATGAGATTTTTATAATATACCTAATAATCTAAAAATAAATATATAAGTTTTAAATTTTGGAGAAAATATATGTTATTTGGTAAGATTCACGAAGTTATATGAAATTATTAAAATATAAAATTATTTAAGTTTAAAGAAAAAAAAAATAATTTGGCAAGATTTAAAAGAATTATATGTAATTTTTAAAGTTTGAAGGAAAAATATATAATTTGACAAGATTTTAAAAGAATTTTACATAATTTTTTAAGTTTGGAGGAGAAATATATAATTTGATAAGATTTTTAGGAGTAACATGTAATTGATCTTATTGAATTTAACAAAATTTTCAGGGGTTGTTTAATTGTCCATAAGTAGATAAAAATGTGCATAAGTCATTTCTCTCCACTTCCAACCTAATTTTAGTAGTGTTTGAAAGTGTTTCACTTATGGTATTTGGTTGGATGAATTTATATTTTAAAAGTATAGTTATTAATGTGTAAAATATTATTTTATTTAAAATTTTTCATAAATAAAATATGTTAAAATTTATATTATTGTTGTTCGTGAGATTTATCAGAAGTGGACTAAATTTTAATAATTTATTTCCACATAATCAAACATAGAAAGTGAATAAAAGTGACATCACTTCCAAGCACTCTTCCAACTTTTTATTAACTAAACAAACCCTAAATACAAGTATTGAGTAGTTGGTGCTATTTAGTTGATTTTTTCCTCATAAAGGTCATAAAAGATAATGTAAATCACACTTATATGAGATTAAAGGGAACCAACAACAAAAGCATGCATGTCTTCTAATGGAAAACAAAAACAAAACTAACTTTACAATTATGGATAGACAAAGATATAGATATAGGTGGTGTAAAAGTAATGTAAATGACCTCCTTTTGTAACGTTGACTAAGATCTAGTCTAACTTTTCTTACTATGCTATTTATTATTTTCTTTTAATTTATTGCTTACTTGACTATTAGACGGTATTCGTCAAAGCCATATTTGATCTAAACTTTGTTGTATTGAGGAGTTGAATCATAATGACCAAGAGCTTGAACTCAAATCCAAATAAGAGTGTTACATATAGTCTCCATTATTTGACGTTAGAAAAAGGGTTCTGCACCAACTTTCACCTTGCCTCCTCAATCTAGAACTGGGGGCCTTCATGGGTCACAACAAGCTGGAGATGAAGTAATTCATGAAGATACAGTTGCAACAGTGTAGTCACAGTAGGGCCCTATCGATGTAGCTTAAATCTCCATTGGGAAAGATGTGAGAGAAAGAGGATCTCTCACTTGCCATGCTACTCAAAACTCTTAATAGCAAAATGCTCAAGCCCATGTAACTCCTCTTTTGCATCAATCTTTGAACCCTACAATCCAATACTCCATCATTAAAAAGGAGTTCAATAGCTTTTTGTTCAACTACAAGCCCTTACTAAGATGATCCATAACCAAAATAATATTTTTACCTTACTTCCAATTCCATAAAACCTCCTAACCATGCTACTCCAACCTTAGCTATTACAACCATCTCCTTTACCCCCACTCAAACACAATCATAGCTACAAACTCAGGTAGCCTCCCAGCATCCCCTAAAACACTAAGACTAGCAAAAACGACAAGTCTAACAACTCCCACATGCACAACCAGAGCCATATGTCCAATTATCTCAACCCCCAATAACACTAACAACCTCCAATTTGGCCAAAAGTATAATCTCAGGCAACCTCGTCCCATCTAATACACTATCACTTATAGGTAGGCTACACCCCATCTGCCCCTTTGAGTATTACCCTAACAAGCTCTTTGGCACCTTTTTCTTCCTTGAGCAATCTCCACCCCCTCGTTCTGACTTCCCACTATTGAACTATACAAGGAGATGCACAAGGCAATGGAAGTACTATTGTGTCATATCTTTTCTTTGTCCCTCCAAGATAGTGTAATAGCCTAGTACTCTTCCTTAGCACCTGTCTCTATGACAAGCTTCACCAACTTGGTCTAGTAGTTTATCACTCAGTTCATCTCTCTTATTTTTCACAAGAAAATTTTAACTTCTTTACTAGCGCTTTGACAACGAGAATGAGAATCCCTTCAGGCTTATATCAGCCACTTCAATGTTGAGAAGTTGCATATTAGCAACACTGATAACCCGATGGCCCTCGATGCAGTAGTTGGTGGCCCTCGATGACAACTCGTTGGCACGAGACTCAATTGACTTTTCTACTCATTAGCAAAGGCCTATGCGATCAACATACATGATTTCATGAAGAGGGTCCAAAAGTACATCAATGTCAAAAATGTACTCATAGCATATAAAGAGGGTGACTCAACACCTAGAGCTTGGCAAGAGAAGTAGGAGAAAAGGCAGTTGGAGCTCAAGAGTTTGAGGCTTGAAACTCGCTGGCATGAAGTACATCAACATGGGGTGGTCTCCTTCACTCCTATGAATAAGCCTTGGATAGAGATCTTCACCCAGATCTAGAACATGGACTACTTAGTCTAACCTCAACTGATGAGGCATGACCAAGGTCCTATCAATTAGAACAAGTATAACTATTTTCATCAAGACCATGGGCATGTTACTAGAGATTATTGAAGCCTTCAATGGGAGATAAAAAGCTTTATTCAAGAAGACTATCTCAGATGATTTAACAAAGGTCAAAGACAAGACCACAGAAATATATAGAAAATCTCTTTTTCCAAGCAAGAAACTATGTCGCCAAAATGAGGAGCCCAAACAACCACCTTATAGATCAACAACAAACCTACCATGCATTAAATCAATGTGATAGATGAGGTCCAAGGCTATCGAACAACATTAGAGCTATTTAGCTCAACTAGACATGCCGAATTAAAGCTTTTGATGGGATCGATACCCCAAAGAAATTGAAAATAGAAGAGGTCAATGCCGCACATGTCATTGAAGACGTTGATCAAATAGTCTTCTCAACTAAGGATAAATAAGGAATCCTATTCCCCATAATATTGCAATGGTGATTAGAGCTATCATTGTAAATAATTGGTAGACAGAATCTTCATCAATTCTAGAACTTTGACAGATGTGTTGTATAGCTCAATATTTTGTTACATGCACATTGGCAGTTGAACCTTGAAGCTATTTGTTGGTTTGTTGGTGGGTTTCATTTGTGACTAATCAATCATTTCCATGTCACCATTGATTTACTTGTCATCATTAGGGAATGAGGCAAGGACACTACGGTGGTGCTAAGTTCATAATGGTCCTAGGTATATCTACCTACAATCAATTACCTTTGATAGATCAACCCTGACTTGCCATTAACTATTACATGCCACCATTAACTTAGTCAACTCATTTAAATCTTGCTCACCCACGTGCAAAAACACTTGTGCGAGAGGAGGAAGCGGCTGAAGCCGCATCATAAGACAGTTGAGCCTATTCAATTAGCACCACGCCATTAGGTCTTTAGTTCTCAGCAGTTGGCAGCATGTCACCAGATTGCTGAACCTATGCAACTGGCGCCATATCATAAGGTCATCGGCCCGTAGCAGTTGGCGCCACGTTACGCAGATGCCATATCATCAAGCCGTCAGGCCTCTACAACTAGTGCCACATCGTCAAATCATCGAGCCTACGTGATTGGCACGGCATCATCATGTCATCAATCTTTAACAGTTAGCTCCACCTCACCAGGTCGTCAAATCTTTGAGATTAGCACCACATCATCAAGTTGTCGATTCTTTACGAGTGATGCTGCATCCTCAAGTTGTGAGAATGTTAACTCCCTTCCACCTCAAGTCAGCGAGTCCTCTCGACTGGCCAACCAAGGTCACTCATTGACCTTAGCGCGAGGAAGCTAAAGAGGCCAATCAGCAAGTCAAAATCAGATCACGTAAGGACTAGCTCAACTCTCCGACCAGGGGGACATATTAGCCTAGTCAGTATCACAGTAAGGGAGGTCGACCAACTCTCATTGCTTAGACAGGGCACCCCCAAGGAGACAAGATACCCTGCTATTTTAGTGAACCTACTCATTGAGTTCTAATATCTATATCATGGCCTTTCAATATATTCGATATATATATTTAGGCTTTATTGGCCATCAGATATATCAACCATTAAGTGCTGAAAAAAATAATAGAAGATGAAAAAGATCCTCTCATAAATTCTCCTAAGGGGATTGATCATAAGGTTAACTCAAAATTCACCTTCTCCCTCAATTACATCAAGCTTCATGCGCTATATGAGACAATGAAAGATTCCCGTAATTCGCGATGGTGATGAAAAGATTCCTGCAATCGACTTTAGGCAATTGCCCGATCCAGATTTTGCTTACGACGAGCGAGCCAAACTGGACGCTGCTTGCGACGAATGTGGCTTCTTCCAGGTTTACTGCTTGTATTCCAGGCCACTTTCCTTCGTTTAAGCATTTTAGTTATCTGCGAAGCATCTTCTATTTCTGCAGCTTGTGAACCATGGGATACCTGACGAACTGATAGAGAACATGAAGGTTGACCTGCGAGAGTTCTTCAAGCTCCCTTCGCAAGAAACAGCCATTTGCACCATTACCTGGTGAAGTCCAGGGTTATGGCCAAAACTTCGTACACCTGTACTTTTTTCATAAAGACCTGCGAAAAAATCATTTTCGACCTATTTGTTCAGATCTACATTGGGTGACTACTTTTTAGCCCGCTCTCGAATCGCTGAGCCTTTAGATTAGACCACAGCCAAGAATTTGGGCATCGACTCGGATGTATTTCGCTAGATATTCAAAGATATACCGCAGAGAATGCGGATAAATTACTATCCGCCGTGCAGAAAACCTGACAAGGTGATGGGCCTATCTTCACATACAGATATGTTGGCTTTGAGCTTAGTGCGTCATTGGGGATGTTCTTCCTCATGCTCTTGTTGTCCACATTGGGGATGTCATTGAGGTAAGATGTTCATTATGGATCTTGTTATAAGCTTTCCTAGATCAAAATAACTTGTTCACTTTTACTTTTCATCTTCTTCATCTCATTCTTGTTTATCAGTTATTGATCAATGGAAAATACAAGAGCATAGAGAACAGAGTCGTCGTGAACAACGAGGAGCGGCTTGCCCTCCTTGCATTTCACGGCCCGACAATGGAAGCGATTATCGGGCCTCTGCCGGAGTTAGTGAAGGGAGGAAAAGCCTACCACAAGACACTGAGCCACGAGGAAATCTTAATATTACTTCGTTGCCAAGCTTGAAGGGAAGAACTGCATGGAAGAGGTCACGCTGAAGTAGAGTCCTCTTACTACACGCTATGCCTTCTTGGTCTCTTGGGGAAACGATCATAAATTGTGTTCTTCTTATATGTTGTGTATGTTGTTTGTAGACTAATTCCAGCTAGTCTGGCTTCTCTGTCGTGAAGGATTTTGCAGTAGAATAATTCAATCTTCTTAAGGAAATAATTTTGTGTTGGTTTAGAAAAGGAAAATTCTGGCGGTCGCTGCCGAAGGAACTCTGCCCTATGATCAGGAAAATTGTGAATGGTTGGTGTGGTCCACCAAATAAAATAAAATTCTGAGATGAGATTTGGGCCTGCTAATATCCGGCAAATCCATGTGAAATGTTGAAAGCTGATAAAATTTGTTTTGCACAAATTCCTATAATCACCTTTTTTTCTCTCCTTTTTTGCTGGAGTTTGTTTTTTTTTAAAAAAAAACCTTCATGCTAATATACGATACTTCGATTTCTCTTGATTGCCAATTCGTCTCGTACATTGAGCAAGGTGTGACCAACAAGGTGGGTCGAGGTGCTTCACGGTCGAGCTTATCCTCCGGTCTGCTTGCGGCTTTAGATTTGGTTTGCAAGCGGATTTGGCCTACAATAAGATTGGTATAAAGCGGAAACTAGAGGAGCATTTGGTCTAGAATGATTTTACCTTTTTTTAAATCGAATTAATTACTTTCGATTAAAAATAAAATTAAACTAAAAATATTATTTTAAAATAAAATTATCTTATTTTTCAGTTTCAAACCAAATGAACCCTAATTAACTAAGTTAAAACGGCCGTCGAAAGAGTTGAATTACCATAACCAAAACATAGCTATGTTGTGTGAATACCACCCACAAATTTAACGGACATTGATCAACTTCTTTTCTCATTTGAAGGTCCATGATTAAATTGCTGTTTTCATGAAAGCCTCCAACGAGTGATCCTCTTATTCGCTTCAGTTGTCCATATGTGCTAATGCAAACAGCAACTTGGCTTCAGCTTCAGCCCTTGCGAAGTACCAGATTCCATTCCTTGCAAAATCAGCTCCTGTCACCACCAAACATATCGAGAGAAATCTAACATATATTCTGCATGCAATGAATGATGCATGTATACAAATTCTAATAATGAGCTTATATGGATGTATTCATCATAAAACCAAGTATTGGACATCCTATTTCCGTGATGGTCCCTTTTACACATCCTAGAGCTCTCTACGGTCTATGTACAAACTTGTTTTACAGGAATTTTTCCTGTGCATTTCTTTCACATACACGTAATTGTCTGCAAAATGAAGGACGTGACTGGTTCGAGACTAGATAGACATGAATCATGTATGGCATCCAATGCACTCCTGTTCACCACGCAGAACATCTTTAACTTCTTTGAATGCCTAATTTTTCATAGTATTTGTGGCGGATCATGCGATTTCATAGAAAACAGTATTGTGGTGGTATGTTTATCGACATTATGTAGCAAAAATGTGCTCTTATAAAACCTAGTGCATTAACATCATTGTTGAAATTGGCACTATTGCATATCGAATCTATCAGTATTGGTACAAGGAGCTTATTATTGAAAAATGTACATTAAGAATCGTCCTTAGAAGCAAACACTCGTGGTGTACAAAACGCGATGTAAGCAATTTTAGCGAATTCTTCAATGTGGTACTTGTCTGTGAAATAACACACAACTACGTCCATGTCTTCAGTAGAGAAACCGTACAGACGGGCAAATGTTTAGGCGTATGCATGCAAGAGGAAGGCATATACGTTTTATACAAACTGCAGTAAATGAGCAAGATGAGACAAGTAATGGGGAAAACAAGGTACTTTAAGAGCTTAATCTAAGGATAAATCACCATCCTAACCCGACTTATTGTCGTATTGTTTGTATGCTGTGATGGCTGACTGCTCGGTTGTGTTAAGCACATTGACCAGACAAAGGCTCGTTACCAAAGGTAATCGTCGCATTTGGACTGCGAATTACGCAAACATTTGTATACAGATACGTACATTTTTGACTCTTGCGCAATGCCATGAAATCAAGGCTCAAAAATCTGCCATCAGAATAGATATCAGTCTGTATCGCGGGTTGTCTCCGTTCTAAAAACATAGAGAAATGACTATAAAAATGGGGTCAAAAACCGAAATTCTATAAAAGAAACATTAGGAAAAATATACGGGGATGTTCTTTTTGATTTTCATTAAAAAGAAAAAAGCAAGCATGGGCGAGTGAAGCATCAGAGCCTACGATTACAGTTTGAGAAAACACTAACTTTTCTCTGCTCCGTCAGTATCGTGTTGTTTCACTCTCACTTTTACGAAAACAACAGTAGAGTACAGCACCCAAATGTAATTATTTATAATTAGCATGAGAGCGCGTTAATTGCAATTAATTCCTGTATTTTTTTTATTAGTAAATAAACTTAATATATTCTAAAAGTTATTCGATCTCAGTTTGAATTTCATCTTCTTGAAACAGGAACAAAACTAAAATGTTTCAGTTTGAATCGACGCCCAATGGTGAAAACAGCTAGCGAAATCAAAATCCTAGTAATTCTATTTCACACTTGTAAACAATGTCTTGAGTGGGGAAAATAAATGCATAATTCTTCTACATTGTGATGAACTTATGAATTGCCCTGCCTGATCAACCAGCCGCGATGGCTGACTCAAACGGCGAAACCCTAACCATCATCCCGCTCCCGTAATTAAAACAATACCCAAAATGCCCCTCCCTATTGCACCGAGAATGGCATTTAGACTGTAATTTCACACAAGACCACGGGGGAATATACTGCATGCCGGGAAGAACTGCGGCGTGAATACGATCTCATCATGTCACGAACGAGGAAGGTGCAGCCAAGCTTCCTCCCAGCCAGGGCGCCACGCATCCCCAGCTCCGCTCAGAGGTATCCTATGGATATCGACGCCATACCAGACCATATGCCAAATCCTAGCCCTGATCATACCAAATAAAGTCTCGTGAGGTAAAAGTTGGATGTTCACGAAGTTACCATGGTAAATATCTCCTTATATATACAGTAAAAGCCCTCTCGGCCCTGAGCATCAATAGAGAGGAGTAGCTCACTTCACCGTCTCTCCTTCTCGCCACCTTCTCCTTCATCCTCCTCCTCCCCCTCGTCTGCCATGCTGATGTATATCCTCGTTGGTTTACGCGACCTTTCCTATCCTGTTTAATGGTGAATGTAATGACGTCATAAAAAGCTCTGTAGATACAGAACCAATATAGAGAGACCGATAGGAGAGGAGAGATGCTGGACTACGAATGGGGGAACCCGGCGGCTGCTGCGGCAGCAATGTTACTGTTTGGCGACGACGGCGGTTCGATGCCCAATCATGACGTATGCCAAGAGAGGCCAGTCTACGACCATTTTGGCCACGGCCTGCAAGTCGACTTGTTCGCTCAACCGGTGCCACTACCGGCGCCTGCGCCAGCTCTGATGGCGACAGGGCTTTTCCCGATGGCGACGTCGACTTCATCATCGACTTCATGCCACCAGAGGTATGGGCTAGCACTTCCACCTGCACCGACGAGGATAGGACTGAACCTCGGGGTACGCACCTACTTCTCGTCGGCTTCTCCCGACGACGGCATGGTGCTCGGAAGGGTTTGCCGGAGGAGGATGCGCATGGCCCGGTGCCAGGCTGAGGGTTGCGGTGCTGATCTGACTCATGCCAAGCACTATCACAGGCGTCACAAGGTCTGCGAATTCCATTCCAAGGCGTCCATTGTCATCGCCGCTGGCCTTTCGCAGCGCTTCTGCCAGCAATGCAGCAGGTCATTTGTGCTCTTTTTTGCTTTCTTCTTTGTTTCATTTGCATGAATGAATACGTGAAAAAGTTTTTTTATTGATTGTGTGTAGGTTCCATGTGTTAACGGAGTTCGATCAGGGGAAGCGGAGCTGCAGAAAGAGGCTGGCAGACCACAATCGCCGGCGCCGGAAATCGCAAGACCTGACGACAGCAGCACTTACACCAGCGGTCGTCTCCAATCAAAACGATAATAACGACAACAAAAATAATAATGATGCTGCCAGCACACTGTTGCCATTGTCAGAGAAGGTCTTGTTCACAGCCAGCGCAAGCAGCACCAGTAACCAGCAAGAAACAGGTCCTTCAGATTTCCTTATGTGCCACCAGGAGCCCAGTGATACTGCACAACTGCCTGCGCCGCCACAACTTATGGCGCCGCAGATGGCGCTAGGGCTTGGGTGCAACTCTCATGACAGTGGCAGCATGGCGTTGCCAGCTTCTGCCGCATTGTCCGGCTCCTCGTCGACTGGCACCTCGCCCCAGGAAGTGCCGTTCCTGTCTGGTCTCGGAGATTTGCACGCGCATGAGCACCATAGATTTCCCAGTTGGGACGAAGGCGAGGATGGCAGCAGCATGAGAGGGCTTTTCCAGTGCAAGTAGTACCAAGTATTAGTTGCTGTTTTGGTGTTTTGGTTTATTTCTTCCGTTTTCCCTCAAGTTCTCTTGGAATAAAGATGTTTTTGCTCATTATTGTCAAATTCTGATCATTTTTATGTTTACTGCAACCATAATTGTAAGAACTTATGAGGTCTCCAATGCAAGCAGAGAAACGAGGAAATCATTTCACGTAAACATGAATGACACAGTGTCCTGTCTCCACGTCAGAGCCATCATGAAATCTATTTGCGCTTCATAGATACAAGAACCAAAAAGAGTTTTTGAAGGAGAATATTGTTGATATTAATCGGTAAACATTCTTTTGATAATAATCAGTGAACATTCTTTCTTGCAGCTGATAACAGCAAAAGACTGTGTCTTAGGATCTCATCATCGTTTTGCCTTGAGAAGCTGGATGCCAATCTCATTGTCCTTTGTCTATATGCCCACATTTTTGTTAATGTACTGGTCTGAAGCCTAGCGTGGAAATCAAAGACACGTGTATCTTTTTTTACAAGAAACTTGGGGAAAGGAGCAAGAATGCCGTCCAAAAATATCTTGGGGATGGCGATGTTGCTAATGGCTATAAGAATCGATCAGGACAGAGATTTAGTCGGTCCCCTCTTAATGTGTTTGTTTATCTTGGTCACTTTCAGGCGCTGATAAGAAGCAAAATTGTTTAGTAAATATATGCATATTTGGCTAAAGATCCATGTACTTTGTAATGTTTGGTAGCATAGTAAAGCTGGGCTTAAGAATTTTTTTTTTTGGAATTTTTAGAATAAAAGTGTGCGGCAAATCACAGTCATACTCGCATCTGCTTTATGAGTCTAAACTTTGCGTCTTCTTAGTCTCAGAAAAAAATAAAATTAAAAAAAATGATTTGCATGCATGAGTTTCGATTACCTGTAACAAATGGCGGAACTACCCAGATCAAACGAAGAACTATGCTTCAGGAGGAATCCAAGAAAGGGAAACTGTACTTTTTTGGGGAAATTGCACTGGTTCCCAAGGATCAAATTTGCCAAAGCCCAAAGAATTCCTGGATGAGAAACCCTAATTACTACGAAATGTTAATCATTAATACATGATTTATCTGTGATATAATGGTTTGCGAGATAAGTTGTATCATATTTCATTTAGCCTCTGCAGTTTCTACATCTCGAACAAGGTAAAACAAAACATAAAGCATGATCCAGTTACACGTGTGCATGAAAACACAATTAGGGTCTGATATCGTCCTAAGACGAAGACTGTTTCAATGAATAGACACAGGAAGTAGTTTCCTCGTCGATGAAAATATGCAAAGCTCCAAACCGTACTTTAGTACTTATCCCTTTTCATCTATCTAGCTTGGCACCACCTACTCTGTGAAAGATTTGGAGCCGAACTCCGACAGAAGTTGCTTTGCATCTCGTGGACACACACATCTGTTAAAATCTTTGACAACACATGACACGGATTTGCTGCGTGGAAAAAGGCATATGATGTGGTCCGCTTCGCCCCTTTCCCTGTGGCTTTCTTCTTCTTCTTCTTCTTCCTCTCTCTCTCTCTCTCTCTCTCTCTCTCTCTCTCTCTCTCTCTCTCTCTCTCTCTCTGTACAGTTGATGCGCAGCATGTGTTCCTGGCTCATAAGCTTGTCCTGGAGATGCGATACCAGTTCTGCAGCTCGTTGTCGGCAGCGTTCTGCGACAACTACGAAACTGTTTGATGGCAAAATGATTGCGGAAAGTTCCCAGAAAGTTCGTATAAATGGAGATTAAAAAGAGATGTCACTTGGTTGAGAAGATCTCAAAGTCTCGAGACTGTTAGTATACAGAATGATGGTTTTTTTAAACAAAATTTATCTCTGCGAGATCCACGCGCGCATTTATGTGGATGACAAGGCATCCGCAACAATAACGAGAAGAATGAGTGGGGAGCATTATCTTATGCTGGTTATCCAATCTAGGGTTGATTAGTCACTAATGACAAATAGTTTGTGATGATTTTTTTCGTTAAAAGTGTTTTCCAAGCAGAATGTAAGATTCTTTTTATGTTATACGACTGTTGGTTTACTCCTGTCCTGCACTAGGAGCAAAAGCACTGAATAGTTTCTCACACAACACAAAGAACAACGGCTTTTAATTGGGTTCTACGCCTTAGCAGCCCCGACAAGACATGATTAAAAAATGAATTAGGGTTCAATAAGAAATCTTGTCACAGTCGCTGCCTTTGCGCTTGACCATATAAAAACCAATATAGCAGGCATTGATGGAATATTGATGCCGCCAACGATCCCTACCCTTATCATGCTTAATGCGAGGTCACCTCTATCCGACTTGGGGACAGCAATTGGAACAAGGCCGAGTCCGGCTCTGATGTTTTAAAAGCTATGGACCCAGCCTGCTAAAATAGGCCCATTAAAGTCTGTCTTGATTGATTGATGGCTGCAGGTGCTTTTTTTTATTTTCCATCTTCAACTCGATTGAGATTCTATCGAGCAAAGTACCAGTTGCCATCGCCTGTGATGCTTCGGGTCGCAGAGCACCATGCCTTCTTGGAAGAAATAGACCTCCTTGGATGGCTGGGTCACGTCAGCTAGAGGCCTTTGGTCCTCCACAAGAATAGACCAAACTCGTCCAAACCGGCCGTTTCGCTCGAATTTGGGTTACAGGAATTTCTGAACTATTCACAACATGAAGCTTTCGATCGGTGCACGGAGAGGAAACAGGATTCTATCTCAGTCTTAGTCATCTATCGCTCGCCACCTTCTCATTAGTGATTAAGATCAGCTAAAACACCACACAAAAACCCTATCACATGTTGGCCTTTTTTAAGTTAGATGCCTAGTAAGCTCAGCCTCCAAACCAGATTGTCCAAGCGGGTGGGCCGTCGAGTCCTTTTTGTCGATCAAACGACTACTTGCAATCAGGGAGTTGGTTAACCAGCGCCCCGTTCGATCGTCACCAGACGGCGGAGGATGAGGCCCAGCGTAGCCATCGGCATGATGGCTGATATGGAACGTAGCTTTCACTAGTAGAGTCAATTTGGTCGGAATTCAGACTTTTCTCTGAGATTTTTCTAATAATAATTTCAGGTTGGATAAAGTGTAGATCGCTCCCGTTCTTATCCTACATAGTCGATGACGTTTGGTTAACACGCAGATTGATATGTATTTGGAAAAATAAATAAAGAAAAAGTGTTTGTTAATACGCAACCTTCACCATTTCCATTTGATTTATATAAAATTCAAAAACTATTTATTTAAGTCAAATCTCAGCTAAAAGTAAAAAAAAAAAAAAAGATTGTAAATGCAATTACTTTCATCCACTTTTATTATTTAATTAAGTAATTTTTTATAAGTCAATATATTTTTATTACTTTTTATATAGAAGTAAATAATGAATTAAATTTTATTTACGTATTTTGTTAACTCGAAATGACTTCTTAAACTAAATATTTAATAATATTTTAAATTATAATAATATTAATAATTTAACATAAAATAATAATATGTTTCAAAACAATTTATTTATGAAACTTTTTTATATAAATAATTGCATAAAAAATTTATTTACGAAAATAAATAAATAAATAATAATTTACATAAATGATTACATAAAAGTTTATTTATGAAAATAAATAAGTAAATATTATTTTATATAAAAAATAAACAAATAATATTTATATAAATAATTATATTTTAAACATCTAATCTAATGTTAGAAATAAATTAGGGATAATTACCGATAACCCCTAATTAGCCTTAATTACGCTTTCCCGTAATTTCCGTAATTACCCCAACCCTCAAATTCGAAAATATTTACCCACATTCCCTGTTATTTAATCAAAATTTTGTCAAAAAATTTCAATTTTACCCTCGGTTATTTTACACATACACTCCTAAAAAATTTTTTTTGCATGTGTAATCCCAAAATTCGGTATTTTGCAAATAACTCCGAAATAACTCAAATTTACAAAAAATACTCGAAATTGGAATTTTTGCAATAAACCCCGGAAAAGTCATTCGAAATTCGATTTTTGCAAATAAACCCCGGCGCGGGCTTGGAGCGGAGGAGGAGCCGGCGGGTGGAGCGGAGGCCGGGCGGGAGCCGGCGGCGGGAGCGGAGGCGGAGGCCGGGGCGCCGGAACGCCGAAACCCGGGCGCGGACGGCCACGGCCGAGGCCGTTCCGCCCCCGCGTGCCGGGAACGGAGGCCGAGGCCGGCGCGCCGGCACGCGAGCGCGGACGGCCAAGGCCGAGGCCGTTCCGCCCCCGCGTGCCGGGGCCGGAGGCCGAAGCCGTT